>CM077033.1:32291677-32850493 GCA_039090855.1 Macrothele yani | reverse complement strand
CAGAAGAACCGCACTAAATCGATGTGCCACACCCGCGAAAGAGTTTCAACAGGCATATTTGCAGTCCTGATACACATCACGGCCGCTGCCGTTAAATATCTTGTGGGAAACAACAACATAACCAGTCGCATGCAAGATGCCACGCAATTCGGAGCTCTCTGATTTGCAAAGAAAGGTGTAATCGTCGGGTATCACAGAAATGGCCGATCCATACGTAAAATATCCAACGAGTTGAAGTACCCAAAATCGACAGTGGTTTACGTGATTGGCAAGTGGAAGATGAGAGGTGAAAGTCGTAATGTGCCCTGACCGGGCAGACCAAAAAAAACTGGGAGTTAGAGACCGAAGGATGCTGGCCAGAGAAATTCGGAAGAACCGCACCAAATCGACGGGCCACACCCGCAAAGAGTTCCAACTGGCATCTGGGAGTGTTCTTTCAATGAATACCATCCGTAAACAAGCCCATCTGCTAGGTTATCATGAACGTGCTGCCGCCCACAAGCCTTTGATCACCAAGTCCAATAGCGTTGCTTGGCTAACGTGGTGCAAAGAACGTCGACAGTGGACCGTTGAACAGTGGAAACAGGTTCTCTGGAGCGACGAATCAAGGTTTACCCTCTACCGCTTGAATGGCAGGGTCTAGGCTTGGCTAGTCTGCCAGGAGAATGCCCCTGCCAGAATGTATTGTGCCAACTGTGAAGTTCGGTGGCGGTGGCATTATGCTATGGGGGTAGTTTCTCCTGTTATGGCACGGAATCCTTGGTCGCAATTCCAGGTAGACTCAACGCCGAGACCTACTGCACAATTTTGGATGACCATGCGCTTCCTACGTTGTGTCAGTTTTACGGGGTGGTCTCCATGTTACTTTCAGGATAACAATGCCACCTATCATGTTGGGAGGTCCACCATGGCTTGGTATGGCAGGACAATGGGGTTAATCGAATAAACTGGTGCTGCGCACAGCCCCGGACCTTAACTCCTATAGAGCACCTTCTTAGGATGAGTTGGAGCGTCGACTTAAGGGTTGCCCCAACCGTCCGAAATCGGTGAAGGAACTGAACTGTCTTCTCCAAGCCGGAGTGGAAAAAAAAAACACCGCCAGCCGTCGTACATCGCCTGGTTGAGGCTATGCCACGAAGGGTCGCAGCTGTAATCGCCGCTCGTAGGAAGCTCCACCAACTATTGAAGGTGAATAAACTTCGTTTTTCTTTGCTATCACAGGTGTCCAAAGTTTTGCTGGTAGATAGTGTATTTCAACTTTAAGATTTTTGAATGAAGCAACAGATTTCCCCTTGGCTTCATCTTCAGAGTTATTGCTTGCCAAATTATGTGCATTAATGTTGTTAGCTGCAAAATTTAATCACCGCCCAGCGAATTATACAATAGTTGTCAAATTTATAGATAGGCATTGATATTGTTTTCGAAGCATTGAAGAATATTTCGCTGTTTGCTATGATGTCATGTGGTAAAAACTATACGAATTACACCTTTGTAACGTATAAGTCCGGGTTCTATTGCTTTCCTTTCAAAATAAAAAATACTACATTTCATATATTAACTGCTTACTTTGATGGTGCTTTTATTTTTGAATCTAAAGGTTTAGTCAAGAGTAAAAATCATTACACTGGCTCAATTTTTTACAAGTAATTGTTTCTGAAAAGATAATGAAATCTTAAGAGTTCTCTTTTTTGTAAAACCTGAAAGGTTCCCCTATCTAAATCTGAGAGATACACAGAAGCAGATATTTCAAAGAACATGACGTTATTACAAGCAGTCAAGTTTTCTGAATACCAAACGGGTAACATAATTTCCCTGGGAAATCTCTAATTAGAAGAGGAAACGAAATGATTTAGTTATAAAAATAACAGAAAATTGTCCATGCACCTCAAGGAGAGAGACATAAGTCATTAAGTACTGCTCATCAGTGGAAAGCACAGACGAACTTCGGCTCTTGTCAAATACACTGTCCAGCTTCACAGATGATTGTGACGACCTCCTACCTTTGAGGTCAACGGCGCGTAGCCAATTAAAAAAGGCACGTGTCGTGAGCTGGCTTGAAGGGTATATAAGGTATGCTATAGGCGTTCTGAAAAACACATCACTTGTTACTCTCATGGGTAAAAGGAGCGATTTATCAGATTTGGCGAAAAAGGATGATTATTCGGCTTTCGGGCCAAGGGTGGCAGTATTTCCGAAACAGCGCAGTTTGTGAACTGCTCGGGTGCTGCTGTGGATAAAATGTGTATCGTTATTGGAGAAATGGCACCAATGCGCATATGCGACGTGGAAACTGCGGAGTACCACGAGCCACTGATGTGAGAGGTGAACGTCCGCTTCGAAAATGCGTGAAGGCCAATCGAAACACTACAGAGTAGCAACTCACTGCCGAATGAACCAGGGGCTCACGGAAGTTTGTCTAAAACGACAGTTCAGTGAACTCTTCTGCGTAGGGGGATCCCATGCAGGGGAATGGTCATTGCACATACGCTAACGAAGGTACATCGGCAGAAAAAGGCTTAAATTTGCACGGCAGTATCAGAATTGGACCTCCGATGTTTGGCAAAGGATTACCTTCTCCGATGAGTTTTCTGCTTCATCAAACGGATCGACGTTGGCCTATAAGGCGGGAAACATCGGATAACAAAAACACTTCAACCACTGCTGGTAGAACACAGGCTGATGGGGGCAGGGTTATGGTATGGGGAATGTTTACTTGGCGTTACCTAGGTCCGTTTATGCCTGTGGAAGGCACGATAGACGGAATTTGTTATCAATCCTTCCTTGCGGACCACGTACACCGATACATGCTGATTGTCTTCCCTGTGTCGGATGAGATCTTCCAGGACGACAATGAGATGTGTCACACAGCTAGACATGTTTGAGAGTGCCTGAAAGACCACGATGAAAACTTCAAAGTAATTCCCTTGCCCCCTAATTTTGCACATTTAAACCGAATTGAGCATCTGCTGGATCAGTTCGATCGTGTTGTTCGCTCTGTAGATCCGCCACCGAGGCATCCTCCAGCATCTTGTCAGGTGCACTGCTGTCAGCATGGCTCAACATACCTGTAAACATCTTCCAGCGGATTATTGAGTCACTCCAAACCCATCTAGCTGCTGTATGCGCTGCATACGGCGGTTATTCTATATATTAGCTAGCGGTCACAATAATTTTGACTGGACAGTGCATAATCACCGAGTCCAGCCAGACATTTTGCAGCAAAGTTTTCAAGAAAAATGACGAATTTTCTCCCACTCAGTATCCCTGAATCCGCAAATGATAAATAAACATCAATAAAAAAGATAATGCGTTGAATCGTGCTTGCTACTTTTCTGATATGTGAATCAAATAACGCTGTGATTGATTAATTCACTGGTGTGCAAAAATTAAGTACGAAGAGGAGAAGTTAGCATAACAGCGGAACGAGCAGGCAGAACGGACCGAAAGACCACTCAGGAGATAGATTAGGGGATATGCAGCATGACGTAGGGGGTCTCTAGGGTATAAAGCACACGGGCGGGGTGTACGTCCAGTAATTCGGTGGAAAATATTGCACGGTGTACATCGGAATTGAACGACGTCGAGTTGCTGCCACCGTGTGATATAGACGACATCTGGATGACTTTACCCGAGAGCGCGTCATTGGGAAGAATGTCGAAGTGTGACTAGTGTGGTGGAGGATCGTTTCACCAGCTGGGAGAGCATTTCAAACGACAGGAATAGCTGTCCAAGAGTTTAGCAGTAGTCGTCTACGAGCAACCACGGCGGCGGACGACGTGTATTATAAAATATCGCCCAGCACATTATTTTTATCCGAAGCAAACGAAAATATGTTCTGTGCATTTCGAGTATGATTAATGTATGCGAGATTTAAACGGCGAATTGTTAGGAATTCCTTTAATCAGACGACTGAAAAGTGATGCTGTTCCGTAGTTAGAAGCACAAATACACAACAAATTGCCTACGAAATTTTCTGAACTGAGTCTCAAGTTACTTCTGACATACTCAATAGTTAGAAGGTTTTTATGAATAAGTACTTCAAATATTGCATAGTGAACAGATTCAAAAGGGAAAACACAGGGAATTTCATAGGTAAATTCTGCGAAGAAAAGTGACTAGAGAAGAGAAGAAAAAAGCATACATCGCGCAAATTATTTTTTAGTAGGTAGCTGCTTTCAAACATTCAACAAATTAAGAATGCTACACTTTGAGTCTTAGCCGATAGGCCGAGAAGCGATTAATTAAGAATGCTATGGCAACATTTCCTTCAAATATACTAATTTTTCGAAATAATTACTAAATTTAAAACCATTGAACTGACAATTTCTTGAGCTTTTCGTAAATACACAGAAAGATTTCCACAATCTTTTGGCTTTGAATTCTGACATTAAAACAATTGCATTATTATGTGCTCTGATCGGCTGATCAATCAGAATTTTTAAAAATATTACCTTGGTGGATTTTTATATACTGGCAGCACATATTCTTATTAAAACTGTCGCTATGGTCAGCATATTTATTTCCTCTTAAATAATAGTTGTAATGCTATGGGCTGAAATTCAATAGATCTGCAGGATTCCACAATGCTTTATCAGTGCTTTAGAAATAAAATATGCAATTTTACTACGTTCGGTCACAAGTAAAATTTAATAATTAATTTCTTGGAAAACAAGTGAGAAAGATGCTGAAACTTTTCCACTTTTCATAACACGGTGTGAGTAGAGGAAGGAAATTATTAATTTTGGCAAATATTTAAATGTTTCATTCATAATCGCAAACAGTGATGCAATAAGGAGCCGTTATTTACACACGGAGGTTTGAGCCTTATATATAGAATGATTTGGTTGTTTTTTTATTGAAGTCTGCACTATGTTCTCTTGTTTTTTAACAATGTTGGCATATAAAATGTTTAGCAGTTTGTGGTTACGATTCCTCTCACTCCGCAAAAAAATTCACATATCGTATCTGACAATTCAGGACAGGTATATGTTGAGACTCCATGTGGCAGTTTAACTACTTATCAAAATAACGAAAGAATTATTTTGAGTATATATCAAAAATCTTTCCAGGACTCCATTCTTCCAGCTATGATTCGGTGTTTGGCAAACAGATGCCAAGTCAGTATGTTCTCATTGGTTAAAACAAAGTAGATAACATAATGGATAAATGTCAAAAAATAATTAAGAAATAAATAACTGTTCAGTTGGAAAAAATGAGAAAGTACATTCCAGAGCTATTTTGTAATACATTTTTTCCACTTACATAGAAAACTATTTTTTTCGTATATATAGAAAACAAAAACAGTGATTTGTTGTTTGTTTAAAAACTTAACACAACAAGCTAAAAGTTTCTGGAATATTTCCTCATGACCGTCTTTCTTATCACGACTTCAAGATAAATACATACCAAAACATATCAAAGGGGTAATTGTGTATATTTTATAGGTGCGCAAATACGCGGTTGAAATTTTTTTTCACAGGTTTCATTGATTGCGAATTACTTTACAAATTTTTATTCAAAAGGCATGCTAATTACAATTAAATATTTAGTGTCAAATTTCTTATATCAGTTCTGCTGATTTGGATACTAATATTCTACAAACGGAAACGTGATATTACTTCCTTTAGAGGCGCTTTTGCTTTTGAGTAAAATTTAAAATTACATGCAGAACATACCGCATCGGACAATATATCTGTGGGAAAAAGTACTTTTGCATTTTTTGAAACAGAGGTATTGCAAAATATAGTCAGATCTGAATGACCTATGTATAATTTTAAGTAGAAGGCATTCCTCAAATGTATCAGGCGGGAAGGTCTTTTTTAAAATCTAGTTTTCACGAGATCAAATATTGCGCAAATACAAGCAAAACAAAAATATTTTCTTACGCCTCTCGTGGGAAAGTATTTTTTTTTCAAAACTGTGGAATTAAATATATTTTCCATTAGAATTTCTGCCCATGCGTAAGTAATTTTTCAAATCAGAAGTTTAAAACCAGAGATATCAAGTTATCCCAGTTTCATTTTACAGCCCTTAGCGGAAACCCATGCGTTACTTAAAAGCGAAACTGAACCCACGATAGTCTTCGTTACAAATGATATTGAATGGAAGGAAGTAGATTACCAATCGTATGTTTGCAAACAAATATACGGTAAAAAAGCAAAGTTGGTTTCGATACTTTGTCTTTAGCTACACTAGTGCAGATGTTATGTACCAGGGGTGACCAATATTTGAGGAACCAAGATCTACCTGAAGCTATCACGCCCTTCTGTGATCACCACGGTTTATCGCAGTGATATAGGCATATTTAAGTAGAAATAAGCCTACATCACGAGTGTTTTGTTAGTTCGTGTGGTTTAGTAAGTTTGCTCACAAATACAGAAAAATAATATTTAAATAATTTTTATTTGTAAAACACTATTTTTCAAACAAATCATATTATTTTACTTATAGATTACTTATTTACCGTATTTACTTCTTAGATGTTGATGCGTGGCACTGCATGTCTTCACAAAGTTTAGAATAATCACGCACCTATTTAGTGAGGCACAGATAATCTTGAAAATAAGCATCAGTCAGGCAGCACCTGTATTTCGACTTAATTATTTTCATTTACGAAATTTTTAGTATTTGATCAAAATTCGAGTGATTCGATAAGAAGCCTCGGCCTCTGCTTTCGATTGTTGCATACGCGTAGCGAAAGTAACTCCTGTGTTCATAATGGAGCTTTCAATTCGTTAATTTTAATTTTTTCAGTTCGCTGTTAACAAGATTAACACTTTGGTACGACTTAAACACACTGTAATAATGTCTTTCTAGATTTACATTTATAGGAATAGCAACTGGAGCCCAACGTATTAAACACAAGCACTTTGCACTAAATATTGGGAAGAAATAAGCTTTCTCCCATTCAGTGTGGAAAAGGTACGTTTCCGGTTTCTTTGCTATATTTTTATTTTATATGAAGCTCCATCCATTTTATAACTTCCTTAAATAATACTTAGCTCTATTAATTTCTATAACTTCTCTTATATGTACAAATAAGAACGCTGACAGATCGTTCTTTCCTATAAGTGCAGTCGTTGCGATTTACATCTAGCAGAGCGGAAGATAACAACCTGCAAAATGCGACAGACTGCAAATGCGCGAAGGCCATGGCAAGCGGTTAGGATTATTGTGGCGAGTCTGACTGATTTATTCTATTATCCGGTCTCAGGCAGTTCCTATGGAACAACATACGCCAGCGCGATAAAACAAACGATCGACAGTACGTTAGCTGGCGATCGGCCATTTTGCCACCCTTTTACATATCCTAGGAAAGCCAGAGAACAAAGATCATTGGTTCTCAAATTTCAGGCTTTCTAATCAAAAACGAATGTTTCCAACCGAGCTAATAGTGTCAGTGATACGCTGCGCGCAAGACTGCAGTGAGAGAGCCGGTCAAAATAATAGGATAAATCCTACATAAGCTACGAAATTCTTTTTAAAAATGCAAACACGTTTTGACCATCCTGATTTTTCACAATCCCAACTTTAAGAAAAAATAAAAAAACAACAGATTCTTGGATAACATTAAAACATTTTTATTTGCTTCATAAATAAAATACGTTAAGACTGAGTAATCTACAAATCGTCACTGAATAAAACAAACTGAATAAAAAAAGAAGCTAACTTATGTAAGGTACTTCTATTACTACTACACTTAATTACTTTTTCAAATAATTTCTCTCAATACGGGAATTTCTTTTTAGCAGTTGCATTACTTTTTTTTCCATGGGTACATCTGTAATAAAATCTTTCGATGTTATCTAACCACATTTCGCAAGAGCAGTGTCTCCTAAATCAGCAGCTGAAGAGACTTGATGTTTCAATTTATCAGAAGAATTTTCCTGCTCGTCTTAGTTTTTTCTTTATTGAGGAGTTTCCCATACAAAAGAAATAATTTCTAAGTTAAGTTCCCCACTCTTTGAATTGTTAATCTGGGTTTTAGTTTCTTCCATAACTTAGTAGCATTTATTATTGTTTTTATTATATTCCTCGTTAGAGTTTGGATTATTTTTGTTTCCATTTATTTATTTCTCAGCGTTAGAAATGATTGGCTCGTTTTTTTAATACATATGAATGTTCGTGGCCAAAATGATTGCCATCCAAAGGATGGGCGGGGCTGCCTTCCTATCTTGTTCTAAAGTACAATCAGTGCCAACGTCTGACGTACGATAGCAAGAATTCTTTTTACTAATTTTGTTACCAAATGTTCTATGTCTTTGTAGTAGTTACACCGATTCCCGATTTTTTAGAATAATACACTTTGACCCTATACCTCTGACTCTATAATACATTGACATACCTTCTACGTCTTAGTAATGCACCCTACGAACACCCTCTCTTTACACCATTCACATAGATGTGTTCAACTTTGCTCTCTGTTTTACTACGAGTAATCTAGCCGTAGTTGCGTAGAACCCATTAAACCTATCATTAAAGCTACAATTTCATTCCTGAACGCTAATTAGGTAAAGCGTAATGTACTAGTATATTCATCTATTACAATAATCTAGTTTATTAATTCTGGTTTTAATCCTACCATAGGCAGGCATGAAAACAAAGTTACATTTTTTCTCACTAATTTTCTGAAATTTTTCGCACACTTTGTTACCTTCACAAATAACTTGTGCTATTTTGCTGTTTTTGCATGTCCCTTAAATTACGCCAGAACTATTCTGCTGCATACAGTTATCACGATGAACCGAAAGGTAAAGTGTTTTTGATCGTACGAACTATACCTCAAGTAAATTCGAGGAAAATTGTTAAGGAACAGAAACAGATCAAAATTAGTAGGAATTTAAAACGATCTAATTTCCTGAGACCAAAGTGCAGAGGTACTACCTGCTGTGTTAAAATACATCAGAACCAGATCATGACTACTATATGCCCATTGCCTTTTGCTTACATCAGAGAGAGAGAGAGAGAGATTTCCTATCTGAGGTTGAGAGACCGAACCCTCAGCACTCTGCGCCTTTTATCAGGTGAAAAAGAGGAAGATTAGATATTTGGGAACAGATTTCCCTGATAGAATAGTACGAAAGAAAATTATGGAAATATTAGAGGAGAAGGAGTAGACGGTTACCCGTTAAGAACTGAAGTTTTTAAGCTGCCCTACATACTTACCTGTAACAACAAGCCATTCCAAGCGATATTTCCCTCCGCAGAAAAATGCCCGGTACACCTGTGCCATAGATGAGCACAATGGGAAAAGAAGGAAATGACACGGGAAAGGGGAACCTGAAATAAAAAACATCACACACAGAATAAGTTTCCCAGAGAAAAATCGATGTTCAACACCGGATAAGACAAAACTGGCCATTTGGTCAGTGTGTCTCACGGGTCCGCTCTTGCTTCGTTACTCGCCAGCCAATGAGAGTAAAGATTTTTCCCCATTGGTTTAAAGGATTTTTTCTAGGTTTACTTTTGCTGATTCTTGACAGGCATGTCAGAGTAACCATAGCTGAGGTGGTGTGATCACAACATTACACCGATCGAGGTTTACGATACTCATTTTGAGTAAACAACCGAAAAATAAAAAAAAAGCCACAATCAGGTTTTTTATTCCTTATTTAGGGACCCACTAGTATAAGGACCAATCATCATTTCTTTTTTTCTTCGCTACTTGTCTGCTTATTGTACAATTATGTGCAACAGCGGGAAAAATTTAGTCCTGTTTTGTTTATTTATTACTATTATTTATTTTTGTCAGGACTAATGCGTAAGAAAAAAAAAAAATAATTTAAAAGACAAGACCGACAACACCTAATTAGTTGCGGGGAGAGATATTCAGTACAAAAAAGATGTCTTTTAGGCAACCTTTTGCTCTGCTCTTAAAAGAGCCGTTTTTATTTTTATTTTTTGTTTTTTTTTTTTTTAATCAGGAAAAAACAACAACAAATTTTAATATAAAAGACAAGACCAACAACTCCTTGTTTTTTAGGGGCAGAGATATTTAGTACAAAAAAGATAAATCTTTTATGCAACATTTTGCTCGGCTCCTAAAATGGCCCTTTTTTTTCCCCCAAAAACTGCTATTCAATTTTTTGCTTTCCTCCTACCTGTGAGGAATAACTTCAATTTAGTCCCAGTTATTTTTTATTTTTTTGGAAGTATAACTGTGAACTGGATTATTTTCAGGAATTTTATTTAAAATAGCCTTCGGTCTTTTAAATTTGTCAGTATCATTGACGACATAATTAAGGGCCTCCCTGACAAGAGGATTGGGATGTTTCTTGGCTTTCTCGTAATACCTTTGCGCTAGATCATACATAGTATAATGTATAGAGCTGATATTTAGCATACTGCGGATAGAATTATTGGATGTTTTTCCATCTAGTCCTACCATCATATGAAGAGTTTTATTTTGAAACGAGGTAATATTATTTTTTTGCTGCCTTCTGCAGTTACCCCAGATAGGACATCCATAGGTAATCACCGGGCTGAAGCATGCTTTCCATAACAAGGTTTTATTTTTTTTGCTAAGCCTTTTATTTTTAATTATGGGTTGGAGACATCCTCTTAATTTAAGAGCTTTAGCTAGGGTTTCCTTAATATGCTTGTTCGAATTCAGATTATGATCCATAATGAGGCCTAAATATTTGACATCCTTTACCCAAGGTATTTTTTTACCATACAATTCAATTTCAAAGTCAGGATTGTAATTGTACGTTTTACGGGAGAACAGAATTGCTAGTGTCTTGTCAGTATTAATTTTAATTTTCCAGTCTAGGAAGTAATTGTCCAGTTTTTCCACATAGTATTTGCAACATAAATGTTGCTTGATTTTTATTCATGGAAGTATAGGCCAGTGCAGTGTCGTCAGCATAAAGTGCTGTAGACAGATTCCTGTTGTTAAAATTCGGAAAATCTGAAGTAAAAATAGAGTATAGCGTAGGAGCAAGTACACTGCCTTGTGGAACACCGGCTTCAATTATTTTTGGAAGATTTCCTCCCATTAATTTTTGCACAAAATGTTCTGTTTTCAAGATAGGATTTGATTATATGAATAATCCACGGTGGGAAGTCATGTGCTATTGGTTTGTAGATAATTGTCTCGTGTGGAAATTTATCAAAAGCCTTAGCTACATCCAGGAAAATGGCCGCTGTGTGCTTTTTATTCATTATTCCTTCTGCACATTTTTCAGTAACTCTCGAGAGCTGGTGCACCGTGGAGTGTTTGTCACGAAAACCTCTTTGAATAAATGGAATAACTGGGTATTCCTCACAGAACTGCTGCATCCTAACAAGTATAATTTTTTCAAAGATTTTTCCCATGTGGTTGAGAGCAACGAAATTGGTCTGTGATTTTTCAGGAATTGACAGGATTTTACCTGGCTTGGGTAATAATATTACCTCTGCTGTCTTCCAATCATCCGGGAAATAATTTAATTTAATGGCACAATTGTATATTTTAGAAAGGGTGTGCACATACCCTTCCGGTAATGTTTTCAGAATTTTATTATTTATGCCATCTTTGCCCGGTGCCTTTTTTTATTTTTAAGGTTATTAATATGAAACCTAACTTCTCTTTCACTGATAGGTAGTGGTTTTTCAAAGTCAGGAGGAACAAAATTTTTTTTTGGCCCTTAAAAGGCCTTTTTTTATTTCATATCTTTCCAGTTTCTGGCGTTCCGGACCCGTGAGAAGTCGCAGCCCCTTTAAGTTGTCTATCGGACGTGAAAGAGGCCGTAGCATTTACAACTTTTGGCTGCTGTTTTCTATGCTTTGTGCTTCTATTTTTTTTAAAAGAGCCTTTCTGTTTTTACTTTTAATTGGGGATGTTAATACAGTTTTTTTTACTAGTAAATTCTTCATAGAGTTGTGCACTTTGGGCGATGACTCTAGAATTTTTACATCCTCCGCATATTTAAAATAAGTATCCAGGACCTTTTGCATTTTAATGGCTACATCAGTGTCAGGGATATCATTTATTTTAAATTGCTTTTTAAGTGAGTTTGCAAAGATTTCCGCTTTTTCTTCATCGGTTCTAACAACCGTCCCATCTGCTTTCTGGAGAGGTGGGAGTAATCTGATATTTTTTGTTTGCAAACTTGAAGTAAGGTTCCACAGGGTCATTTTATTTTTTTGTTCGAATTTTCAGAGTAGTCAATATGTGCTTCCTCTAATAATTGACCCCATAGAACCGTTTTCAAACTTTCTGATATCTCTTTTGATTTGCCTGTTAAGGGTGCAATAAAGGTAATAAAATGTTTTATTTCTGGTTCTTTGCCATTTACTGTGGTATCTATTTTTCTACTTAATAAGATCCAATATTTCTTTGGGTAAGAAATACGGGTTTCTTTTTCTTTGGCAGGAGTTTGGCAAGCCTCCATAACCTTTTTAATGGCAAGGTTAAAGGTTTCAATAGCATTGTCAATTTCGTCTTTACTATTGCAATCTCCGATTTCTGGAGGTGATACTAATTTAATTTTTTTCTTTGAATTGCTTTATGTTCGTGACCAATTTGGGTGTTACCATTACAGTTTTGTCAGTAAAAAGCTGTAAATGAACGGGGTTATGATCAGATGAGAGTGATGCTGCAGTATAGATTTCATAATAATATATATTATTTTTGAATAGCGCAAAATCTAGCACATTACTAGTTCCTCTTAATGCTGTTCTGGTGGGCTCGGAAAAGGTGCCCCCAGATCAATATTTTTGTTTAAGAGATATCTGAAAATATTGTTCCCACTTTTATTAGCTCTAGGACAGTACCAATAGCTGTGTTTGCTATTAAAATCCCCCGCTACTATGGTGGGGATGTCTTCTTCAAAAGCTTGTCCAGAGCTTCACTGGTAACCGTATGTGACGGATGATTATAAAAGGCCGTAAGCTTGATAGGGTTATTTTTGGTTTTAATTATAACTGAGTGGGCTTCTTGACCCTCTTCAGTGTTGCAAGGTGCTTCACTTTGCTCTAATCTATCAATAACCGCAATCAAAATTCCTCCGCTTTTGGTGGTTTTGTCTTTTCTATAAACCTTGTAATTGGGTATCTTGAATTGAATTTTGTCGCTTAGCCATAATTCATTAATTAACGCAACGTCAATTTTTTTATACTTTAGGTAGGCTAAAAATTCTCTGTGTTGTCTTTTGATACCCTGCGCATTCCAAATTAGAATGTTAAGGCCATTTGTTTCCGTAATTAAGCCTTCGTCCTCAGAAAATGAACGGCTCCTAAATGGGCCGGTTTTTCTCCTACTCAGAGAAAATGGGAAAGGCAAAGGTGGTGCATTTAAGAGGCATCTTTTCCCCGTTCTCTTCCTTGTCTGTTTTTTAAGACATCTTTCTCTACGGCTATGTTGCTAACAGTAATACTATCTTGGGCACTAGTAATAGCATTTAACCGAAGCATTTCTTCCTTGTTGTTACTTACAACTTTTTTAACTGCAGTGTTGTACGTGTAACTCGGAGATACTTTTTTTCCGCTTCTTTTAATTCTTTGCTAAGTCTTCCAGCGAAGTAATTTATTTTTCTATTCTTTATAGTTTTATTGGTTTCCTCTTTTTTGCAAAGTTATTTTCATTCTCAGAAACAGAATGCCCTTAAAAGGGCTGTTTTTTTTTTTTTTTTTTTTTTGTTCCTCGGAGAAAAAGGGAAAGGTCAGAAAGGTTCCATATTGAGGGCGTTTTTCTTCCTCAGAGAAAAAGGGAAAGGTTTCACTCGGAGAAACATTTTTTTTTCGCTTTCTTTCCAGTGGAGTAATTACTTTCCTTTTCTCTATAGTTTTCTCTCTCTTGCAGTTTTTTTTAACTAAATATTTTTCCACATCTGCGTTCATTTTATCAAGGAAATTGGTGTTTTGATAATTTGAGAGATGTTTTTGTATCCTTTGCTCTAACACAGAATTCGGTAAGTTGCATTTAATTGCAACCTTTTTTTTCTCTCTGTGTAATAAATTAATATTACGGAGATATTTATTTGAGTCTGTTTTTAATAATTCTGTGTCTTTTTTTGCTTCCTGCATTTTGAATCTGTCACTGCTTTCTTGCAGAGCGTGAGGCTGTTCATTACGAACCTTACATCAAACAAAGTTTATCTAATTTGTACTAATAATTTATTTTCTGGATAAAATAGTGTGACAGAAATAATTATTTCCAATCTTTAAAAATAAAATAATTTAGAATATATTATTGCAGAACGTTCTGTTTAACGATAATCATGAAAATGTTGGAATTTTCTTGATTTGCTGCATAAGCATAAATATAACAGTTGACGCAAGCGACTCATATAACTGAATTTCCTTCGCAAATCGTAAACCCTTTTGTAAACGGATAGAAAATATACAAATTTTGTTATTTTGAAAATCGTAAAATTGCTTTTTCTACATTTCATTGCGAGTAAAGATGAATATCGCTTTTATTTTTTTATTTTTTTAAATGTAAGAAATATTTTTCACAAATAGCTACGGAACCCCTTTTTTTGTTTCACCTTTCCCTAAAGCCACTGACTTCATTTTAATATACAAATTTTCAGTTTGGGAGTTTTTCAGGAAGAGTTAAAGGGAACTTCTTGCTTGCCCTAAGAAGCTAAAATATATATCATGAAATAAAATTTATTATTCAGTCGTAAATTTACAGAGTAATTATAAAAATTACAATCCGGAAAATAATATTTAATGCGTGTTCATTCCTTTTGTCTGATCCTTAATTATAAGGCAAAATAAAGCCCTTTTAGGGAAGATGGTGTCGATGACACTGCAGTAGAAAAACAGTTGTGTGTTCTTGTCTAAACTCTACCAGGTAATCTGTTTAGGGAACAACACCCCTTAAGAAATCTTAGTCGCAATAGGAAAAAAAACCGGTTTTTTCCTTTTTACTTGCCTAAATATGCTCTCTAACTTTTCTAAATCGCCTGAGTACATGATATTTTACTTTATAGTGGTGAATAATAAGAGGCATTTCTTTTGGTCAGTAGAGGCGCCAATGCTCGCAGTGTGTTCTGTTTTTAAATCGAGAAATACCTAAAAAGTGAACATATAAAATCTTGTGCTGCTACTCAGACATGCTGTGAAACTAAAGATTGTGCCCGGAGAAGCTTTGTGGTGTGTTTGAGTCGTAAAAATGGTAACGTGTGCTGAGACAGTCTTCTTAATGTGCGGGAGTAAAACACTTTTGATTTTGGCCTGAGCGGTAATTTCAGAAAATGGAAATTCTCCTCGATCCAGCAAAAACCTTACGTGTTAGAAAAATCTCCTCATAAGGGCATAAATACAACAAGAAATACATAAGCAATAATTACACAATATTAATAATGTAGCATAACGTATACCACCCTCCATTATTTAATACGCAATATTTGCGTAATTGTAGGAAATTATATTTGTGAAATTAAGGGTTACAATAGAAGGGCAAGCAGAAAAAACAATATTAGATGGCTAACATCTACCTTTCGTCGTACTCATATATGAGGAAAAATTTTGGAAATCATAAGAGATACCCTACACATAATGCTTAGTTGTGTTTCATATGTATTTGTAATTCTTTTTCAGAACTCAATAGTCCGGTTCTTTTTCGCGCCATTTTCAGAGTACGAAAACAGTGAAATGGTTAAGATCTTGTAACTACAAGATCTTGGAAAAAGTTGTTGTTTATTAAAGTGCAGTTAAAGTAGAAGTTACATAGATTAACCGAAACAACCTCCAAAAACACACCCCAAAAATGTAAAAAGAAGAACGGTCCTAGTTTTCCTTTAAAATGTATTCATACTGCATTAAAGTTTATGAAACTAATCTGGCTACTAAACTCACAACAAAGGTTATGATCAATAAGAATTCTTATGGCTTCCTAAAATAGCAACGGTCATTTTTGGAATTTTTTGACGTAAACTGCACATTTCAAGAGTAGCTGATTAAGAAATACTTATTTGGTATAGTTACGAACTTCTAGGAGTTTCGATATCTGGAAGTGACAGATGATGAAATGTCAAAATACACGAAAATAATAGGGTGAACTTACGAGCCAGAAAATGAAGCCCAGACATTATTCACTAAAATTAAGTAGGCAAATGATCATAACAGACACAAAAAGTACTGAATGAAATGTTATGTTTTTCTTTACAAAATTGACAGTGTAGACCAGAATTCACAGCGCCGTGGAGGAAAAAGTGTTTGCAGGAACGTAATGGAAACCGTGTATCCAACACCAGAAGAAAATTTTCCAAGTACATATGGTTACACTTAAGGATATGTTCATTCTTCTTTTGCGATTTTTACAAAATAATGTTTCTAGTTTGCAAATATTGCTATTGTAGTATAAAACAATAAGTTAAAAAGCCTTAGTTAATATTATACTGTAGTTTGTATACCTCATCAACTGCAGTGACTTTTTTATACTTATTTTGCAAGTAATTTCCACATTACGGAAGCAGCAATTTTTGCTTTTTCTACATGCTGCTTTGACAGCATTTTTGGTATCTGGGTTTACTATCACAGTAGATAATATTGAAGTCTATGAGCAGTAGCCCGTTTGAATTAGCGAGTGACTTTTTTACCTATATCCAGGGAAAAAAGAACAATCCGGTACCGAAAATCCAAATGACAACGAAATCCATCTCCGCACTTCGAATTCGGAGACTTACACATGTGTATGTGGCAGTAAGACAGGAAACGATAAATCGTACCTCTCAGCAACTAGTGGGGATTTTGTTTCGGATAATATCAATACAACGAAAAGAGTAAACAAGCATTATACTAAGGCGTATTTCACTGAGACAAGTTTACAGTTTACTGTTGAATAAAAGTTCATTGAGAGTACTAAAACTGAGATTCCTAAAAGTATAGAATTTTTGTAATGACAAAAAATAACTTTGAAATCTGTTTTGTTGGAAAGCTTTCACTGACTTTTGTGCGAACTCAGTTCATGGAAAATAATATCGAACTTCATATTTAAAATTATTATAATTTAATTTTAGGAAATCATTCAGCCAATTTTGAATTGAATTATTGTTTCTCATAAATGGTTCCTAAATTTTGAGAAAAAAAGATAGTATTCAGTAATGATAGTTGGAATTAATCCAAAGCCTTATATACCAACATATATACCTTTATATATATAAGGGATAAAGATTAATGGAGATTATCTAACCCACCTTCGTTTTGCTGATGACGTAGTCATTTTTGCAACTACCCCATCAGAGCTGCAGAGTATGATCCAGGAACTTGCTGACAAGAGTAAAGAAGTGGGATTAAAAATGAACTTTCAGAAGACAAAAGTGATGTTCAATGCTTTTACAAGAAATGAAGATTTATCGATTGATGGAGAAAAACTGGAGATAACAGATACGTATGTTTATCTTGGACAGCAGATATCAAGTGAGGGTCACATTGATGAAGAAATTAATCGGCGTACAAAACTTGCCTGGAGAGCTTTTGGAAGAAACAGCATAATTTTCAAGAGCAATATGCCATTATGTCTTAAAAGAAAAGTGTTTGATCAATGCATCCTTCCAGTGCTTACGTATGGTGCAGAGACGTGGACCTTAACTAAAAGAGACATACAAAGGCTGCAGACAACTCAAAGCAGCATGGAGAGGTGCATGCTTGGTATAACCAGGAGAGATAAGAAGAGGAACTCGTGGATCCGAAAAATGACGAGAGTGGAAGACATCATGATCAGAGTTAAATCCCTGAAATGGCAATGGGCTGGACATACTGCCAGAAGGACAGACCATAGATGGACAGCCGAAATTTTAGATTGGATTCCAAGGGACAGGAAAAGACCCAGAAAAAGACCACATGGGAGATGGGTGGATGAAATTCGTAAATATGCGGGAGTGACATGGAGGAGACTGGCACAAGAGAGACCGTTGTGGAGGAAACTTGGGGAGACCTTCGTCCTGCAGTGGATTGATAATGGTTGACAATGATGATACCATTAGATATATTTCTTACAGTAATTCCTTTAAAAGTTAATATACATAAACTGTAACAGTGTTCAGTTTTTTCACACATTTTCAGCTTAAGTAACTGTTAAAAAAGCCTTTCTCCAACCAAAGGAGAAAGGTATTGAAATTAGTTTCGAACTTGTGTAGTAGTGTAATGACTACTGTGGCTTTCTGACATTAGAGAGCCACGTGTGTGGTATGATATGATATTATAGTTTTCAGAAATTGTTAAACTCAAAAATAATTTTTGTCTTACAGTTCAAATGTTTATGGTAAATTCAGTTAGGTTTCGAAGTATAGTACACAAAATGTATACCTAGTGTTGGTTCAAATAATGATAAACGTAATTATTGTAATTATCACTATTTTACTGTTTTACAATTATAGTAAAAGCTGCAATGTTTTCAATCAGAATTGAAATCTATGCGTAGTATAAACAAGTATGATTGGTTAAATAGTGTACTATAAGTGTAGAGAGTAGATTGCCATAGCAGTAATTTTTGCACCATTTATTTGCCTCCTAAGTATTTATTTTTGTTTACCAGTTTACTGTTACACTCAATCCATTCTCATATTTTCCAACAAATGATCATTCAGACGTGTTATGCGTTGTACATTAATCTGAGCACTAAGACACTTATTGCATTAATTCTATAGTATGTGATGTATGCAGGTATTATTTGCAAGGTCTTAACTGGGGTGATACTCGCACCAAAATAATTCCGACTCTTCCTCTTGGAGCGGTAATTTATTTCATTCAGAGGAACCCAACGGAGGAAACTCATATTTCTCAATACGTTTTGTGTTTTCCGTTTTCATTTTCGTGTTACGACAGAATTCTTTAATGTGAATAATTTGAGTACCGAACCGAACATTTCTTTCCCTAGATTGCATCAGTTTTTGTCATCCACTATTTCCCATTTATTATAGTGATTGGGTCAATCAAACCAAGGCAGGAACTTTATAGTGATTGCGTTGACCAACCCATTTGTTGTAGTGATTGGGTTGACCAAACCATTTATTATAGTGATTGTGTTGACCAAACCATTTATTATAGTGATTGTGTTGACCAAACCATTTATTATAGTTATTGTGTTGACCAAACCATTTATTATAGTGATTGGGCTGACCAAACCATTTTTCATAGTGATTGGGTTGACCAAACCAAGCGCGGATTGGGTCGACCAAAATACGGCAGGAATTGTATTCTCGTGGTCCACTATAAAAACATACGTCCCTACAGGGGAACACGAAATAAAACTCAGTCATGGGAAAAAATTGTTAGATCCTGGATGAAAGACATTTACGTGCGACTGAATAAAAAGGTCTGAACATGTTTACATTTACGTAACGCAAAATACTGTCACCCGTTTATCGTACATCTAATCAGAATGACATAAATACACAGAATAGCCTTAAAGTTATGATCAGCACGTCTTTTCGCAAATGGAAGGAACCGTGGGTAAAGAGCAGACCTTGTGAAGTTAGAAAACGGTGTAAATGAAGTCTGATACTGAGATCCATTAACTGTTTGTTTTGGGGAGATTTAAAGAACCCCATGAGCAACCCAATGGGTCAAAAACACTCGCGCGTCCCTTATTTAGGGTCATTCGTTCCAGGGAAGTGAGAGAGCCAGTGCTGTAAAAAAACCTAACATATATGCCTCACAAGGATTCGATGCCGGACCCATCTCCAAGGAATGGACAGAAGCCATCGCTTAAACCATTACGTTACATATCTGGCACTCCATTAATCAGGTATTTGCATCTTCTCCAGATGGGAAGGCCAACGGACGTATTAGAGTTTTACAAAGGATACGTTGAAACGGCCAGATAATTTGGTCAGAACATTTTTGAGACGGGAAGGCCTGTTACATTTCCACGATTAGGCGTTGTTCGTACTTTCGAAACGTTGTCCGAAGAGGGAGCAACCACGAACCGCAGGCTGGGTGAGAGCCGACCACGGCTCATAAATGCTAGAGGTGAGCAAATGTTACCCCGTAATGTACGAGTCAACAAAATAGAAACTGTGGCGAAACTCGCCAGTAATTTGAATGCTGGCGACGGAAGTTACATGTTAGAGAAAACGGTACATGGAATCCTGTTTAAATTTATGTTGCGTAGAACCAGAACATCCCGACTGCCCATGCTAAACTTAGTCCACCATCGAAAGTGTATGCAATGTGCACGCTAGCATTAAAGCTCGACTTGAACGACTGGAAGAAGGTCGTCTACTGAGATGAATCTCATTTCCTGTTGCACTGTGTCGATGGTTGATGTTTGCGACGTTTACCTGGGAAAGTTTCGTAACCATGATACACCGTAGGAGGGAAAGAAGTGTAACGCTTTATTCGATGTTCTTCTGGAAAACCCTGCGTCTAGTCATTCGCGTGCAAAAAACTATAACGCCTACGACTTGTTTAAACATGATTGCAGACAACGAACACCCTCCCACAGCAACGGCATTTCCCTTTAGTAGTTTCTTCTTTCGGCAGACAGCAAATCGTGCCAAACACTGGCCAGATTGTTCAAGAATATTTCATCGAATGTGAAGATTTCGCTGTACTATCATGAGATGTGAGCATAAATTGATTGAAACAAGTTAGTAAAATCATGCAATGCATTAATTATGATACGCTTTCCAACATACTAGAAATCATTACTCCAATTGTTACTCAAGTTATGAGGTAAATAGCTGTAGAATAAATATCACTCTTATAACCTGAACTTTGAGCCCATATCGAATATATTTAACACAATCGGTAAAGTATACTACCGGAACAACATGATAAAGGTGTGTCTCAATCGAAGTACTTTACGTACGTTATAACGCCTAAAGGCGAAGGAATGGATCTCGATCCTATGACCTGACCTTTGACTCCACGCATTTTCAATAGGGTTTGTCACCAGGTGGTCCCCTGTGACATACTTCATCGAAATCGAACCGTAATTACGCAAGTTATGACGCATAAGGGCAATAGATAAGATCTTGCTCCTATGTCGTGACCTTTGACCCCATTTCGCCCATTTTCAATAGGGTTCATCCACAGGTTGTCCCCTACCACATACTAAAATTTCATTGAAATCAAACCATTTTTACGCATGTCATGTCGCATAAGGGCAATAGAATAGATCCCGCTCCTGTGTCGTGACCTTCGACCCCATTTCGCCCATTTTCAATAGAGTTCGTCCCAAGATGGTTTCCTACAACATACTAAAAGTTCATCGAAATCGAAACATTTTAACGCGAGTTATCGTGTGGACGGCAGACGGACAAAGCTGGAGCATATACGCTTCTTGAACCTACGGTTGGAAAGCGTAAAAAAATCATCTGAAATATATTTGGTTGTCCCAATGCCATTCAAACGAGTGACCTGGAACACCGAAAATTCAGAAAAATAGTCTCGCCTCCCTTTGATCTGTTATTCAAAGTGGCCTCTTAGGAAAGTGATTAACAATACTCCTTTCTGATTAATTACCAGTTGAAAGACATATAACAATGATGGCGAACTTAAGACAGGAGATATCTTCATTACCATGATGGTTTCCACCTTGCCCGGTTGTACCTACACTTAGTGAGTCACTTGTTTCTACTCATTGGCATGGATGATGACGCTATCAAAGTGACTAGCACTTCTTTGTTAATCAAATAGGTCAAGGAACAGAAGACTAATGCATTGAAAGAGACGCTTTTTCACACAGTGACAAGTTTAGAGTCGTTACTTCTGGGCTATCAGTGGGAAATATTTTTCCACGAAGGTAAGCTGATTCCGTAAAATTCGACCACTCTTTGACCATTTTGGTTTGGAGAGCGCAAACAGTTCGGACATATTGCATGTCCATTAATGTCAAATTTTGTCTACCATAGGGTTTACGCAGATCGGATTATTAATATTACGCCAAAGAAATATCCTGAACACATCTTGGCCACCAAATAAGTTTCTGTTACATTCAAAATTATAATGCTCGTGTAAACATGAATCCATTTTCCATTTATCATGCCTTTCTATGCAATAAATGGATGACCTCGATACCATGACGGTCGACCGCTTGAAGGTAACATTATCTTAATTAGATCTCTCGTAGCGCCATCCTTCGGCCCATAACGTAAATGGAAGGCAAGGGGTATGAGAGCAAAAGGTTAGCTGGTATAATTTAAATACTTACAAAGAAAATACTCTTTGTTCTATCATTTGGGAGAGAGAGAAACTTTGTACCTAACAGAAGTGTTGCCATTCAACTGATTTTAGTTCCTATTTACTGATAGATTTTCGCAATCTACTGACTGTTTTTTTATTTGAAGACCATGTTAACACTGAAAGACATGATGTCTAAGAATATTAGCATTCTTTCAGTACTCAACATCCACTGCTTCAATGCACAAGATTCACCTGAGAATTGGTCGGAACCGAAAAATTTTACCAAAGCTAAAATTATTCAACACCTGCTACCTTTTGGTTTTTAAATTTACGCAGTATTAGTTGCTATGAAATATTTTTATTCCACTTAATTAATTAGTCTGTTGTACCAAGAAGTTCCCTAGTTCTGTTAAAACGCAGAATATCAAGAAAACGTCTATATTACGATATCTGTATTAATGATTGATTTTGTTTTTGGATACAACACTTATTTAACGCAAATTGGGAAGGTCTGGGTATCGTTGAGTAAGTAGTAACAATCTAAAACTCGTTAATTTTAGGAAAACAAGTAAAATAGATTCAGTTACGTCTACAGTAAAAAGCAAAAGCGATGATTATTTTCCCATTATTAGTTTTAGTGATCAAAATTAAAAAACTGATCATCAGTAAGATCTTATAAACGAGCGACTCAGGATTGAAATTTCATTCTACTGTTTAATCGTAGTTTGCAGAGTCCTGTCAAAATTTGACATACCGGTAGATTTAAGTGTTAGTTTATATTGAGATTTCATCCAATAATAAATTGCATTGGCGTTGTGGTGTATATTACAAACAAAATATCTGATCTACTCGTCTCTTTTGATATTTTTTGTTCTGATCTACTGATTTCAGTGATTTACATTTGTGTTTCATTCTGAATACCATTGTGTTTATTTATTGTTTCTGTCCCAAATTGGCATGGATTAACGTTACTGAACGAACATGTGACTTCAAAGCCATTTTTCTTAAAATGGTAAAAAAGAAAATACTTTTAGCCTCAAATTCCGATGGTACTTTCATGAAGCAACCATTGAGACGACAAGTAAAATATAGCTGATATGAGCTATCTGATTTTCAAACCGTTCAAACGAAAACAATTGCCGATATTGCACTTGTGTAAACGAAATTAAAAAAAAAATAAGTAACATATCGAGAACGATGATGATGATGATCATTTCATTTTTTTACATGCTGTCAGGATATTTAGCACTAAAAAGATACCGCTACGTTAAAAGTTTTTCATTTGCAAAGTAAAATGTTTAAAAAAGTTAAGATAGTTTCCTTAAACACATGAGAATTAGTTCACCCAATACTGTGAAGCCAGATTAGTAGCCGGAAGCATAGAAAATGGAAAGTTTGAAAATATCGAGTCCCGCAATCCTTTCCGATGCAATTAGGGACCAACAGTCACAAGGGATAATTAGCCTGCGCAGTAGTTACTGGGGTATGGAGTGTTATAAACATGCGCGTCTGAGATTGCAACGATTACACTATCAAAGAAAAGGATGAGATATCGTACTATTGAAGAGGGTAAAGGGGAAGTTAGCATATTGCATGCCGCTCATGGGCAAACAAACGTTACATGGAGGGTTCATGTATTCCAAAGTGCGTGAATTCGACACTTTTTTACGTTCTCGAGAATGACCACGTGATAGCCATGGCCCCGGAGTTTAATTTCTCCTAAATAACTATCCCAAAAAACCCACGGTCCCGAAAGTTTGATATCTCGTAAACATCAGAATGCTCTGAAAATGACTCAGGCTATGCGGTGCGTGAAAACATTGTCTACAATACCACTGTAGACAATGTTTTCACGCACCGCATACAATACGTCTTGTTCCGGATACCACTGCGTGCGGCAGACAGAAAAGACATATGTAAGTGATCGCAATACCCCATATTGTGGCACTAGGAGTGGGAAACTTTTAATACTTGTGATAAGTAGCGATTTTCATTGAATTCTTATAGTTGGCAGCTTATTGAACAGCCGAAATGGTACATTTGCACGGAGTAGTTGATAAAACCTCTTCATCAGTTGCACTGGAACTCATCGGATGTAATGGAATAGATCTACTTGAATGGCCGTATCTTATACGGGGATATAATTCCGTAATGTGCTACACGAAATGCGAGACATAGGTGCATCTTGCGATCTCGTGAGATTGCTCATTTTTCAGATCCTGCTTTTAAAGGTCGAGGGAAAATAAACGTTTTCTTCTAACTTTAATCCGATGAGTGCTGAACGTGTCGCCACCCATAGTCTAGCTGAGCTACGTACTCTCAAATCGTCTCATAGCAATGCGGACAGACGGATACGTCGTGCGATTTGGGGGATAGCACTATTCAGAGCCGGCGAGTAAGGAGCTGATTAGCTTATGTCAACAACATCTCTTTTACACGTGCTTCCACTGCCATTCAATCATAAACTGTGTTACAGCGAGGACAGAAATAGATTTCGATTGTGAAGAGTGTTCGAGGGAGGCCACCCAGACGAGCGTGTTTTGGGTTATGTACAAGTGCGAAGGAATTTTGACAGCGCACGAAATTAATGAGTGTTGTCGTAGAAGTACTGGCGTCAACCTATTTTTCTGAAATGATTTAGTTTGCGAAACTAACATACAAGAGTACAACTTAAGTGCAATGAATATTAAGCATGCCACGCTTTGCATTCCGCTAATAAGGTATCGAATGGTCATTTTATTTCCTTTGTCATAATGGCCTTATCTCTCTTTCATAACTTCAGATAAACACAGAGCTGAAGGACTTATTCAGAACAGTCCTAATGTTGTCCAACACATCCGGAAATACAAAAGCGTAATATCATTCGATTCCATCTCGGCCACAAAAAAGGCAATTCCAGGCAATGTTTCGTAGCTTTACAATTCCGGGAGAGATTCGCCGGTATATCTAGCATTTGTTACCACGTATTGGTGGAAACACTTCATACGGCTAGTTGTACTTTATAGATTTCTCGGTAGAAACAGATATACGTATTGGTCGTAATGAAAATAAATAATCAAAGCGATCGATATTGACAGCCCTGGCAGATATTTTGGCTAACAACCCTTACACGGAAGCCCACAAGTCTACAGTTCAGACAATTGAACGTGAGGTAGCAGGACGACTTGGACTTGCGTTTTGTTGGTAATATACTTAGACATTCTTATATTCCTTCAAGAGGATACATGAGAAAAGAAGTATGGCGCAATTTTACTACCACTTTCTGGAAAACTGTAAAACATACTTCATAATATGCTGGAGCTTTTGCCCCACAAAGCCACTAGCACTTGTATTTAGTGCTTACTGAATTCTGCCTTTCGATAGAGACTTTTAACATATCCGGTAAATACAGAGAACCCGCAGGAAAGACTTTTCTTTGAAGAATTCGTGTAATTTTGTAAAGAAATTACTAAAGTAATTAGAAAATTCACTGATTCAGAGTTATTAAACATTAATAACAGCACAAAAGGAGCTATTGAATTATTACGCACACCTATCTAACAGCGAGGTCGAACGCAATTAACTTTCACAACAGCCTCGATTTGATGTAGCATGGAATCAATGACTCGATGATACTGGCATTTTAGCCAGGCGGGTGTGATGCCCTCTGTAAATTACCAAAAATTCTGTGAAGGAGGATCTGTATTACGAAACGCAAGATATGATCCCGAAAGTGTTCAATTTGAATTAGATATGGAAACTGTATGTTCTTTATTAGGATACTGAGGTGACTGTCGTGCTGCCGGATCTTCTGTTTATCGATGCGAGTCTTATGGTTGGGCCCTTTATTCTACCAGAAGTAGCCTTCCTCACAAAGAACGACCCTGACAATATACGGGTGTACCTTGTCACCGGTGTTGTTAATTTCCCTCGTACGACTCACAGTCATGTCTTATTTCAATGACGCTTAAATCACGATTATAAAATTAACATTTTCTGTGATTGAGTTGCATAAATATTGTTGTAGAAAACCTCTTCACTAAATTTTATTACATTTCTCGTTAAGTAATTTCAGTTATGCAGGAATTTACAGTTTTTTTCTTAATCTTGAGCTACATTGTACACCGAATGGTCCACATTTTAGAGGTACCTGCCGAATTGTGTGCTGGCCCTCCTCTAGCGCGAATGACAGCCTCTACACTCCGATACTTTGACTCCACCAGATGCCGAAAGCTATGCCAACGATCCGTTTGCACCATTCTCAAAATCTCCGCCCTACACTTTGGTGCAGGATCCATGTATCTGATGTCCCGCTCCATGGCATCCCGTAGAGCTTCCAGAGGTTTTAAATCCGGAAACATCAATGGCCACTTGCTGACTCTAAACTCACACGATAAGCAATAGATTTGGGACTAATGGTGATTTATTACTTAATTCTACCTTCATTTTGCTGACAACAGAATAGATTCGTCTTCCCACCCCCAAAGTCAGAGTCTGATGTATGAAATTTCTTGCAATCTTGAAAAGTTTAGGTTAAAGGGTAAATTACAGAAAACAAAAATAATGTACAATGCTTTTATAAGAACTTAAGATTCATATTCGGTTTCATTTATACAGTTCACAGTATTTAATTAGATTTCTAAAATTTAATATGTGAACCCTGAAAGTAATTTTGCTTTAGGTTATACTTGTAATCACTTTCCTGAGACTGATTGTTAAGATCAGCTGAACATATTGAAGCTCGGCAGAGGCTATGTAAATTATTGAACTCAGATGTCTTTCTCCAATGCATGAGTGATGTTCAGAAGTGTGATAACGGTCCTGGTTCGATGTCAAATTGTATATGAAAATCGCTGTCAATTTATTTGTATCAATGCAAAAACAAGAAATGTTTTGATGTAGATTTGAAGCCATAAAGTCTCATTTATACAATAACTTATTTTGTCATACTGAATGCAGTACGTACATTTTGTCCATGGAAAATACTTCATCCGTCCCATATAATATGAATTTGCTGTCTAAATGAAGAAAAATTGGTTCAGTTAGCAAATAGAATAAAAGCTGTATCAGGATAAAACCTATATTTCTTAGTTGGCACATAAAAGAGGAATATTTTCCAGTGTATCTTTTCATTGTGCTTTGCTAATGCAGATTATTTTCATAACGTTATTTTTTCTGATCATGTCTTTAAATTATCCTATTCTACCGTTTTCCGATCATTTATCTTAAGTAGATGGAAGTTGATGAACCGATGATTTAGTAAAATTTCAATTAAAATTTACAGCTGTGTATTTTTGTTAAACACGCTCTTAATTTGCAATTTTCCTTGACAAAAACATTGTTATTTTTTTTCCATTTTTAATATGTTTAGAATGGCCATTTCGAACAACGTATGGCTTCATATAAATCCATTCATTTCGAAATTTGTCATTTGGTGTGTATCCAACAAACAGCACATGCGAATGATCACTAAAAACGCCAGCAGTCACTTGGAAAGAAATAGCGATGCATTGGTCACTGTCTAACGCACGACCATGTCCGTTTTGTCTTTCGCAAATAATACACTGTTTCTTTCTTTTCGTGAATCCTAATCTCCCATTTAGTCGTTGAATACGCATATGTGCCGCGACTGAACATTATAACCGTGGTTTATGCCCATTGTTCCTTCGCAGAACATTGGTTTGCAGTTGATAGGTCCGGTGTATGGCTTAGAGTTTACTGGCCTGTTAGCTGGTATTTATTTATCATATAGTGACGTACTTTATGCATTTTATGGCAATTTTCGTTCTATATTCCCTTTATTAGAATTTTTTTCAACTATTAATATTATCAGATCCAGAACAATGCTTTTCTAGAAAAACGCTATATGTCCAATACGAAACTGCAATCCGCGAAAAGTAATACACTGCCAGACAATTGCTAAGGACGGATGACAATAGCAACGATAGCAACCATAAAATGGAAGGCAGGAAAATGTGGAAATTAGCATAAGTACGGGGTACAGTAAGACGTGTTGTGCGTATGCAAATTTTGGATTGCCGAACTTGTTCGTGACGTCATAGCGCTGATAAGAGATATTAAGGATTTGACGCGTATTGACCGTTGTTGTTCAAACGCAAAGTTGAAAGGGAAAGAATCAATTGACGAATTTGCAATTTTCAGTATGTCTTCCCGACATCACCTAGATGATTTTACGCGTGGCCGTATTATTGGCAAGATTGAAGAAGGGCGAAAAATAACAGATGTTGCCAGGGAGTTCGACGTCAGCCACAGTGTTGTTTCAAGGCTTTGGAAATCATTTCAAACAAATGGAGAGTGTAGCAAACGTCACGGGGGAGGTCGTATTCGCAGTACGACACCTGCAGAAGATCGGTACATAGTGCTATCAACAAGAAAACACCGGCGCAGCACAGCTAGTGAGGTAGCAAATCAGTTTATGGCTGCTACTGGCCAGCGAATCTCCCGAAAAACTCGCCAGACGTTTGCATGAAGGAGGACTATACGCCCGCCGTCCTGTTGTGTGCATCCCATTGTCCAGACGTCACCGCACCGCCCGTTTGCAATGGTGCCATCAACATCACAATTGGACTGATAACGACTGGTCTGCCGTTCTCTTCTCAGATGAGAGTAGATACAGTCTATCGTCTGATTGTCGACGACAACTGATCTGGCGTGATAGTGGTACTGCATATTGTCCAGCAAACATAAGGAAAGGGACCGATATCCTACATGTAGTGTCATGGTATGGGCTGGCATCATGATCAATGGCCGTACGTCCCTCTATGTGCTTCCAACTGGGACTATGACTGGCCAACGATACATTAATGATGTTCTGCTACCTCATGTTCGCATGTTCCGTGGTGCTGTCGGTGATAGATTCATTTTCATGGACGACAACGCAACATGTCATCGAACAGTCACTGTCCAGGAGTGTCTTGAGAGCGAGGATATTCAACGCCTCGTATGGCCAGCACGTTCTCCAGATCTGAATCCCATTGAAAATGTGTGGGATGCTTTGGGGAGGAGTCTTGCTGGTCGCGAATGCCCTCCAATAAACAAGGACACCCTCATCCGTGCACTGACAGAGGAATGGGATAAATCACCCCAACAGCTGCTTGATAATGTTGTGCCAAGCATGACACGACGTGTGGAATCTTGCATCGCCCTCCATGGTGGCCATATCCCGTATTGACATCTTACGCCGGAACGCCTGCGGACGGTAATTGCATTTTTTCACGTGTACGTATTCTGCACAAAATGGCCTGTTTGTCCCTTGAACACGTTCCAAAGCCTTCTGGATTTCAGAGCACAATAAATTGTCTTTCTTGTAATGTCCTGGCATTCTGACATTATTTTATTTCACTTGGCATCCAACCACACTTACTTTTATGCGCTATATAGCCGTTTATGATCCGTCCTTAGCAATTGTCCAGCAGTGTAGTAGAGTAGCAAGTTCGTTGGTGTATAGAGATAGAAAAAGTATAGAATTAAAAGCTGCCATTTTTTGTGATTGGTTTTGATAAAACTTTTCCATTAAACGTAAGCTGGATCAGGTTTGCAAATCTGCTAGAATACCAACTTGAGATATTTTGTCGTTCTCTTAGCAAGATATCGCTTCATTTAAGAAGAATCTCAACCAAACAAACATCTTCGCTCTTTCGACGTTTATAAGTGAGTCACGAAAAAAATTATCATTGGCCGCCACCGAGAGTCGAACCCAGGGTCTTCCAGTTACGCGCCGTATATGCTTCGCGTAACTGGAAGACCCTGGGTTCGACTCCCGGTAGCGGCCAATGATAAGTTTTTGGTGACTCACTTATAAACGTGGAAAGAGCGAAGATCTTTGTTTGATGTTCCTGGTCCACGTTAAATGTCTGTGTTAATTAAGAATCTCAACGTTGAGGAAAGAGGAGTGCTAATTCACTAGAAAATCAACACAGGACAGCAAGGGTTTACTAATTCACCGACAAAATTAGACGCCTAGAAAACTTAATAAGACAGGGTAAAGAAGAATAACGCTTTCGCAATTTCTTTTTTAACTTTAATGTAAGTGATATTCACAATAGAAAGGTATGCATGATATACCGATTACACTTTTGAATTGATTAATGCAGCTCAGGAAATGTTTTACAAACCCAACAAATAGAATGAATTATATGGCTGGGATGATGCATCAGTCTGAGGTGTTAGCTTTACTATTTTTAAAGAAGTTTTAATTTACCAGACCAAATTGTTTAATTCCTGTGATTTAAAAAACTGTGTAATTTATATTCTCATATTCAAAATCTGGAAGAAAGGAATTCGGGTAATTATACAGATGTCACGCAATGGTCCTTTCTAAAAAATATGCCATTCATTAATTGGGGTTTCCGTTGTGCTAAAGATTTGCGATGAAAGTAAAACGTTTTTTAAATCATGATGATAGCAAAGGAACTTGCGATGTCACGATATCAGAATTTACGAGAAACTGAGTAAAACGATCTTAATGACCAATCTTTTAAAAGCTTATATATGCACGGATATCATACCTTACGTTAATTAGCAAACGTACGTTCAATTTTTACTTATCACTGACTTAAGAAATACAAATCATGAAAGCGAAATGTAAGTATTTCAGTAAATAAAAATGTACCGTTTTCTTTTACGAACTTACGAGTTAAAGATAACCATTTCAAAATGCAATATCAACATCATTAGGGTTACCTGAATCTAAAGAACCAGACTAATTGAATACTCATTTAGAAAAAAAGGACCCAGGGAGCAATATTATGTTGGACCAACCATGGGCTTTCAACGGTCGGCCCAGCGACTCGGCGACTCTGCGGCCAACAATTGGATTTGGATATGTGTTGGTTCAACGGTTGTGCCCACATTGGAAAACTGTTTCAAACAGTTTTCCAATGTGAGTATGTGTTCTAGTACAACCATGGTTGGTCATGTGTTGTTGGAAAACCATCGGACAACCATCGGACAACCGTTAAGTGGTCATTTGTTGTTAAGTGGTTGGTCATGTGTGGTTGGAAAAACCGTTGGCCAATCTTCGATAAACAATGCAAACTTCGCCCAACGCTGACGACGCAAAAATATAATTGGGCCAACCCTTGGCCAATGTCAGTGTGCTACTTGAAGAACATATCCGTATAGTTCACAGAATTGCAAATATATTTTGTATTTTATTCATCACATTTTCAGTTAATACTGCAGCTGAACCCAATTCAAGGTATGAACATGTTGACACACAGAAATTTCTCTCCCTTTTGCTTTATCCTTAAGAAGCTCAGATATATTTTCGCAGAAGAAAGTGTCATAGTGTTGGTTAGTATTCTTAGATTAAAAGGCTTTTGCAAAGTGTTTTACTGTCAACATAGGCTACATCCCATGCTCACATTCAAAAGTATCCGAAACTAAACTATTTCAAAACTCAAAATGACTTCACTTTTCCGGATTGGGAGCTTTGAATTTCTTATTATGCTTTTTCTATATAAACAGCACTGGCCTTCCAATCTACACTTTTGGTTTCAGACTGTTATTGTAATAAATATCCTATTACTCACAATTTCATATCTAAATGGTATCAACAATGAATCGAATTTCATTTTTTATGGGTTCTCCCCAAACCATGTTTTACTTCGGAAAAAGCCTAACCGCTTATGTAAATCCAAAATATATTTATGTATGAATGTGAACTTTAAACACAAAATAAAAGTCACAGAAAGGTGGCAATAATAGCAAATTTATTTTTTATATTTAACAAGTTTGTGATAAAGTAATATACACAAAATTTATGTGTACAAATGCAGTTAGCACTTTCGTCACTGTGGCATCATAACATTCTAAAATTGCAGTCGGGTTTTCCCGAGACGCTTATCTGCGAGCCAGTACAGATGATTAAAACAATTTTTGCATCCTTAAAAAAATATGCCTGAGTCTATTCTTACTTTGTAACTACGTTATCAAAGGTTTTCTCTCGTTTGAAAATCGAGCTTACCAAAAAATATTTGCCTTACCAAAAAATATCAATGCTTACCAAAAAATATCAATGCTTACCAAAAAATATCAATGCTTACCAAAAAAAATTATCAATATCGAGCTTCCCAAAAAATATTGGTAAGCATTGATATGTTTGTCTTTCTGTCTGCAAGATATTCCAAATACTGAAGGATGAGGAATGTTTTTCGGATAAAACATACGCTCTGTATTGGGAGAGGTATCCAGTATAATGTGATGAAAATAATCTCATTTTAAACATAACCTAAGACATGAAATTCTTGTCATGTAGAATAACTATTTGGCAAATGACTTCGCACATACGAATTTAACAAACATTCAAAACTTTCAGAAATCTTATCACAAATTAAAAATATTTTGCACCTGTTAGCGAAAGCCGCAGAACTTAATAACTGTTAAAAAAACAAGAATGTTTTTGGGAACAGGAGTGCCGTCATTGCAGTTCGCATCTCACCAAAATCACAAACAAACATCGCGAGAATATCACCAGATTTTAGGAAGAAAATTAGAAGAATTGGATATTATTTACCCACTGCGGAATTTTGATCCTGGATCTCCAACACATACACACACATGTAACGCAAAATCAGCTAACCAGAATTCAACTAACCTCCTACTGTTCAATAATCCAAAGAAAAAAATAACACATAGAATTGCTTTTATAGGGAAAAATAGCTTTTAAATACAAACTAACCATCAATTCCTTTATAAGAGTGACGTAAAAAAGCAACCGGAGCAACTTCAAACTAGTCGCACAAAGCTTCCGACGCCACAAGACCAAACTGAATTCAAACGTTGAGGCAACACATAAAGTACAACAGGACTAATATTTTTTAACTAAATCCACCTGTACCATAGCGATTTAAGAATTGTTTGTATATACACCAAACATTTATGAAACGCATCAGGTGCGACTGCTGTTACAGTGTGAACAATATGCACATGTAAAGTAAGGAAAATATTCGACAGCCTGTGTGCAGTTTTGCCGTTTCTTTTATCCTCCATTCCTGGCCCTGCCATGCTTTCCGTCATCCAGAGGTCATTGATTCGCTTCTTCAAATCTTGCTCCCTCAAAACATTTAGGTATGATTTCGATGTTTGAATAGTACCCGAGAGGTTTTCTAAATATTGTGGAGCTTTCGTATGAACTTGAACTTCCGACAGGGTATAAAATTTAGAAAAACAGCATAAATAAGTCAGTTTAGCTGTGTGAGAGTTGTTGGGAGAAAAAGCGAAAAACGACTGAGGAGACACTTTTTTAAATTTTGGGTAAAATTAGGGATTGATATGGATTTGCGTCTTAAAAACTGGAAGTCTGGAAAACATACATTACCGGAATCAAATGACCAGAATGTAAAAGTCATATATACAACTATGTGTTGTGAAGCTGACTGACACTTGTGTCACGAGTAATATTTGTTCGCTTCTCAGATTTGAAAGTCGGAACTGGGAATGGCCGTCTACTAATTTATATTTTGGGTTACAGTTAGGAAAAAGATATATTAAGAGACAGATCATAAAATATCCAGTCTTATCTGTAGACAAGAACGGTTATCTCAAAGACAGAGACATGCAACTGAATTGATAATTCGGTCTCCAGATGGAAAACAAAATTTCCAAATCTGGTGGTCAAGTCACTAAATTGCTTGTAGAATTTCATAACTGAGCCCACAGGTCAGCTTTCAGGAAGAACTTAATTGACAGTATATACCGATTTTGAAACTTTATACTTTCAAAATTTATAAAACTGTATTTTAAAACTAAATACTGTACATTAAAACACAAAAGTGACAAGATCATCAGTAACACGAGAAAAACAAAGGTTGGGTGACACATACACAATTGATACTAATACCATTCTGTTGTATAGAAATATTTAGGTGTTCCTCAAATTATCTTTAAAATCCCAAATGAAAAAGAAAAAGTTTCTCAGCGTGTTTCTCAAAAGTATTGATGCTGCAATATATGTACGGCAGTATTGCATGTTATCAGACAATACAATACGATGTTCCTATACATATTTCGGCAAGCATTGTCATTCCACGTTCAACGACTTGTTTTTCTAGCAATACGAAAAGAATGAAATCTTTTATTGTTTCGGCCACCGCTTTATCTCAAAGATATGTTTCCCATTAGAAACATTTTTGAGTTATCCTAATGGGTGTGGACAGAAAGCCCGTGTCTTATTCCAGCGCTGTTTGTTTATAGAAAAGACGCATTTTGTTTTTCGAAAAGTTCCTCAAACGTTTTAAAGGGTCAACTGTATTAAAGTGGAAAAAATTTTATCGACATATTTGCATGTACACTCTGGCAACATCTGATGTTAGAATAACAGAGAACAGTAAATTCCGAATAACAGTGATATTACACATCCTCAATTTATGAGCCTACTGCCTTTACAGGAAGTTCATATTATAAATCAATTTAAATATTAATGTGTCTACTTATGTATAATTTTTTGAAGACACAGTGATATTCGTAATAACAAGGTTATGCGACACTTGAATGTCGTGAAGGGAGATTGCAATGCAAAAAATTGGCAACAATACTAGATTGATTACTGTGAAGATAAATTCGATAACAGAAGGAGAAGTAACTAGAGAAAAACACTCGTCAAGTTCAAGGACGAGAAAAGCTATTTTTTTTAATGAACTACTTTTTCTAGAAGGAGCAATGAAAGAAATGGACGCGGACACACTTTAATCAGATGTCAAGTAAAACTGAGTTCACTATGTGCTGCGATAAATTTTTCAGGCGTTCAGAAACCCGCTTTTTAATTGTTCGGATATACATATACCTCAGCTTTTTCCAGGAGTATACAACGGGCTCTTTTGACGAGTATCGAAGATGCAGAATCAAGTTGAAAGAGACGAATTGTAACCTGCATTTCCTAAGCACTTGTAAGTCACTGGGTTTCATCACAAAATTCATCCGCTACCGATTCACAATGCATGATAATTGGTTCCAACGAAATAAGTCCGTACTTCAAATACAGACGACCATTCATCTTCTACGCATGAAAAGGATCAGTGTTATGGCTCTACAGTGCCGTGTATTCCGTGCAGAGGAGCTTACACTCCTGGAGTTCGATGCGCATCTCCGTAGAGTTGATATTCTTTCCTCCGCTCCCAAACGGGGAAGCACAAGGACAAGCTGCCCCATCTCATTGACAACGGGAATCACCCGCCCGCGATTCCCGTTGTCAATGTCTCTTCCCGGACTTTCTCACCCGAGTAGATGAAAATACTACAAAATGCCCCAAACTTGCATTTGCTGAACCAGTCAAACTTAAGGCCGTTTTCTCCGTCATTGAAGGTGTTCTGCAGAGGATTCCGCTCCAAGAAAGAGACTGAGATGTGCTGACAGATTAACTCGTTCCATTAAGCAACACCGACTTGGAAAAGCACCGGGTTACCCATATCTGTCATCAACATCAAGAAAGACCACTCCCTCATTTTCACCCTCACAGACAAGTCCGGGCAAATTGCAGTAAAGGAGATGTCCGGCTAACACCGGAAACTTGAGGAGTTCATCAGTTAGTCTGATTCTATCCTTCACTCTTTAAACCCGCTTAACAGGTGGGTGGTAATGATTAAGCGAATAGCAGAAACGAAGGTGCTACTTAAAGTACTTAGCAGAAGGGCCAAGATCCCACCGGGACCCAAGGTACCTCACCTTTTTGCTCGACTTAAACATCACAACCCCAGACACCCAGTCAGACGTATTGTCAGCAACAACCCCCCACCCCCACACCCTTCAGAAAATTTGGAAACATCCTTCTCTTTTCCTACCGCCAGCGGAAATGTCTTACTCTCTTCAGTTGACTTCGTTTCTAGACTAAGGTCCACGAACCTGTCACCAGTTGACATCATTGGAAGCTTTGCCATCGAGTCTTTATACCCCTCAATGCTGGTGCATAAAGCCACTTGAATCGAACCTGTTCCCTTCGGTAATTGTGGAGGTTATTTCGAAAATACTGGTCACAGTTAGGAACTCAAATTTCTTCAGCGTCGGATATAAGATTTACAAACAGAACAAAAGGGTACCTATGAGGTCCTTGATATCGGCGGTCGTTCCTGAAACAGTCCTCCGGCCTCTTGAAAAAGACCTCTTGCAATCGTCAGCCCGGGGACCTAAAATCACTTTGAGATACTCTGACTATATCTTCTTTTATTTGGCAGCATGGATAAGCCAGCCTACGTGTTTTTCACGCCAGAATGAACTCTGCACACCCGGACTTTAAATTCACCACTGAATATGAATCCGGAGGAGTGTTGGTTTTTCTGGATGTACGGGTAAGAAAATTACCCCCTGGAGATTTTAGCACATAGGTCTAACACAAACCAACCCACGTGGACAACCCCATCCTCTCTGACTAAGCAGCCCCCCACCCCCGCCGCACGCAAACATATGCACGACGCGCGCAGAGTCGACCAAATATTTAGAAAAGCAGGAACAACTGTCCGCGCGCGGCTTTGTGCCAACCCCACAGCGTAGCCCTACCGATTCGTGGGATCGATTCCCTACATTCCTAGAGTAACGTATTTCCTAAAGAATACTCTCCGAAGACTGGGTTACGATAACGGAGTGAAGACGACTAGAGCTTTTACTGATAACCTCGCAACAGACCAACGCGCATTACCTTCTGCGCTATCTGACGTCGGGGTCTATGCTATTCATTTAGATTACCCTGACACATCGATTAAGTTCAACACGGGGATGACAAAGAGATCGATCAAGATCCCGATTTCTGAGCATCAAAGGGACGTTAAAGCTGGAAATCCTACGACGGCCTTATCCCGTGATGTTGCAAATAAGGGAGCAGTACTCTGATGGAGAGAAGTTAAGAAACTAGCACCTTACGATACCGCAAGAGCTACTTCGCACCGCGAAACCATTGAGATCATTACGCGACAGGAATGTCTGCAACAAGAATGTAACCACGAGCCTTCCTCTGTCATGACACCGGCATCTTGATGTTCCACGTGAGCACCCGGCCTTTGGAACAAACCACTAGTGACATCGTGCAATTATCTTGCTTATTTTCAGTTTACTTATATTCTTGGAAGTGTTTTTTACGCTTTCCAACCGTAGGTTAAGGAAGCGTACATGCTCCAGCTATGTTCGTCTTTCTGCCGGCACGATAACTCACGTAAAAATGTTTCGATTTCGATAAAAGTTTAGTATGTGGTAGGGGACCGCCTGAGGATCAACCCTATTGAAAATAGACGAAATGGGGTCAAATGTCACGGCACAGGAGTGGATCAATTCCATTGCCCTTATGCGTCATAACTTGCGTAAATATGGTTCGATATCGACGAAAGTTCAGCATATTATAGGGGACCACATTGGGATGAACCCAATTGAAAATGGGTGAAGTCGGGTCGAAGGTCACGGGATAGGAGGGGAATGCATTCCTTTGCCTTTATGTGTCATAACGTGCGTAAAAATGGCTCGATTTTGATGAAATTTTACTATGTGGTAGGGGACCACCTGGAGACGATCTTATGACGTCTCAATCGCGCGCTTGCGATGTTGGCTCGCGGTCACGCCATCTGTATCATTACGTCACGCATTGTGTGTGGATCCTATTAAAGTTTTGTAAGGCCACAGTCTTTCGAGCAGATGGTTGCGATTCCCATCTGCCTCGTTACGTCACGGGTTGTTTGCGTATGTCCGTCCGCACAATAACACGTGTAAAAATCGCTCGATTTCAATGAACTTCTAGTATGTTTAAGGGGATCACTTTGGAAGGAGCAATATTGAAAGTGAACAAAATTGGGTCAAAGTTTAGGACATAGGAGCGGGATCCATTCCACTAATCTTATACGTCATAACTAACATAAAAAAGGTTCGATTTCAATTAAATTTTTGTATCTGGTAGGGGACCACCTGGGGACAAGCCCTATCGAAAATGAGCGAAATAGGATAAAAGGTCAGGACATAGGAGCGGAATCACTTCCATGGCCATTATGCTTCATAAGTTACGTAAAATCCTTCGATTTGGATGAAATGCTAGTATGTTGTAGGGGCCTGTATGGGGACGAATCCTGTTCAGAATTGGGGAAATGGGGTCAAGGTTAGGGCACAGGAGCGGAATCTATTCCATAGCCCTTATGCATCATAACTTACGTAAAAATGCTTCCATTGCGACAAAACTTTGTCATGTTATTTCGGAGGTATACTGAACCAGTTCTGTTAAATTAAATATAATCGAAATGGGATAAAAGGTCAGGGCACATGACCGAGATTTATTCCACACCCATTATCCTCATAACCTGAGTAATGATTTCTGGTATGTTGGAAAGCGTATTATAATCAATGCATTGCATGATTTTACCAACTTGCTCCCTTTGTTTTCGCCGATACTAACTACTAAATTCCTGATGAAACTACCCGGAGGTAGCGAAAGCTGGCATCTCTTTGTTTCTCATTGTTTATATGTATAATAAATGGAGTTCACTTTCTTATCGTCTTTTCTTTAATTTGGCGTACAGAAACCCGCTTTTTCATTGTTCTTATATATATATATATAGGGATGTAAGGTCAGGTGATGAACAATATACTACAGCCTCTGCTTGACAAATGTCAGCTCCGCCATCTCGTGGTGCATCCTGTTCCTACTAAAGGACTTCTGACGACCGCCAGATAGCGGTATAACTATACCATCGCGATTAGATGAAATGCTTGCACGCACGCACCAATCCGCTTGGCCAGCGTGATGAGTTATGGCCAAACCTCTCCAAAATGACTCCACAACTGAAATCGTGGTCCGCAGTCTCCGGCAACTGGAATGTAACATGGCCGAGACTGGCAGACAACAGACCTTTGTGGAAGAAACTTGGGGCGACCTTGGTCCAACAGTGGATTGAAAATGGTTGACAATGAGGCTGCTGCTGCTGCTGATGATGATATATATATTCATATATATCGTTTAATGTAAAGTCAGGTGATGCGTAACATCACAGCCTCTACTTGACAAATGTCAACCCCGCCTTCTCGTGGTGCATCGTGTTCCCAATAAAGCGGCTCTGACGACCGCCAATAGCGGTATAACTATACCATCGGGATAAGAGGAAATGCTATACCACACTCGCCAACCCACTTGGCCAACGTGGTGAGTTAGGGCAAAACCACTCCAAAATGACTCCACAACTTAAATCTTGGCCCTCAGTCTCCGGCAGCTGGAATGTACCTGGCCAAGGCAGCGGTCAGGGCGTCATGAAGGCAGAGGGGGCTAAAAATCCCCGGAGGACCGGACTAGGCTGCCATCTGATGCTGACCTTGGCTACGTATAATGGACGCTCCGTATCTTCTGATTCAAGGCTTCTTGAATTGGAAGAGGAACTACAAAGGATCAAGTGGGACATCGTCGGGCTAAGTGAGGTAAGGAGAAAAGGAGAAGATCTCATTGAACTGAAAAGTGGACATCTCTTATAATATCGTGGGACAGATACTGGCAGAACTAGTGGTGTTGGATTTATAATAAACAAGAAACTGAAGGATAAAGTTGTATAAGTTGAAAATTCCTCTGACAGAGTTGCACGACTCGTTATCCAACTCTCGAGAAGATACCAGGCTCAGATTATTCAAAGTTATGCACCCACCACAGGTCATCCTGAAGAAGAAATTGAAGACTTTTATGAGGAAATTTACCATCTAAATATTAAAGGTAAATTGCACATGGAGGTAATTATGGGAGATTTTAATGCAAAAATAGGGCAACGGCAACAGAATGAAACTTCAGTAGGTAAATTCGGTAACGGAAACAGAAACCAGCATGGAAATACTCTCGTAGAGTTTGCAGAGGCAGAAGGGTTTTTCATCATGAACTCCTTTTTCAAGAAAAAGCCACACAGGAAATGGACATGGAGACATCCAAATGGGACGACAAGTGAAATTGATTTTATAATGTGTTACAAAAAATTCGTCATAGAAGACTGCAGTGTGCTAAACAAGTATACCACTGGTAGTGACCATAGATTGGTGAGATGTAAGATGCACCTGAACACTAAACGCGAACGTAGCAACCTCATAAGACAAACCAAATGTATTGACATAACCAACCTTAAAAACACCATAATACCTTCAAGTTGGAACTGAAGAACAGATCCTCTGCTTTAGAAGGCCTAACATCAGAAGAACTGGATATTTCTGAAGTTAACAGAAAAGTAACCAAAGCTCTTATGGGAACAGCAACAAAATTACCTGGGTCTAAGAACAAGTTGCATGTGAACAAATTATCAGGAAAAACCAAAATGTTGATGCAAAAAAGAAGAGAGATGAGGACACCTAAAGAAGTAGCGATTTCCAAAGTGACATATATAGAGCTATGCAAGACTGTACGAAAAAGTATCACTGAAGACCTAAGGAAATTCAATTGTGAACTAGTGTGGAAAGCAACTGAAAACAACCAAAGCCTAAAGATAGTAAAGGGACATCTCAGTAAGGGAAGAAAACAGATAATGGCACTGAGAAATGAAGATGGTTCTGTAACAAGAAATAGAGGCGAAACTTTGACAAGAGTGAAAGATTTCTACACCAAATGATATGAAAGGGATGATACATGTACTCCAGACATCATAAAAGTACCAGTACCAGAGTTCTTCCTGTTCTCCCAGCAGAAGGTGCACATGCAATTAAGAAGATGAAGCGGGGAAAAGCTATAGGAGGAAATGGAATTACTGTAGACATCATACAAGAAGCAAGTGGAGAAATATGAAACACTACTCTCCCAAATTTTCACCCGATGCCTTAATGAAGGAAAGATCCCTGAGGGTTGGAACAACGCTACAATGATCCTTCTACGTAAAAAGGGTGACATTGAGGATCTCAGGAACTACAGACCTATTAGCCTCCTATCAGTGGTTTATAAAATCTTCACTAAAGTTCTTTCACACCGTTTGAAGGTAACACTGGACATGGGTCAACCGAGAGAACAAGCTGGATTCACGAGTGGCTATAGCACTATAGATCATATCCACGTACTGAGAGAACTAATTGAAAGAGCGAGGGAATAAGAACTTCCATTGTGCATGGCTTTTATCGATTATGAAAAAGCCTTTAATTCAGTGAAACCATCAGCAGTTACAATGGGTCTGAAATCCTGCGGTGTTGATGATGCATACATTAATATTATTAATAACATCTATGAAAATGCAAGTTCAAAGATTCGGCTGTTTGAAAATACAACACACATAAAAATTGGAAAGGGAGTGAGACAAGGTGACAACATATCTCCGAAGCTCCTTAATGCCACATTGGAAAATGTCTTTCAATCACTGAACTGGGAAAACAAAGGAATAAAGATTAATGGAGATTATCTAACCCACCTTCGTTTTGCAGATGACGTAGTCATTTTTGCAACTACCCCATCAGAGCTGCAGAGTATGATCCAGGAACTTGCTGACAAGAGTAAAGAAGTGGGATTAAAAATGAACTTTCAGAAGACAAAAGTGATGTTCAATGCTTTTACAAGAAATGAAGATTTATCGATTGATGAAGAAAAGCTGGAGTTAACAGACACGTACGTTTATCTTGGACAGCAGATATCCAGTGAAGGTCACATTGGTGAAGAAATTAATCGACGTACAAAACTTGCCTGGAGAGATTTTGGAAGAAACAGCATAATTTTCAAGAGCAATATGCCATTATGTCTTAAAAGAAAAGTGTTTGATCAATGCATCCCTCTAATGCTTACATATGTTGCAGAGACGTGCACCTTAACTAAAAGAGACATACAAAGGCTGCAGACTATTCAAAGAGGCATGGAGAGGTGCATTTTTGGTGTAACCAGGTGAGATAAGAAAAGGAACTCGTGGATCCGAAAAAATGACAAGAGTGGAAGACATCATGATCAGAGTTAAATCCCTGAAATGGCAATGGGCTAGACATACTGCCAGAAGAGCAGACCATCGATGGACAGCCGAAATTTTAGGTTGGATTCCAAGAGACAGGAAAAGTCCCAGAAGAAGACCACATGGGAGATGGGTGGATGAAATTCGAAAGTATGCGGGAGTGACATGGGGAGACTGGCACAAGACAGACCGTTGTGGATGAAACTGGGGAGACCTTCGTCCATCAGTGGATTGATAATGGTTGACAATGATGATGATGATGGTGTCGTTTAAAATGCCTTTCGAACCTGTGATGTGGAATAGTGACGATGAACGAGTGATACTAGTTTAACAGATATTAATAGCAAGATAGACGAATGTAGTGGCTTTTCCATATTTGTTTTATGTTAGAACATCGAAGCAATATAACTATCACTTCTATATAGCTCAGAAGATATTCTTGTATGCTACAAATAGGATTGTAGTGAAGCAAAAATAAGTTTAATACTTGTTCATTCTTTGTCGTACAAAGTTTTAAAGCTAAAGCTTGTGTTTACTGTTTAAGATTTAAACTGTATATTCTCATTTTTACTGCAGCGAATGACTACTTTTGTAAAACACTCATCCCCTACCTTTGTCCTGCGAACGTCTTAACCATGTAAAGTATTCGCTTCATGTGCACTGTACGAACGTGAAAATCGTAGCAGTGCACAGTAACGAACGATGGTTTCCTCTTCACAGTAGCTATGAACCTTAAAAATATCGGCTGTAAAAAATTTTCTTATGTTAGATACATACTCGCCCCACCCCAACAGGCTTTGACAGTACTATAAATGTAATGCTAGACACGACATAACACAAGAAATCTATATGCACTGATAAAATGAAAGTAATTTTGTAGTAAGTAGGGATGAGAACATTTGTAATTTGAAAGCGCCATCCTATGCGTCACTTCAAGAAGATTGCACTTTTAAATGGCAGTGAAATCAAACACCCGGATCTTTGCGTTTTCGTAAACTATATCGATTCTAAATATCATATACAATCATCGTTGAAAACAGATGAGCTTCGGCTCATTAAATGCATATCTACACACTTGGGAATAATTCTTTCAATTTGATGTTCTTTTACCTTTTACATATATATATGTTTTACCATTTTTTACTGTCTGTATTTAAATTCTTAAAACTTGTCAAGTTGAGCAATAAATAAAATGACACTTTAACGTGATTTAAGAGAAAACCACAACAACTTAATAATGAAGTTACACCTCCTTATTGCGTATATTTAGTTTTTCTAATGCGATGAGAAAACAACAACAACTTAATAATGAAGATACACCTCCTTATTTTGTATGTTGAGTTATTCTAATACGATAAGAAAACAACAACAACTTAATAATGAAGATACACCTCCTTATTTTGTATGTTGAGTTATTCTAATGCGATAGAGAAAACCTTGGAAAATTATATTTCTTTGAGGCAGCTTCCTTCTTGAATATTTTGAAACTCGCTGGAATTCCAGTGGGAGGTGCGGACTGTCACATAACACTCTAAATCGATTTCTGATGTCTTTTGAAAACAAAGGACAGTTTTTAAGATCTTTCCATTCCACTGTACGGTCGTAGCGAAAGTCAAAGGTTTGAAATACTTTATTTGCTTTTGTCATCTATAGCAAGCCGCTTCTGTCTTCGTCTGGAAGAGACTACGAAGTGCTGAGCTCATAGCAGCTAAGTGTTATTGTCTTTTGAAACACCCTTCACTACTATCGTGCCTACATGCATACAGATCACGAAGCTCTTTTTATATTCATAGGTAAGCTTCTTGAGGAGAAATTCTTTCGAAAAAATAAAGTTTAAAACTAATGGCACTTGATTTTACTTACTGTTCATGTATCATATATCTCCATTTGTAGTGCTCCTGGCAGCCAACTCGGTCCTGGATTAAATCCGTCTCATGTGGAACTGAAAACCTTTTGTATTTCCAACGCATTACATTTTTCTTATGGAAATATTGCAAACTTCGGCCCTCCTCTGATTTGCTTTGCTTTCTTCCCTCATTCTTTCCTGACATTATGGGTTCGACAAATCCTCTTAGTAAGCATCATACCTCGTTCACTCACCGTGGCCAAGCCACCTAATGATATTTGTCTCAACCTTACAAAAATATTTTTCTTTATATTACACACATATCCTCACATGGTCAGAACATGTCTTGCCACGGATCCTGTATGTAACGGATCTCTCCAGCACATAAGCGACTATTATGTCGCCCGTGCAGTATCTACTTTTCACTAAATAATAGCAGTTGCATTTTTGGACACAGATATGTTTTGTGAACTCAACACTCATATGAAATTCTCCGCAGGCTGCTATGATTTTCACAGATGAATTCACTCGCGTACTGACCTCATTAACATCTTAAAGTGTCTCATTTTGTCCAACATGATTCTTAGATACACACATTCATTCACCTTGTCTATCTGCGTACTTCACATCCTCATATAAAATAACGCCTATTCCAAAGGCTGCGGTGAACTTCAAAGATGAATTCACTGTCCCACTAACTTTACAATCAAGCCTGTTCCCTTTGTCAAACACGACACTTAGACACACAAATTAATTCACCTTGTCTATCTCTGTGTTTTTCGTCTAATCATATAAACTCACACCGTCACCAGCTTAACCTCATACATTTTCCAAAATTCCGGAGCACACACTCACCATTCCATTCACTTCCCCTATACGAATAGGTTCCCTGTGTTGTTCCACTGACAAGCAGAACTTCCAGTCTACACCTATTAAATTATTCTTATCACAATCATTTATCTTTCCATTTTTCATTGATTATTGTATTTTTATGAGAGTAACAATTATCGTTTTCATATGCAAGTTGACACCACCTCTCTCTTCAAAACGTACTACAAAACAATCTGTTAGAAAGTAGCAACACTTTACTAGTGATCCGATTTATTGGCGTAGGAAATAAATAAAGCTTGGAAACACATAGTCGTTTCCAAGAAAACTTGATGTGCGGAAGCTTGGAAACGCTTATGTGTTTTCAAGCTTTAATAATGAAAGCTTGGAAACATAAGCGTTTCCAGGCATTCTCACATCAACCAGTTCGTTTTTTTAAGGAAGGTAGACAGAACCTGCAAACTGAAAAAGAACGCATTAACAATTTGAACGTGGGAACTTAACTTGACAATAAATAGAAACGATGATATATTCATTTAAAGATACTAGGCATCACGTTGATTCTGCGGGCGGTACCTGGTATGGAGGAGGCGCTACTTGAAGAAATGGTTCCAAATTCGTGGCAACTCGAGTGAGACGCTATCATTGCAAGTATTGCTGTTGGTAATGATATTCTAAGTTTCCCTAATGGCTGTACTTTTAGGTGTACAGTAGGTAGATAATTTCTTTATATCATCCCACATGTGAGTAGAGGACTTAAATTTGACTTCTCTGGATAGTGCCGTGGCTACTTTACGGTATTTTGTGTCCCTTCTTTCTCAAGTGATACAAATCTCCGGTTGCCTCCTCTCTACTAACCTTTCTATTATTTTCTTTTACAAGGCAAGAAAACATGAAATCTTTGCTTAACCCACAATTTGTTTCGAAGAAGAATATAAAGCCTCCGTTTCTGTTACCCATGAAAAAGTGTTCGCCTCCCTGATGCCACTGAAATCTCTAGTTTTCAAAAGTTTCAAAACTACCTGCATTCCTGATTTGGTGTGACTCCCTTTGACATTTTAGTGTTAGGGTATTCTTATGTTTAAAATATCATGACTGGATGAGGAACGTCCATTCACAAAATCTGTGAAACTAGAAGTAGTCCGCCCAACAAAGTTTTCTCTGAAATAATGTTAAGTCGAAATCTCCGTATTCTAGAGAGTGATCTAGTGACCGAATGTGAGAAAGGCACAAAATCGAACACACGGAAACGCACCTCCATGAGTGTTATTTCATCTCTCGATCATATTTGCAGATCTCCACAGGAAAGGTAGATGCGCGTGACAGCTTATATGTGAAGTCATTGACACGTGGCAGCATGTCGTATATTTTTTGTGACGTTCTAAAATTTTATTTGAGTGATACTTCGTGTCGATTTGTGACAATGATGAGTGTCATACTCAAAAAGAGTTAAATTCTGATTTTCAACCGGAGTCATAAATTTTAACCCGTACAAGGGGAAACATTGCAGAGTGTCATTTTCGTCGTATACGTATACAACAACGCTAAATTTAAGTGAAATAAACAATGTGATATAAATGCGCATGTTCAACAGGGTGACAACAAGGTATTTCTGAAGATACATGTACTTGTAGTGCCACTTTTCCAAAATAAGAAATCAACGCTGCCAAAGTTTTGTACTAGTTTTGTACAGTTTTGTACACCCAAAATAAAATTTTGTACACCACCGGAAGTGGTACTTTTCGGCTCTCTAAAAGTGTCACTCCAAGTACATGCTGGAGTGCCACTTTTTTCAAAATCGAAAATAAATACTGCCAAAGTTTTGTACTAGTTTTGTACAGTTTTATACACCCAAAAGAAAATTTTGTACACCACCGGAAGTAGTACTTTTCGGCTCTCTAAAAGTGGCACTCCAAGTACATGCTGAGTGCCACTTTTTCAAAATCGAAAATAAATACTGCCAAAGTTTTGAACACCCCCAAAAAAAATTTTTACACCACCGGAAGTGGTACTTTTCGGCTCTCTAAAAGTGGCACTCCAAGTACATGCTGGGGTGCCACTTTTTCAAAATGGAAAATAAATACTGCCAAAGTTTTGTACTAGTTTTGTACAGTTTTGTGCACCCAAAAGAAAATTTGTACACCACCGGAAGTGGTACTTTTAGGCTCTCTAAAAGTGGCACTTCAAGTACATGCTGGAGTGCCACTTTTTAAAAATCGAAAATAACAACTGACAAAGTTTTGTTCTAGTTTTGTACAGTTATGTACACCCAAAAGAAAATTTTGTACACCACCGGAAGTGATACTTTTCGCCTCTCTAAAAGTGGCACTCCACGTACATGCTGAAGTGCCACTTTTTCAAAATGGAAAATAAATACTGCCAAAGTTTTGTACAGTTTTGTACACCCAAAAGAAAATTTTGTACACCACCGGAATTGGTACTTTTCGGCTCTCTAAAACTGTCACTCCAAGTACACGAGTGCCACTTTTTTTAAAATCGAAAATAAATACTGCCAAAGTTTTGTACTAGTTTTGTACAGTTTTGTACACCCAAAAGAAATTTTTTTACACCACCGGAAGTGGTACTTTTTGACTCTCCTTTGTGGCCCACTTTTCCCAAAACGATAATAAAAACTGCCGGAGTGTTGTCCTAGTTTTGTACAATGTTGTACACCTAAAAGAAAATTTTGTACACCACAGAAAGTGGTACTTTTTGACTCTCCCTTGTGGCCCTTGAGCATGTACTTGGAGTGCCACTTTTCCAAAACCGAAAATATACACTACCAGAGTGCTCTCCTAGTGTTGTATAATTTTGAACACCCAAAAGAAAATTTTGTACACCACAGAAAGTGGTTTTTGTTGGCTCACCAGCACGTACTCAGAGTTCCACTTTTATTAAAATCGAAAATAAGCACTGCCAGGGTGTGAGCATCCTAAAGAAAATTTTTTCTCTACCGGAAGAGGGTCTTTTCACCTCTTCTTAGTGGCTCTCCGGCATGCGCTCTTGTACTGTCATTTTTCTAAAATCGAAAATGATCACTGCCAGGGTGTTGTACGAGTTTTGTACGGTTTTTTACACCACCGAAAGGGAACCAGTCACTTACTACGTCGAAGCAAACTAGCCTTTGTTTTCCTAGAAAGCCATCGTAGAAAAGTTTCTCCAAAAATGAAAATAGACACCACTAACATTCTTTATTATATTCTACCGTAAAATTTAAAATTATTTTCCTGAACAGAACAGTAGTAGAATTTTTCTACTTGGTGTACCGCTAAACATGTACTGGTAGTCCAAAATACAAAAGGTCGTCGTATTTTATGTTTTTTCAGCTCGAAATTTTTTTTGTATTTTACCGGATGTGGTACTTTTCTTCCGTCTTAGTTCAGTACCAGACATACATTTCTTGTAACTTTACACACATCCGAAATATTCACACACGTTTTCTACTAGTTTTGTAAGTGCGAAAAACGTGCTCTATTTTGAAATGTAAGAAATAATTTTATAAGATTCCTCAATGGTAAAATTTGACGATCTCGGAGCGTGTTAAGCAGATTACAGTTCTTAATTTCCAATTTTTGTTTTAATAAAGTTATTTGCACCTGACTTTTTTTTTTTTAATTACAGATTTGTACATTTTGGGATTGTATAACGCTATCCTCAGTTGTGGATACCTGCATGACTGCATTAACAAATAACTTGTAGAATTTTTGATTTTCGAAGCAGTAGTTTAAATGGTTAACTAATTTGATTAATATTCCTATTTTGTTGCATATAAAACACACTTTTGTAATAACCCATAAGCCAAACGGACAAGTTGAAAGAATCACCAAAAGAATTTATTTTTAAAATCTCCTTTCATTTAATTTTCCACTCAATGAAAGTTCGAAGGTCATCTATATAAAAAATCGTCACATTGTGATTCATCATTTGACACAAAAAAGGGCTTAGATCAACAATAGCAACAATACGTATTCGTTTAAATCTCTTTCTTCATATCAGTTCCCCACAATTACTTGCAATCTTTCTCCCTCTACACCACTCCCCTTATTATTTACAATCAAGGTTGTCTCTATAAATTCTGCTGTGACTCACTGTCAGTGTCTCTAAAATGTACAAGCTGTTTAGAGAAGTAACGAACTCTTCAGTAGGAAAATGTTTAGTTTAGAAGCAACTCGAAAGTAGGGTTAAGTTTGTCACGTAATTATTCTGTCAACTACATTTTGTCATGTAGTTTTTTTGTTAACTACATTTTGTCATGTAGTTTATACGTCACAGAACTGAAATTCAAACAATCTGAATTTCTTCGCAATGTTTTTTCAATCTAGTGGTTTTCAGTTTAAACAAAATTTTTAAAGTTATGCATTGCTTTGTAGAAATAAAAAGATATTCAGTGAAAATTTGGCTATGCGTATTCCAGTTATATTTTTAACATTTATACGTAATTCTGCATAAGTCCCGATATTTTACTGTATTTTCTAAGCTTTTCCAATTCGATAATAGCTAATTAATTCATTTATAAGCTTTTTTCGATGTACATAAATTTTGTAATTTCAGATTATCACAAACTCACAGTTTTTTTATTCGTTTACGTATACGTAACCGGTATATCACAAGTTTGTGAGAATCGAAACAGCGTTACTGAGATGCAGCCAAAGTTGAACCTTCATCCCATCAGAGAAGGGTATGCTCTTTACTTTTGTTCAGCGTTGTTGTGTTCCTTGTTGGTGCAAAGTTTAACCTTGATATCATCAGAGAAAGATATGTTGTTTAGTTTCGGTTTGGATGAAACATTTATTTCGCAATCTTTGCTCTGAATAAAACGTGCACTTAAGCAAGCTACAACTTTTGGCATGGTGCGGACGTTTTTTTGTTGTTGTAGTTCAGCCACATAGATGATGCAAAACTTAATAACGTTCACAGTTGTTTTTTCTCTGACTTCGACAAATTTTAAACAAGCAGAGATTAGAGAATATTTTACTCAATACTATTGAGAAATCAACTTGTAAACAATTTGCTTTGAAAAGAGTGATGCTAATAAAGAAGGAGTAATAGGGGTATGGATATAAAATAAAATAACATTCGGATTTACTGCAAAGTTTTTAAAAAGTAAAGATTTTTTTTCATGTACTGAATATGCAAAATTGTACAAAATCATTTTGTCATGTAGTTTATAAAATAATTGGCCAAACTTTGGGAACTTGTTTTAACGCCATTTTGGAGATAAAAAGAATCGTATAAAGGGCCTGAAACTTTTTCCTGCAGCGATATCCCCCATGAGCATGGGCGTCCGCTGCAACTTTTCCGGGTGAGGAGGAAGCAAACCGGTATACTCCCACTATCACAATTATTGCTTAATTTTTTTTTCACATGTAGAGGATTTTAGGAAGGGAGTGTCTGACCCCAGGTCTTAAACAACCCTTAGAAATAGAAAGCTAGGGGATTTGGGCTAGAGTGCCCGATAGGAAAGTGCCATGGAAGGGATGAAGACGCCCTTATTTATTTCCTGGGAAGGGAAGTACCCCGGGCCCGACGGCTTAACGTGCCCATCCGACGAACGGCGGATATTTGGTGGATCGAACCTGAGGTCCTTTACGCGGCAGTCACGAACGTTGCCCACTGGGCTACCCGTGGGCAACGTTCGTGACTGCCGCGGAAAGGACCTCAGGTACCACTGCGTCTTTATATGGCATAGTGGGGGTTGGGTCAGGCGAATGCAACGAGTCCCTAACGATAGAGGGTGGGTTCGGAGCACTGTTGGCCCTTCCCCTCCCCCGAAAAGTTTGGGAACTTGGGCACATCTCTCTTTCTATAGTCAATATTTAGTATTGAAATAACGAACAATAATAATAATTATGTCATTTACCAATTACTGGCCACTGATTATTCATATCTGAGTTAAAAGTTTAACCTTACTGTAGGCTTCTTGCTAAATTTAATAATCAACTTAATGCAGTCTTTTTGTTTGGAAACATTAACTTGGGATTACATAAAACAATTGCACCGCTCCATCGTCCTTTATTGAGAATGAGTATACCCCCCCCCTTTTTTTTTTTTAATAGACATTGATCTGTTTATTTTTATACCCCCTTTCATTTTCTGTTTCTTGCACTTTAGAAGCGATACTATGAAATAAAAACTGCAAACCTCTTGGGTTTGTCCAAATCTATCAATCACATTTTGAATGAGTTCATGTTTATTCTCAAAAACATTTTCTTGATGAATACTCACCATGCACAGTCCAGATAAACGTCCATCTGCCATTTTTGACCTTAACCAGGTTTTTAACCGTTCTCATAGTGCTGAAGGTCCTCTCCACTAGGCAGGTTGTTACTGGTAATGTTTGAACAATAAGAATAGTCTGTCGAACAGAAGGAAACAGATCACTGTGTCTGAGCAAGCCTAAAGTTCGTCTTCACATCCATCATCTTGTTTCTTCCTTCCTGACCACATTTCAAACTGTTATGGATAGGTTTTGCTCATGTGTGTAATTAATAGTTAAATTTAACAAATGTTAATTTTAAGGTAATTATTGACTTTAGGTGAAAATTAAAATTTGGGTGACAGGTGGATGCAATTCGAAACAAAAAGTAAATTCAATCAATTAAGGCCATGATAAATGAAAATAAAATGCAATGCAACACTGATATTAGGACATTCCAAAAGTTATTATTGAATATTGAAAGTTTGCGTTGTTTGAATTTACGATGAGTTGTGACACGTGCAAGTGTAAAATAAGTAATTATTGCTTATATGTGTACTAAATTTGCGAACACTAAAAAATGGGTGGTATACAATGTACACGTGTAATAACTTTTGGAGGCGGTGATAATGAATTTTAGTGGTTAGGACAAAATGCATTAATTAAATAAAAAAACACCTCCAGAGACGTCTCCTACCTTAGGCAAGATAAGGTGGATGAGCATGTGACCCTGAGAGGAAAATTCAACTGAGTCCCCTAATTCTTCACTGCGCAAGGTTTGGGTTTTTGAAAGGCCACTTGCCTGCATTTATTGTACAAACTTAACCACAATAACAAAAAACACAACAAAATGTTTTAAGGAGTCGGCGACTCACCAAGGCCACACAATGTCTGAAAATTTTTGCTGCTACAATTTAGCAGATCTCCAAAATTGCTAACTTTGGCCCCTGGCCTAAAGAAACATTTAGATGACACCTTTAGATTAATCGCTTCACAAGAAACATAACTTCATCCAGAAATAAAAATAGAATGTTTACCAAATAAGTGTGAGATTTTACTTTACAAAGTGATATTGCTTAACAAGAAGTTACACCTAAATTTTAGATTACCATAGCAGGCCTAATGCAGCTCATATTTGAAATTCATAAATTATATAACACTCTTTAGCTTGTATCATATGTTACTGAAATAAAGTGTCTCCTCCCTCTCCCCTCAGTGTTATAATATAAGAATATGTACTATAGTTTTGATTAGCCTCTTTCAAACAACCCCCTCAAACCAGTTTCCTTAGCACATGTTAATTTGATATATTACAACCACTGACCAAAATTCACAAATAAAAGTTATATTAAAAAATGGTTCTACACTTCCCAGGTATATTTGCCTTACAATTAAATATACTCAACATTCTATCATTACTTGATACAAAATCACTCTAAACACTGTACTAAACATACTGCACCAAATAATTTACTCAGTTATCTCAAAAGTTATCATTACACCACAATGCTGACAAATGAACTTAAAATTTATAATATCATCTGGAAAAATCAAATTTCTTCACTAACACCAACTTGCTCTGAGTACTCAATATCCTACCATGTAAATAAAAGGCAAACACTATGTCTCAACACTCCTGGGCTAAAATTCATACTTATCTGCACTCCTACTGTCCATCACAATTTAAAATTACACAACTAATTCTGGCAAGCAATTTATAAACAAATTACTTCAAATTCTCAAAATTACACCATGCGCTTTTACTAATTTTAACAATCCATATAATAAACCACTGAGGTAACGGCTAGGCAAAACATATCAGTTCATTAAACTCACTTTCTTCGAAAACAAAATTTACATCCCGAAGAAAATATCAATCAGGCTAAAGGCGAGAAATTGGGTAGTGAAGCCAATTCAAGCTTATGCAACGAAATGGTAAGTCAATATGTGTGACTCATTACCCTTGTAATTTCTTTCCTCGCTCACTGTCTTTGGGACAACACTCGAACGCCTGCAACTTGATAGGGGCTGGTCCTTATTGGCCGACGATTTTATTCGGAGTCGAAGATGAATCCCCCAATTCATCCTCATAAGCACCCTTTCAATACCCGAAGTATGTCTACGTAAGGAAAAACCTCCTGCAAGAGCTCTCTTGACCCCAAATTTCCTTACTCCAGGCACACAGCTCCCTGAAAAAACTATCTGAAAACTCTCATTATCTCTAGAAAATATCCACATAAATCTCACTTTCCAGAAAACACACCATATCTCTATTTCCAGAAATCATTATCAGCTCTCGAAGCACTCTCTATTTCCAGAAAGCATTATCACCTCCCGAAGCACTCTCTATTTCCAGAAATTATTATCACCTCCCGAAGCACACTCTCTTCCCAAAAATCATTATTAGCTTTCAAAGCACTCTCTATTTCCAGAAAGCATTATCATCTCTCAAAGCACTCTCTATTTCCAGAAATTATTATCACCTTCCGAAGCACTCTCTATTTCCAGAAAGCATTATCATCTCTCGAAGCACTCTCTATTTCCAGAAATCATTATCAACTCCCGAAGCACTCTCTATTTCCAGAAAGCATTATCATCTCTCGAAGCACTCTCTATTTCCAGAAATTATTATCACCACCCGAAGCACTCTCTATTTCCAGAAATCAAAACCTCTAGCCGCAATTACTACAAAATGTTACATATTTTTTTTTTTTTTTTGATTGGAGGTTTAACGACCACCGTGAGCAACTCAATGGGCTATAAGCAGTTACCCGTCCCTAATTTAGGGTCACTGGTTCCAGGGAAGGGAGAGAGCCAGTGCCGTAAGACAAACACAACATCCATGCCTCACCGGGATTCGAACCCGGACCCCGTTCGGACGAATGATCAGAGGCCAGCGCCTTAGACCACTGCGCCACCGGGGCGGCTTACATATTTTCACGCATTATTTGTCAAACTCAAAAATCACCATAACCTGCATCTAAGAACAAAAATTTCACTATACATGGCTCTGTATGTTTATAAATACAAATGCAATTTATATATTATTAAATGCTACCAAGCACAAAAGAAAGTTAAATTTCCTTAATACAATTTTACTGGTTTGAGAGGTTGTTCTTCAAAATAGCTGATAACACCATTATGATATTAGATATTCTCTTTACACAACGAAACAACAACATTACATTATTTTATAGCTGAGCTCAAGAAATAAAAATATAATGACAAGAGTTCCCCATGCTCAACATTACTTGACCACAAATACAAGACATGACATAAAGATATTGACAACTTTCCCATACCCAGCTAGCCTCGAAAAATCATAGAAATATATGCACGTTTAACATGTACTGCCCCACTGCAAAAACAATTTTAAAGTAACCGCACATAATATTAAAAAAAATGCCAAGCAAAACTATTTACTTTAGCACAGAATTGCACAAAGTTGAGCTTTCACAAAATACTACTGTCAGAGACAAAAATTTGAGCCCTTCCTGATTTGGGCTTCCGGGAAGAACATTTTTTTTCCGTATGAACTCATACCTGAGAGACTAATAAATATTTGAACCAATACGACAACACAGCCACAACCAGAGGCGAACATTTTTTTCTTATGCTCAGCTCGAAGATCAAATACTTGCTTGGGAACTTTTGTATTAACACAAAAAAGATATGAACTAAAACATTACCTTTGAGCTAGTGTCCTTTTTAAAACACAAACCCCCAGAGTTCACTGCCCAGGAACAACCAAATTCTCTGCATGTCCCTGTTGTTGTTTTTTTCGCTATGGACCTTTTGACCTGGAGCGGGTGTATGGGATATCATCCTTATTCGTGCTGACACAGTGTGCTTGGCTAAACCACAGGAAGCTGAACAGCACTTTGGATTTCCCTGCTGGTGATGGTGAACCAGACAAGACGACCATGATGACGACTCCAGTGATCTCGGATTCAAAACGTACCTCTCCATGCTGTTTTTTTTCTCCATGTCTCAGTCGTTCAATTTTATATGATGTGCAGAGCGGCGAAAGCATTCGGGTCGGCAGATCCCCTCAACGTGCAGGTGGGCATGAAAAAACCCTTCGATTTAGGCCCCTGTTGTCATACCTCTCAATACTGCAGTCGTCCACAAGGGATGAATCAGTGGCAGCTAATGGCCCACTTGGAATAAGACGTCTTCTCGTTGAACTCTCACGAAAAAATCAAATTCTCCAGAGCTGACACCACCTCCGGAAACAGACTCACACATTTTGACCTTTGAACGAACTTCGTAACTTTTTTTCACCCTGTTACAGTTGTCTGATCCGGGGAGGGGGTCAAGTGACCTGTTTGCCCTCTTCCCTCAGCGGACGCCCATGCCCATGAGGTCTGGAAACTTGACGTGGTGTGGGGGTCCCGCTGCGAATTCCAGATCACTCTTGTACGGATGAGTGGTAGATTATTTGCATGAAGCAAGTAATACTTTACTGCGTTACCCCCGTGTAATGTTTCCGTTGCTGGTGGAATTTCTTTTCGCCATCCTTGCAGAACGAGCCAAATCCTCTGAAATTTGTGTTTTGTGTCTGTGATACCCTGTGGTTAGCTGGTCTTCGCACCACCTTGGATCTACGCAAAAAGGTGTGCGCATTTCGTGAATTGGTCGTCTTCATGATCTAAAGGTAATTATGAATTCATTATCTATACTACTTGCGTAGGGCTGCCTTCTAGAGAGTAAGAGACCAAGTAAGTAGTTATTTTACTATTCTCTTCTGCATTTTCCTAAAATTCTACATTTCTTTTCTGCTTGTAAGGGCTGCCTTTAAGTGTACGATACCACATCAAACACTTCCTATTGTATTGTAAAGGGTTGCTATATTATGCGTAAGATATCCAAGCAATAGCAATACCTATTCAGTCTATTCCAGCATAACATGAGGAAAATAAGAGCAGCTACGAGTGAAAAAATCAGAAAAATAAAAGGCCCTTTTCAGGGCTCATTTCATTTGTTTAAAAATGGACACCAATCTTACCAAACATAGCACCAGCTGACCCAACATTCTTTTAACTTTATTTAACATAACCAAATTTAACATTAATTACTCTAAATGATTTTGCAGATCCATTTACAAGAGTGAATAAAAGAAAATATTCTCTGTGTAAAACACTAGTTATTCACACTGTGAACACAACGAACATCTTTACAGCCAAATTTTTAAGGACATATTCCACACAATATCTTAAAAACAATACATACACAGCAACATTAGCAAATAAAGTAAAACAACGCTTTCACATTCAATTTCAAAAATCACAATAACATTGTAACCTTACAACTATTCACACATGTGAAGAATACGCTAGTCACTCAGATAACAAATTGAAGTTACCCACACATGTGAAGAATAACATAACAATAATAATCAGCTTACCATTTCTTTCTTCAGCAACTCAATCAAATTATCAACAATTATATCAGTGAAATGATATTACAGATCGTATTACAAGTGTTAGTAAAAGAAAGTATTCACTGCGTAAAAAACATTTTTTTATACTGTGAATATAAATAAGCAGCATTATGCAGGAGCAACAACATGTAAACATTTCAGCAAACAGTAACATCACTGCTAAACACCATAAGATTCTATACAAAATAATCAACTTATGCTCAGTAAGAAATAATTATACGCTAGCGTATATTATACTAATTTTTAATTAACTAAGTTTGCAACTGGTGTTCATGAGCAACATTAAATAGCATTACACCAAACATATTACAGCATTACAATCATACGCAATCATGACATTTCAATAATTACAAGTATGAATAAGAATAAATTATTCCCTGTGCAAAAACTAGTTCTTCACACTGTGAATATAAATAAACAGCATAATGCAAGAACAATATGCAAACATTACACTATACAATAACATTACTGTTAACAAATTATAATATACAAACAGTGCAATATACCAATTAAATTGATTGGTCCTTAAAGGTGTAATGAACCTCCAATAAATAAAAAAATAAGACAAAGACTAAAAATTTAATATATAACCTGACAGCTGAAACATGACTATTTTATAACTAAAGCAAGACCATAATAAATTAATTAATAATATAAATCAATGAAAAAAAATAATTACCGATACCCTGGTTGAAACAATAACAACAAAACCTAACTAAATCCTCCGCAAAAGCAAATCCAATGAAATAAAACTACATAACACTTCACTTTAATCTATGCCACAGGACATTAAATATATTATAATTTAAATGACTTAATAAACATCTTATTAAATGACTCAGTTTGCTTTATTACTGAGCATCATGCCCTTGAGGCGATGCTAATATTCTACCATTGTAATCTTTCCTATGTAACACCAGTTTCTTTCTAATTTAAAAGACGTTTGGACCTACGGCATCACGTCTTTATCGTCTGACAGGGCTGTGATGAGCGATCGTTCAGGCGACTAAACCTTGTTAAGGGCAAGAAATCTGAAGTCACTGTTTGAACGATAAGGTTGACTCAATGTTTGAACTTTCGATTCTTGTGTATCGATTGGTCTCACAGAGATATAAAAGGTGGATGTAATAAATTGCTCAACAGCCGAAAGGAGGCTCGTAATGAAGTGGAACCATTGGTATTGATGTAAGTGACAAAAAGCTGATCCTATCAGCTCGACTTCAGCACCCCTAGCGGCGAATTCGCATACTCAGCTCACCGAACTCAGACTATATGATAGAGTCAAAATGTCAAATGCAAAGTTGGAGAGTATCTTTTGCTTGCTACGAATCGGTCAGAAAATGTGGGAGTCAACGGGAAAATTTGCAACGTGAATAAATTTCTATATCGTATAGAAGAGCACGTGGAAGGTCTCTTCCTTCAGGGGATTGGCTTTGTACATTTTTTGATGAAGGTCATCACACACCTCCCATTCATTGTTTTGACGTAAGCAATACGCCCTATAGTGACCTACACTGGCAACATTACATCCTCCAGTGTAGCTAACTGCCCCTCTCAAATAGTATTGCCGCTCACCAAAGGCAAGCATTCGAGGCAGTTGCGCTGGTTCCGTTTTCAGACTTATCACGTTTTCATCATTATTGTCAATTACTTCTACAAAAATGTGATACATTGACGGTTTCACCCGTATCGTTTTAATTCCATTACACAGGGGAGGTTTCTTTGAGTTTTCCCAATCAATGCATGCGTCCTCATCTGTGCGATCTATGTCTTCCAACGCTGATCGACAAATACCACTCCGTTCTGCTGTCAAGTTCTTGTTAACCATTTCTGGAATAATACTGAGATTTCTGTTGGTAGTTCCCACTGTCACTACGGCAACAGGAAGAATAACATTCCTCCTAGAACATACAGAAGAAGTGCATTCTTGAAACTCCTGTGCCATACACATATCTTCCCATGATCTTAGTATCATCTGTGCTATTGGTAGTGCAGCGTCTAAAGACACCAAACCACATAATAATTTCTTCTCGTTTTTAATAATGCATTTAAGCGCTACAGCCCGCAATCTGTAAACTTTAACTGTCGGACCATTCGTTATAATTTTCGATACCATGTTAGCCATTGCATTCTTTTGGGCATGTTGGTCCATCGCCTCCCTGTATTTCTCACTATCGCAATAACCAACGCAAGCTAACTGAACGAGTGAGTCGTATGCGCAAGTGTTTTTTACTGTAATTTGCTCTTCACCTATCTGAATTGGACGTAGACCAATACAATTTCCATTTTCAGAAGACCAATTGGAACACATTTGTTTGGTGACCTGAAGTCTATAGCAAGCACTTCTGCACTTGTGCACTTGGTTCAAGATACGATTTCTTTGGTCGTTTATGTTCACTTTCTTCCGCAAGTCCTCTCCAGTTCTCGAAAGCTTTGCTTTCTGAATTCCTTTTCTAGTTCGAAGAGCTCTCTGCGCTTAACAAAATATGTTCTTATGTCTGATGGGTTTTTCTCCTTCTGTTTGTCTTTATTCGAATGCATCGTTTTCTTCATGCAGTTATCTTCTGAAGCCAACCCGACTTTTTTTCTCTGGGTTCTTTTTTTAGTGCACCCACTTCTCCACTGGGTTCAAATAGTATTCCAGTAAGTTTGCCATCACTTACTTCTGTATCGGTTAATCCTGTTGCTACTACATTTCTTCTGGGAAAAAATGTCAGTATATCTGCTTCTGATTTATCGCGTTCCCTTTGATAAAAATTATGAATTTCGTCCAAACCAATTTCTTGTTTTTCTTCGTGTTCTCCGCTAGCACTTTCACTCGCAGCGGGAAGGCAGCTGGAATTACTGTCTGCGCCTGGAGGTACGGAAGCGGAAGATAATTTCATCATTCCACTGAGATTTTTTATATGCGTAAGCAAAAAATCATCAATTCGGGCAGGTAATTTCAGGTTTTGACATACTCTCTTCTTTAAGTCATTAAAATTGCTCTCAACAGAGGCACTCGAAGCAGTTCTGGCTCCATATCCAAAATGAGGGACCATTACAGCTGTCCATAAAGGAATTAGGTGACACACCTTTAGAATGTCATCTACTATTCCTGGAGCATACTGCTGATTTCCACGATCACCATGTGGATTAATGCATTTCCTAGCATTCTGTTCCACGCTAATGGCCCATGTACGAAAGACATTTCTCTGCCCTTTCTCTTTCAGAATTTCCATAGTGTCATCGATAAAAGACTCTTCAATAACTGTGTCATCCGTTGCGAAACCTGATATACGGCGCTGTAGATAGCATTTACTGTTCTCGCAAGAGGTATATTCGCTGGAAAAGTCGTCCTTACCTTTCGGTTTCATTCAGCGCTACAATAAAAGTGTGAGTTAACAAAGTCCTTACGTCATTCATGTCTGTTGACTGAACAACTGCGCACAAAGATCTTAAATAAAATTGCTGTCTCCTTCCCAGTTTCCCTTTCAAGCTCGGAAATTTAGCAAATAAGTTGACCACATGAGCAACGTCTGATCTAATGAAACAATTTGGAAGATCGAACCTGTCTCCTTCTTCGATGCCAAGAACATTTGCACACTTTTCTATGTATGACGCAAGTGAGGGCAGATGTGTAAACGATTGTACACAAGCTGACATGTCTATTACTACCTCCATTGGCATGATCTTACATTCCTGAAGAAATCTACTTAACCAACGCCGAATTGTTTCCGTATCATGTCTTTCACTTAGCATGTTGAACACAAAATACTGTTCCTTTTCTTCTGAGTGCGCTACACTAGCCCCATATAGGAAAATGTGTCCCGATTTGATGTGTTCCGTTCTTTTGATCTTCTTCATCAAACCACCAGTAGCATCTATGCATATTCTTGATACCTTTGAAGCTCTGAAAATCGCCTCAGTAATGTGTACCTGCTCCGTGGACCAGTAATGAATCACTAACTTATCATATGTTACATCTTTGACGTAAGAGTTATATGGGCTTATATATTTACACCAAGCTAAGGCCAACACTGGATCTTCGTGCATCCTTCCTCGTTGCATCTCACGGGACTTGGCTAGTCGAAGAGCGTTTAGTGTTGGCACATGACTGGGATCACGGTCACCAAACACCATGATGCGCTCAGCCTCCAAGCGCCTTAATGCACTAGCTGAAGTGGATTCCCGGGTTAATCTGTGTACTGCTCTCTCTGAGGGATCCCGACAGGTTTCTTTTGTAATTTTTTTATTCAAAGAAAAATTTCGTCTTGACGAAATTTTCCTTCGAATTTGCATTTCATATGCACAAAATCTCTCTTTTTCGGTTCATTTTCAATAATCCCTTTCAAAATAGAGCCACAGTACGTACACACACCGCGAATAGACACATAGGGAACATTTTCCTTCGTGTTAACCTTGCCACCTGTGTAAATCATTTTACAGGGTCTTCGTGTGTGTTCGAAGAAATAAGCATGGATAATATGTGTCCGTACATTTCGCTTCAACACTGCATAAGTCCTTCTCATCGGTTTAGTGTGCTGTAAACACTGCCGAGTGTACGTTACTCTCTCTGGTCCCATTTCGGACCACTCCTTAGCCCTGAATGATATTGTGAATTCCTCCTGATATTCTGTTAGATCACCAGCTTGTTCTGCTTCGTTGACAGGAAAATGTACTTCTCGATGAACAGAATCGTCATTCTCCCATTCTAAACTGCTGACTTCTTCAACTTCTGAAGATGTGGAAGAACTGTTCCTTTCATTTGGCCTTGTGTAACTCTCTAACGGGAGTTGTGCAACACAAATGCCCAGTAAAGAATGTAAACCATGCCTATTCATGCGCACATTTAGGTACAAGGCTTGCGGTGTTGTTCTGTATTCATATTTCATGGCATCACATAGGCACTTCCGTACAATGTCATTTCTGGGAGCTATTCTTCCATTGCCCTTGTTAATAGCAGATTCTTCCGAAAGAAAAAAAATGCTTGAGTTTTTTCTATTAGGATCGACGCAGGCCTCGGCATCGTAGTTGCTCGAAAATCACAGTAACATTAACAAGGGTTTTTTTTTGCAATCAAGCGGAAAACAAGTGATGAATGCACCCGACAACGAAAGCTTGAGAATACGTAAACCTTTCGCGACGCTACTTCATAAAATTATCAAAGTCCATCGAGATAAAGCTCGCCTACTAGTAATACAGTACCTAGCGTGCTACAAGGAAGTGATGATACGAACCTAGTGTCATTACACGGAACTAAGTGTGACGCCAGAAAATGTAGCAGGTCTCTTCTGAGCAACCGCATTCTGAGTACGCAATACTACTTCTGCAGCTGCGGGAGGGGAGGCAGGTAATATAGAAGTTAAAGCAGCTGCCAGGAGTTTTAATTTCACTTTGGAAGCACTGATATCCTAAGTGAAAATCCCCCAAATATGTGGCGTCAGTTGAATAAAAAAATACATCGCTCTTTCCACGTTTTACCAACACACAGCATAACAATTTTTCGGTTGCTGGATGTCCTACACATTGAAGCTATTCGGCCCTTGGCCTCCGAGTTGTAATATGATCGGTCTGCAATCGCCTTATCGGTGCACTGTGAAGGGAAGTGCGAGACCACATGGAGATTCCTCGTGTAGAATGTGGATCCTACAATTGTCGGTTATTGTACTAAATGCAATTATAGCCTTGATGCTTTTCTTAACACTCACGGCTACCCGACATAATAGCATCTGTACAGTGATCGTTTTCCAAATTAAAATTTGTAAAAATTATTTGAGAAGCATCATGTCACAAAATAAGCTGCAGGAATTGTCACTGCATAGAAAGGCAGTTTTCCAAAAGATTGGACCTCAATGCTTAATAATTTCGCCAAATTGAAGGCTAGAAAGAAAGACTTTGTCCTAAAAACATGAACATTTCCACTTATCGCATAAAAAATGGTTTCCACTTGTATTTTAATCATATAATTGTAATTTATATCATATCTATATTATGTAGTTATATGGTACACTCAGTGCTCGAAGTGGCACAGAGCTACGGCCGGTATGGTGTAGACCATAGATCCACATAGTATAAATAGGATGTTTCGAAAGAAATACATACCATTATGAATAATTTTTTTTGGTATTGAAAAATTATTGTATATAATGTTAAAAAAAATTAATATAAAAATTAAAAAAAAAATGTCATTTGCCGATTTTTTGCCTTACAATTTGTGCTGTCATCCTAATTTCTTTACGTAGTTTGTGAAGGGTTTATAATTTATTACATACCGGGATGGTAAATAATGTTTTTTAACTGCCGGTATGCTCACTTCCATTTTTGTTAACTACCGGTATGCCATACCGGCAAACTTCGAACACTGAGTATAGTACTCGTATATTTCCAAACATCACATACCTGCACATTGTTTTTTTACACGCCCTCTTTTTCTTCTGGCCTGCATTGAAGTTTTGTTGTACATGCAAATTATTATCTGCAGCTACGAAATTCATATGGCATTCTTGCAGTGTAGAATACTGAATTCCCTGTTTGTATACAACCATATCCAATAACGATCACTAAAGTATCATAGCTGTTAACCTTAAACATTTAAATATATTTTACCGAATTCGTTTCAATGCAATAAAACGTATATTCATGATTATGCATCTGACAGCTCAAAGTGTTAAATCTGACTGGCTGATTGATAACCTTGCATTATGTACTTCTGTTCCAAAAATTATTTTAAAAGTTAAAACTACAGGGCTCAATAGGTAGTTCCTTTACTTTTCCAGATAGTCTCCCTAACTTCCTGACACCTCCTCCCCCCCCCCCCCATTTTCCCAAACCAAACACCGTGAAAAACACATCCTCCTTAGTGTCCGAAATTCTGAAAAAATTATTATGCTTAGGGTTGCTGAAATAAATTTTCTAGGGTGGCAGAAGTTGTGCTAGTTAAGCCACTGCGAATGCGCCGAGGTGTTTTGCAACTTCCCCCTACCCCAACCTAACTCGGCATGGCTGCTAGACTGGAAGCGATGATCCGCGCTGATTTGAATTCCTCTTCCTCGCGTTTTTGAAATGTTTTTGCTGAAAGCATTGCTTAACAAAGCAACAAAAAACTGTTTATTTTCTTCCTTTACTATAAAAATGAAGGCTCCGGCAATTTCTTAGTTTATACAAGACAATCGCACGAAAATTTGCGACCTTGAACAAATAAAAGTTGCGTATAATGAACACGAAAACAGCTGGTTGTGTATAATGAACAGGAGTAAAAGTATGTAATGAACTGGAAAAAGATAGCACTGTGTTTACTTCCGAATTTCGAAAGATGACACTCTAAGAGCATGCTGGACAACCAAAGAGAACCATCGCCGGAGGGGAACATAACTCTCTTTTTGTCTGTACAAAACTAGTACACCATTCTGGCAGTGTTTATTTTCGATTTTGGAAATATGGCTCTCCAAGTACATGCTCGAGAGCCACAGAAGGAGAGTCAAAAAGTAGCACTTCAGGTGGTGTACAACATTTTCTTTTTGGTGTAAAAAACTGTACAAAACTAGGACAACACTCTGGCAGTGTTTATTTTCGATTTTGGAAAAGTGGCACTCCAAGTACGCGCTCGAAGGCCACAAAGGAGAGTCAAAAAGTACCACTTCCGTTGGTGCACAAAATTTTATTTTGGGTGTACAAAAAACTGCGCAAAACTAGGACAAGACTCTGGCAGTGTTTTTTTTTCAATTTTGGAAAAGTGGCACTCCAAGTACATGCTCGGGGGCCACAAAGGAGAGTCGAAAAGTACCACTTCCGGTGGTGTACAAAATTTTCTTATGGGTGTACAAAACTGTACAAAACTAGTACAAAACTTTGACAGTTGTTATTTTCGATTTTGAAAAAGTGGCGCTTAGCATGTAATTAAGTGCCACTTTTAGAGAGCCGAAAAGTACTACTTCCGGTGGTGTACAAAATTTTCTTTTGGGTGTACAAAACTGTAAAAACTAGTACAAAACTTTGGCAGTATTTATTTTCGATTTTGAAAAAGTGGCACTCCAGCATGTACTTGGAGTGCCAATTTTCGAGCGCCGAAAAGTACCACTTCCGGTGGTGTACAAATTTTCTTTTGGGTGTACAAAACTGTAAAAACTAGTACAAAACTTTGGTAGTATTTATTTTCGATTTTGAAAAAGTGGCACTCCAGCATGTACTTGGAGTGCCACTTTTCGAGCGCCGAAAAGTACCACTTCCGGTGGTGTACAAAATTTTCTTTTGGGTGTTCAAAACTGTAGAAACTAGTACAAAACTTTGGCAGTATTTATTTTCGATTTTGAAAAAGTGGCACTCCAGCATGTACTTGGAGTGCCACTTTTAGAGAGCCGAAAAGTACCACTTCCGGTGGTGTACAAAATTTTCTTTTGGGTGAACAAAACTGTACAAAACTAGTACAAAACTTTGGCAGTATTTATTTTCGATTTTGAAAAAGTGGCACTCCAGCATGTACTTGGAGTGTCACTTTTAGAGAGCCGAAAAGTACCACTTTTCGGCTCTCTAAAAGTGACACTCCGGTGGTGTACAAAATTTTCTTTTGGGTGTACAAAACTGTACAAACTAGTACAAAACTTTGGCAGCCTTGATTTCTTATTTTGGAAAAGTGCCACTCCAAGTACATGTATCTTGAGATCAAGGCCGGTCAGGTCTCCTCGAGGCCTTTTCTTTGATCTTCCCTGCTGTTATCTATATGCTTATGTTTGACTGTTTAGAATTATTTATTTTAATATGTAACAGCAAGATCAATAAATGAAATGAAATGAAAAAAAAAAAGAATGGCTTGTCAACTTAGGCTTGCACAAATTGCAGTTATGGCAACAGAGTGGATGCAGAGCCGGACATGTGACTGAAATTCTTCCCCATCGAGCCGGGAGAGAAACAACTTCGTAAGGGAAGAAACATCTGCATTCGTCGAATTTAGGTCAGTAATTCAATCATTGTTTCTTACGAATACTTCCCATGCTTTCATTTGATTTCTATTGCTTTCGTTACGAAAGAACAGTCAGATATCTCAGAAATAAAGTTCTTAAAACCTCATTGCCTGTATACAGTAAACACAATTTTGCACAGAGTAGGAATTTTCCTTGCACTGAAAATGATTTTTGCACTGCACGGGCATAGGAAAAAATGTTGGGAGTCCGCCGCCTCGTCCTTGAGTGAAAAGGGCTCCGTTGTTTCGTACTTCAGTGAAACGGGATCCGCTACCTCGTCCTTGAGTGCAAAGGATCCCTCCGCATAGTACTTGTGTGAAAAGGCTCCGCAGTCTCGTACTTCAGTCAAAAGGGCTCCTCCACCTTGTACTTCAGTGAAAAGGGCTCCACCGCCTCGTCCATGAGTTAAAAGTCTCCTCTGTTTCGTAACTCAGTAAAAAGGGCTACGCCGCCTCGTCCTTGAGTGAAAAGGGCTACGCCACCTCGTCCTTGAGTTAAACGTGCTACGCCGCCTCGTACATCAGTGAACAGGGCTACGCAACATAGTCCTTGGAGTGAAATGGGCTCCGTTGTCTCGTTTTTTAGTGAAAGGTCCCCGCCGCATAGTCCTTGAGTAAAAAGTGCTCCGGCGCCTCGTACTTCAGCAAAAAGGGCTTCGCCACATAATCCTTGAGTGAAAAGGGCTCCGTTTTCTCGTTTTTAGTGAAAAGGGCCCCTCCGCATAGTCCTTGAGTAAACAGGGCTCCGGCGCCTCGTACTTCAGCGAAAAGTGCTTCGCCGCATAATCCTTGAGTGAAAAAGGCTCCGCTGTCTCGTACTTCAGTGAAAAAGTCTTGACCGCCTCGTGCTTCACTGCAAGGGACAAAGCGGTATAAGAAGTTTGAGAATCACTCTTTGTCGCTTTCCATCAGTGTATCCGTAACTAAGGCAATTATGAAAATCCCTTTAAACGATATTCCATTAAATCACCTGGGAATACCAGATCTACTAATAGTCACTCAAAAAAATTTATTTTCCAACTAGGGAATTAGAAACAAGTTGAAAAATTTGCAGACAGAGGAGAGCAATTTGGAATAATTGAGAGAATATTTTATTTCTTTTACTCGGCTTTCTGCTGCAGAACTGTGCATTGATACTATTTTTGTACTATACAAGTCTGAGTTAGTATTAACGATAAAAACAAATACTACACATGAATAACACATAATGTTGTTTGTGTCTACTATTCTACGTTTTGAAGTCTATTCAAAGGCAAACAAAAATTACCATTTGATTTTTGAAACATTCATTAGTCATTTTATTTAAATAAAGATTTTGTTATTGATAATATACTGACAGTTTTATTTTTTTTTACTGAAGCTGTTGGGCAGTATACAAAGTTATAAAGTCCAAAGAACATGTTTCTAACGGTTAAATGCTGAAAACTATCTCAAAAATATTTTTTTTCCGAAGTTTCTAATTAAAAGAAAAATGTAATATTAAAAACAAAAAAAGAAACAAAGCGGAAAATTATCTCTAGTCAACTTTAAGTGAAACACAAAATACGCCTGAGAAGTTTCAAATATTTCAGAAAACACTACGGCCATTTAATGGATACACGGCACGAACGAAAGCTCAAACGTTTTATAGCTTTTTCTGCTGAGCCTTTGGAAAGGTTGGGAAAAAGAAAATGTGAAGGGGAACAGAATGCCCTGATAAGAAAATATCTCAAAGAAATAATAGCGGGGAATAAACAAATGAGATTTTTAGGTGTTCAGGTTTTTTCATTAAGATAGAAAGTTTGTAAACTGGTCTATTCACATTGCCTGTTTGCACTCCAAAAATCACGAACAACACCCGAAGAAGAGAACAAGAGGAAAGGGACAGGAAAAAGAAGAGTCTATAATAATATAAAACAAAAGATCGAACAGAATCTACACAAGAAAACGCAGTTTTTCATCAAATACTCTGAAAAGCGCTATGTTACATTTTTTGTAAAAATTGCTCGGCTTATGAGTAGGGGCATTTATATATCATGCGCAGTGATGTAAGCCGACTTCTAGCTATTCCTCCGCCATAGCGTCAGGAATTTGTTAGTAGCTTGCTTACTAATACGCATAGTTCACAATTTTCATTTCATGTCTGACAAAATAGCACGGATCTTGAAAACAAAGATTGTATCCACGTCATAATTATCTTACATCTCATTCGTTTCGAGTTTTTCAAAACACTTATCTCTGCTACATTACGTTTACAGTATTTATTTTTGATTTTATTCCCTTTTGTCGAATGGACAAAATGTGAAATCTAGGTTTTCGAGGCTTTGGAATACTTTCTCAATGTAACCTACAAAGCAACATGCAATTTCAAGCTTTTGGTGCACATCTAAATACACAGAATGTTTTTGTAGTTCTGAAAACAGTATCCTAAATTTCATTAGTTTCATCTCGAAATGACTAAATATACATTTTGGAGATATATGCGCACATGTGCGATTACGAAAAAGACATGTTTGCAAACTTCCTGTAGTTGCAAAAAATTGTATGATGACGTCCCTTTTTCGAGAGATCTGTGCATACCATATTTGTGTCGCCGTTTCAAAACCTTCGGAACAATGCAGTTTCCAAAAGCAATTTCATTTTATTCTTTTGAGTCATTGTATAGGTCTTTCTCATGTATAAATCGACCTCATGTTTTAGAAAAGAATCGGGGTTTCTTTCTAAGTTCTCTGGAGCAAATCAGTGGCCAAATCTTGACGAACAGGTACACCAGGAAGGAATTGTGCTCACGAACTTTAATAATGTTCGAGATGCTCTCATGCCCTACCATTGCTCTGAAGGACCCAATTGTGCCCCTGCTTTGCGTGATGAAGTTCGAACTGTGTGGACGGGACACTTGCAGTTATTGTTTGATCGTTCATCAGTAGGAATTATACGTAAAGCGTGTTTACTGCAAAGAGAAAATCTCATTTCTATTCCATGGGGTCAGTCGAAGGAAAAATGTATAGATGATGAGGTGTGAAAAATTTGGTAAACATATTTAGCATCCTAAATTATTTCGCAGCAAATGCTGAAAGATTTTGAAAAAGTGAACCGTGCAGTTTTAAAAGTACGTAATTTCATGGCCAATGATAAAAAAAAATTCATCTGTCAAATGCATTTTTAAAGATTCTTACCGTAAAACTTACATCCAAGTACAACGCCGTAAACACCGCTGCGGCGACCCTCTGAAGCTTGGCTCTGCTGAAAAGACGATCTCGTTCTGGGGGTCATTTTGCTGGCGGAAGAGTACAGAGGAAGGGGGAACGTTCTTGCCAGGAAAGCGTTCCCATTTGTAGTGCTACATGACAGAAACTAGTTCTTCATTTCTGTCGCAGTTTTTCAAAATACATGGTGACAATTACTTCGTTCTAACGCATATGATTTGCTGATGCGAAGTATAAAGCACGCAGATGCTTTCCTTTCTCCTAGAGAAGCGTTAAAGTAGATGTCGCGTTCTCTCTAACGGAAGTTACATGGCATCGGAAAATGAACGTTTTGCTCCTCCTATTGACTGCGTGGTGCGCAGTTCATTCAAATTGGATCACAGAAGAGAAAAAGACAATTCCAAGAAAAAGTGAGTTCATACATTAAGCATCAAAGAATCAAACGGGAAAAAGCCCAGAAATTGTCAGATTGTGATGAGAAAAACTAAGGCAGAAATGATGAGCTATTTTCTGTAGCGTAGTACTGAAAATTGGAACGTTTTCCTGGCAAGAACGTTCCGCCTTCCACTTGTACTCTTCCGCCAGCAAAATGGCAGCCGGAGCGAGACGATCGTTTCAGGGGAGCAAAGCTCGACGTCGTTAGACGTCAACATAAGCATTATGTTAGGCCTGCCACAGCTTCTGTTCAAACGCCGTACTTACACGCAAATATTACGGTAAAATATTTCAGATGCACTATAAAGATGACATTGTTTCACCATTTGCCATGGAATTGCATACAATAAAATCTGTGCGTCTCACTATTTCGAAATCATTCACGGTAACTCAATTTTACGTTTGTGGTTTATAATATGTTCAAACTGAAATTCTCTGCTTATTCTCAGCTGGTGATTTCGATCGCTTTCTGGCAAAGCTGCGCTTTATCTTTGGCCCCTTTAAACCTGATCTACTTTTTATTAAAAATATTTTCCATGCTAATATCAGAGTGACGATAAAATAATACTTTATTATCCCAAAACTGTAGGGGAACCATTAAATATATTTTTGTTGCAGAAGAAATTATCAGCAACTTTTATGAATTAATACATGCAAACGAAATTGTTATGCTTTTTCCAGTAACCATTCTTACACGTACAGCACGCGAGACGAGCATACAAGAGAAAAACTGTTCAGTCCATTAAAACAAACATAATAACAAATACTTGGAAACTGTGATTTATTGCAAATTTTTACATTTGATTACACATTACATAAATAAAAACTTTTTTCATGAAAGCTTCTGCAATTCTTCCACTTATATTCCCTTTCGTTCAAATTTTCTCAGGAAATGAAAAGTTTCTTTCAAGTATCACATGTGAAAGTCAAGAGTGCTCGTCATTCAGAGCTGGCAGTGTGTTATTCATGAAAACCAGTATACTTATACTAAAAGCAAAGTATGCCATACAAAGCAAAAGAAAATGTAGAAAGGACTGTCAAGAATTCGTGTGTACCACAGGATCGGTCATCAAAAACAAATGTAGAAACTGATTTTTCCGTTTAGGATCCGCTGCATTAAGATAAACATTTTTATTTATTTTCCAATCTGGATTTTCTTGGACCCTTTTGTTACTGTTTATTTATTTTTTACCTACTGTTTGTGCAAAAAAGACTCGTTAAAGTATTCCTAGCTCCTAAAACTCACAAATTATAAACTTGAAATTTTCTAAGAAAAACGGACGCCCACCGGAAGGAGATGGTAGAGATGTTCTTATCATGTGATAATGGCTCCTCGTCATTTCTGTAGTAAGATTCACAAGATCCTTATTCCCAACCTCTAGAGGCGACTCTTCTGGAGGGAACGTAAACTGAAATATATGTATATACATATGAAGAACACTTCACCCATTTGTCTTCAAAGATCGCGCTCTTTAAAATCAGGCTTTGCAGAAATATTCGACTTCACGGTAGATATAATTCAAACACTGGACGTGGATCAAGAACGCCAAACAGAAATCATCGCTCCTTCCATGTTAATTAGTGAATATTACACTTATTAAATTAATTATCCATTCGCTTCCTAGTTATTTGTTCAGTTGCTGCTTTCCATCTTTCGTGTATCCCCAGCCTTGTGCGGGGCCCCATGAAGCAACCTGCTATGTAGTTCGGCAGTTAATCGCATGTGAGTCTGGAAAATTAGAGCCCACTGTGGTGCAGTATTAACATGTCCGGCGCGTACCTGGAGGACCCTGGTATCGATTCCCGGTTGTGGCCGATGATAATTTTTCCGTGACTCACTTATTAACGTGGAAAGAGCGATGATTTCTGTTTGGTGTCTCATGTTAAAAAAGCATTAGTACTATATCCGGCATGAAACTCCATAAAAGTTTAAGCCGATGACGCATAGCAAAGCAAATATACTGACAACGAGCAAAGACGCTGGATAACGTGTAGAACAAATTGCGCGTTAATGAGACTAATCGAGAATTTAAATGACATACTTTTATATTATGGCAGAGAGTGTAAAGTTCCATGTTCTAAGTGTTGTTTCCTCCCAAAGGATGCAATACCACACGATGATCCCACATATAATGCTCATATGTTAAAATTTGCTTCAATGGAATTGAAACGAAAGTACTAGGAAATATCTTTCTTGTCAGACACAGTAACCTGACTTAAACATTTTGAGCTTCTGCAGGTGGAATTGGAAAACCGAGCGTAAAGGGGAATAATCTTGCTAAGGTGTTTTACTAATTATTTCAATCCACTCTACAAATGAAAGCTTTTGTAAACTTAAAGGTTTCATCTGCATCTTTTAACAACACAATCCTTCTTCTATATTCCTTTTTCGATCCTTCTTCTAATATAGAAGAATGATTTTTTACAATCCTTCTTCTATATTCCTTTTTCCATTTTTTTGCGTACCACTTACAAATAACTAATGAAAATATGATCTTTCCCTTCTCCTTAAATGTCAGTAATACATGCATGGACTTTTACAATGCCGTAACTAGGAGATCCGAGGTATATTAAAAACTCCATCCAATAACAGTAACCATTATTCATTCCATTTCTCACCAGCTGTTGGATATTGTTCTTTGTATATTTAACTAACACAAATTGGAAAAAAATAGATCACCATATTTTCTCAAAACATTTTTGCAAACAATGTGACGACAAGCCCTCTCCCACAAATGCAAGACAGGTCTCTCTAAATTTTGTCTAACATGTGATACAAATTTTAGGCATCCTCTTCACTGATTTAGACCAAATTTTTATAACCAAACATAAATAATCCAGTTTTTGTTTGAGTTACAATCCCTTTTAAAAGCGAGTATATTTAACACTGTGAGAAATATTGTAAAACATTTCATAGTAGTCCCAAGATTATCTGCAATAACATGCTCGTCAGGCCATACCAGCCAGAAGATTTATTAACACCACTTGGAATGTGGATTTTAGTTGATAGTAGAGCATCTTCGCCACCTGTTCTTGAAAAACATTCAACTTAAAGAATTCAAAAATATTATAAGCAATAAATTTACACACATTAATTTTGGTTTGAAAACATTAAGAAGAAACACTTCAGAAACTGTGTCTGCTATAATAAACACTTTTGTAGTGATGTAAGATGAAATATTAACGATATTTTAAATATTAATGTATTTTTGCAGTTAGGTAAGATTGTGTTAGACAAAGCTCAGGGCTCTAGGTAACACCTTCGCAAAAAGGACTATAACCACATGTGCTAAAAACAATTCAAAACACGATAATTTTCTTTGTAAACGAAATTTAATTCCCTTGAAAACACATGCTTGAGGCAACTTCCATGCTCGGAAAATGAAAGAAATTCACAGAGTGAGAAAACCTGAAGTTTTACTCGCATAAACTTCAGCAGATAAATATTTAAGCCCATGTTCTTCCACGATTTAAAGAAAAATTAGCTGCATGTCCAAGGAAATAAGCTAATGCATGTTTCAACTAAGATTTGGTTTTTCCACATTAGATTATATGGAATTAAAGTATTTATGTAACTAAAATTTGGTTTTTCCACATTAGATTATATGGAATTAAAGTATTTATGCAAAGAGACCCACAACTATTTCTACCGTCTAATTTGTGTCACGCACAAGAAGCCTTTTCTAAATTTTCCCATGCATCGGTTGTCAACATCACGTTGGCTGAGTTGTTAATCGTGAACTTTGAAAATACCAGTCCTCGAGTTAGAAAATTTTTGATTAATTACTTGACAACTATGGATACCACCTAAAACAATGAAAAAACGTTCGTTGTTTAATTTGATGTGTGGCTGCAGAAACCTTGTACAGTATGGTTCTGATTTTTTAATGATCGTCCTGATTTTTGAATTATCATAATTGCGCTGTTACTTGTAGCAGGTTTTTTTCACAAAAGCATTGCTCTACAACAACAGTTTGCTTATTTTTTTCACAAATCATTGTTCTACAACAACAAAATAAGTTAAACTGCTGAAAAAATTCAATATTTCTAATTTATTTGCATAGCCAATCCGAAATTTCTGTGAACTACACTTACCAGTGCTTTGCCTAGGAGAACCTGAAAACACAGTAAATCACATATAATCTGGCAAACTATTGTTTTAGAAGAATAGCTATCAGATAGGAATAATTACTTTGGGCTTTTTATTGTCAAGTCTAGTCACCGCGTTCGAATTGTTAAAACGTTCTCTTATTCATACTTTAGTTTCTATCAAACTACCTTGAAAAAGCCATCTGGTCGATGTGCAAAAGGTTGGACACGCTTATTTATACAATCTTACGCCAATTAATCGGATCACTTGTATTGCTTTGCTTTGGGTTAATCGAATTCCAGCACAAGAGCGATGCAGTCATCCACGACTATTTTTTACCACTTGCAAAAGTGTTTAAAAATAGTGAAGACCTGCTAAACGTAATGTCAGAGACCATAAATTAGAGATAAGCGTTATTTCACTACCTGTGATTTGATCACGGTTATCGAAAAGTCACAGGTAGCGCCTGCTACTGAAAACCGTGAATAACAGTGATCGTCTAATAAACGTTCCTCACTCTGTCATTGCTACCCATCATGCTCTTCGTGATTTTTCACAGCTCCATCTTAACTGTTACCGTGTGAATTCCGGTCCTGTAGCTGTTACTCGTTATCTGCTGTTGCGAATGGCAGCTGCCTGCTATTCATGATTTTTCCACAGCTTTTTTTGTGAGCTCATCGTTCTCGCAGTGAGTGAGGTACAATTTCTTTGAATTCGCAGAAATTGTGAATTGTGAACGTTACTTAGTAAATCTTTAGTAGCTTCATCCATTTCAAGGCTGAAAAAAATGCTGCCTCGTTTCTTTCAAAGTTGTAACATACCATACTAGGTATAAAAGAACAGTGTATTTTTGACGATCTGAATTCAAAATTTACCGCAAAAACGTATAAAAGAATTGCGCATAATTCAACTGAGACAGCCGTAAAAACTACAGCAAAATATCAGAATTAGCGCAGAATTACCTATAAAAGTTTAAAGCAAGTTTAGGACATTTGGGCACACGGAATTTGGGAACAAACTTTAGGGGCAATACAAAAATTGAAGTTTCTTGGCGCTGTGAGGGGAATTGAGTGGAGAAAACGTTCCCAGTATGAAAAACCGATAATTACAATTGAATTAAAAAAAAATTACAAAGCACAAATTTTGAATATGACAATCCGTTTTTTGGTGTAAATATGACAAGGATAATATCCGAAAACTTGAAAATTTCGTCGTCCTGGATCGAGATTGCTTAGCACATAACCATGAATATGGATTACATCATATTCATGATTATATAACACATTTTTAGGTTTCAACGAAACAAGGCAATTACACCAGAACTCATACTATGTTCGCAAAAATTAATCATTAAATTAGTATGCCTCAATCGTAGGACCTTTTGACAGTCTTTTTTCTACCGATGTCATATTTATAACGTTTATGTATCAACTCAAGGTAATAATATTGCGCTTTTACATAAGCACTAAATATTATTTCACAGGGCCTAGGCCTATTTAACACTTTTTGTTCTATCGATGTCACATTCATAACAATTATGTATCAACTCAGGTTAATAATATCCCGTCTTTAATTTTTCACTAAAACATTTCTCACAGGTCATAGGCCGAGGCCTTTTTAATAGTTTTTATTCAACTAAAGTCAAATTCACAACTATTACTTATCAAGTGAAGTTAATAATGTGCAGAATCCGTTTGATAGCCGAGAGAACTAGGCCTTTATTTTCCTCGCGCTAGAAGAAATGCTTGACGTCTGCTGCCGTGCCCTTCGGTTCTGAGCATAAGAAAGGAAACCAGCTAAAAACATAAGCTGATGAATAACCAGCACGAACTTTACCTGAAAACTTTCTTCACTTCTCCAGACCAGCGATGCCTGCGGTAAGGAGCCATTTCAGGTGAAATGCAGAGAGAAAATAATTACGGAATCTCCTCGCTCATCCAGAGAGAGAGAAAGAGAGAGAGAGAGGGGAGAAACGCCTGACACAGAAACGAAGGACCCCCTGCAGAGATAGAGCGTCTGAAGTAACCGCTAGCCTCTTCGTGTTCAAAGAGGGAAGAAAACGTTTGTGTGTGTGTCTGAGTGCGAGCGTTCAGCGATTAGGGACGACGTCGTTTTGGCCACAGAAAAAAATGAGCGGTCATAGAAGTTAAGAACAAACTACCCGTGTGAGTGAGTTTGTGTGTTTGTTGGTGTCATCAATACTTCGGATACTCGAGAACTTATGTAAGTACTTTTATCAGTATTTTCTTTGCGGCTCGTTGTGAACGAACAGACTTTTCGTTAGGACATATTTTTCTAAAACACCGAAGAGGGCCAAAGCTGGCCGGAAATTATAACTTTTACTATTAGATGAAGAATCCGGTGTAATTTATGCATATATCTATTAAATCCCTTTTTTAATTGTTATACTGTGCCTCCATTGGTTTATTGGTGTACTGTGTCGGCTAATTGGCTAACGAGGTATTGGCGGATCCAGTGATTCGAATCGCAGTCCAGAAAATAATTGGGCATCCTGACACCTAAGGCCCAAAGGTCGTAACAATTGTATTCCGCTTTTACTTAGGCACGAAATATTCATTCATTGCCCTAAGACTAGGCCTTCTAAATAGTTTTTACTCAACCAATGTCATATTTGCAACTTTTGTGATTCAAAAAAGTTAGTAGCATTGCGCTTTTACTTTGGCACTAAATGTTATTTCACAGGCCCGAGGCCTAGACCTTTTTAACAGCTTTTGTTCTATCGATGTCACATTCATAACAATTACGTATCAACTCAAGTTGGATGTAGGAGAACTAGCCAAAAGCATTTTAAATGACCGTATAGAAGTTACGCTTTTGATCGCTTCGTGCACACGACCCCAGAGGTTGGTAATCAGAGTCATATAAAGTTTCCGTAATTTCGTCTTTTTCTTAATTGCGATAATTAATGTAATTCTTTATAACAAATGTTTTTGATCTACATCTCAACAAAATATTTCAATGTTTTCAAATTACATGTCTGCAAATCATCTGAGCGCATGTGCTGACTCAGCAAAGCTGTCGGAATAATAACAAAGTTTAAAATATAAAGCATTTCTGATCCGATCGAGAGATTTTCAGCATTTATAAGCTACGTACAACTCGGCACATTATCTGAGGACATGTGCCTACTCAGCAAAATTGTCGGGAGGGGGATTCATACCAAAAGTGTAAAATATAAAACATTTCTCGTCCGATCCGGAGATTTTAAGCATTTATAAGCTACAACTCGGCAAATTTTCTGAGGGCATGTGCCTACTCAGCAAAGTCATCGGGGGGGGGGGGGGCGAGGAAGGGCTAATTCCCAAAAGTGTAAAATGAAGAATTCCTCGTCCTCGTCCGATTGGGAGATTTTCAGCATTTACCAGTTACAACTGAACAAACTATCTGTGGTGTGCCTACTAAAGAAATCTGTCGGTAGGGGGGGGAGAGGGTAATATAATAAGTTTATATTATGGCACATACTCTCAGATAATGTGAGGAGTTGTAGCTGGTAAATGCTGAAATTACCCCGATCAGACAAGAAATCCTTCATATTTTACACTTTTGGTACTACTCCCCCGAGAGGTTTGCTGAGGCAGCACATGACCTCAGAAAATTTGCCAAGTTGTAGCTTGTAAATGCAAAAAATCTCCCGGTCGGACAAAAAGAAAATGTTCATAATTTGCACTGTTGGTGTTAACGCCCCCCCCGCACGCACACACTGAGGTTGGTATGTCCTCAGATAATGTGTCGAGTTGTAGCTTGTTAATGCTGAAAATCTCCCATCGGACGAGAAGGTCTTTTATATTTTACAATTCTGGTATTATGCCACTCCCCCTACAGATTTGTAGAGTAGGCACATGCGCTCAGATAATGTGTCGAGTTGTTTCTTGTAAATGCTGAAAATCGCCCTATAGAACGAGAAATTCTTGATACTGTACACTTTTGGTATTTAACCCCCCCCTTCCCCCGACAGGTTTCCTCGGGCAGCTCATGCGCTCAGATAATTTGGTGAGTTTTAGCTGGTAAATGCTGAGAATCTCCCGATCGGACAAGAAATCTTCATATTTTACCCTTTTTGTATTTACCCCTCCCCCCTCCACACACACAGGTTTGCTGAGTAGGCACATGTCCTCAGATAATGTGTCGAGTTCTATCTTATAAATGCTGAAAATCTCTCGATCGGACGAGAAATCCTTCATATTTTACACTTTTGATATTACCCCCCTTCCCCCACACACAGGTTTGTTGAGTAGGCACATGCCCTCAGACAGTGTGTCGAGTTGTAGCTTGTAAATGCTGAAAATATCTCAATCGGACGAGAAATCCTTTATAATTTACACTTTTGGTGTTATGCCCCCAACAGGTTTCCTCAGGCAGCACGCGCGCTCAGATATTATGTCGAGTTGTAGCTTGTAAATGCTGAAAATCTCCCGATCGGACGAGAAATCCTTCATATTTTACACTTTTGATATAACCCCCTCCCCCCACACACAGGTTTGCTGAGTAGGCACATGCCCTCAGACAATGTGTCGAGTTGTAGCTTGTAAATGCTGAAAATCTCCCGATCGGACGAGAAAAACTCTTGATATTTTACACTTTTGGTATTAACTTAACACGACTCGTAGTTTGAAAACCTTGTAATCTTTTGTTGGGATGTAGATCATAAATATGTGTTATAAAGAATTACATTAATTATCGCCATTAAGAAAAAGACGAAATTACGGAAACCTTATATGACTCAGAACACCAACATCTGGGGCTCGTGGGCACGAAGCGGTCAAAAACGTAATTTTTATACGCCCCTTAAAATTTTTGTGGCCAGTACTCCTACACCCGTATTATGGGTGAACCGAAATCCACCTACCGTTCCTGCTATCAGTTACTTTACTTGTTCGTTAGTCGTTAATGGGTCACGGATTCACGGACGTGAAATAACAGGCCCTAAACTGTGATTCCTATCACAGTTAAAATCACTGTTACTTTTGAGTAGCAGTTACACTTAGCGCCGTGATTACCAAGTAACTCATCTCTACCATAAATAGAGCTACTCTGTCAGTTAGAATAAATAAAATAAAATTAAAGGTAATTACTGAAAAGTTATTTCATGGAGTTTAAAGAAGTAAATGAATTATTAGTAAGATTCCTTTCCAAATCGATGTTCTAAACTGGGTAATTTTATCTAATCTTAGCTAGTACATAAGAGCTAAACTCTACGTTTTAGAAGAAAGAGATATATTCGAAATCATTTTTGATAAGGTAAAGGACGATGCATTATCCATTTCATATGCTTTCTATGAGTTTATTTATAGAGGAAATTAAAAGTGCACAGGTATTACTGAAAAAATAGATGCATGTTATCATTAATCCATTGTATTTTTATCATGAAAACACTCCGAGAAATCCGAAGTCATACTTTATTGTATCCACGTCATGGGAATTTATTCTGTACGTAGTTTTAACTTGCGCTGTATTCTAACATATTAAACACTCTCCATTATAAAATACAGCCATATGTAGGTCTAGCGTTCTATAAATTCATTCGGTACTGATGAATCCCTCAACACAGTCGATCGATAACAATCAGAATCTTTCACTTCACTGTATGATCGCAAATTCCATATGATAAAAATACACTATCTACTAACAAGTAATTGGACACCCCTGCAATCGACGATATCTGTGGTCCTGATACACGTCACGGCCGCCGCCGTTAAATATCGTGTAGGAAACAACAACGCAACCAGTCGCATGCAAGATGCCACGCAGTTCGGAGCTCTCTGATTTCGAGAAAGGTGTTATCGTCGGGTATCACAGAAATGGCCGATCCATACGTTACATATCCAGCGAGTTGAAGTACCCAAAATCGACAGTGGCCTACGTGATTGGCAAGTGGAAGGTAAAAGGTGGCTGTCGGAATGTTTCCCGACCCGGCAGACCCACAAAACTGGGAGTTAGTGACCAACGGGTGCTGGCCAGAGAAATTCGGAAGAACCGCAAGCAAATCGACGTGCCACATCCGCGAGGAGTTTCAATAGGCAGCCGGGAGTGTTCTTTCGATGAAAACCCTCCGTAAGAAAGCCCATCTGCTCGGTTATCATGGACGTGCTGCGGCCCACAAGCCTTTGATCACTAAGTCCAATAGCGCTGCTCGGCTGACGTGGTGCAAAGAACGTCGACAGTGGACCGTTGAACATTGGAAACAGGTTCTCTGGAGCGACGAATCAAGGTTCACCCTCTACCGTTCGGATGGCAGGGTCTGGGTTTGGCGTCTGCCTGGAGAACGCCTCCTGCCGGAATTTAATGTGCTAACTGTGAAGTTTGGCGGCGGTAGAATTATGCTATGGGGGTGTTTATCCTGGTATGGCACGGGACCCTTGGTCGCAATTCCTGGTAGACTCAACGCCGAGACCTACTGCACCATTTTGGATGACCATGGGCTTCCTACGTTGTGGCAGTTTTACGGGGTGGACCCATGTTACTTTCAGGATGACAGTGCCACCTGTCATGTTGCGAGGTCCACCATGGCTTGGTATGGTGACAATGGGGTTATTCAAATGGACTGGCCTGCTCAGAGCCCGGACCTGAACCCTATCGAGCACCTCTGGGACGAGTTGGAGCTTCGACTTAAGGTGTGCCCCCACCGTCCGAAATCGGTAAAGGAACTGACTTGTCTTCTCCAAGCCGAGTGGAAGAAAATACCGCTAGCCGTCGTACAACGCCTGGTTGAGAGTATGCCCCGGAGTGTCGCAGCTGTAATTGCCGCTCGTGGAGGCTCCACCAACTATTGAAGGTGAAACAACTTTGTTTTCCTTTGCTATCACAGGTGTCCAATTACTTGTTGGTAGATAGTGTATGTCGTGTTTTTCAGAATTTCGACAGAATTTCTTGCACACATTACTTAAGAGATGCGTCAGTTCCTCAGTTAGGAAAGAAGAGAAAGGATACGTAGATGTCTTATGTAAATAGATTTCAGATTCAATGGGAAACGTAAAGAAACAGGAGAGCATTAATATTTTGTTGGAGGACATCTTAAAACCTTCACACCAATAAACCCCTTAAAGAAAATGTTTCACAGTTTCTTGGAACAGAATTTGTCCTACAGAACTGTATCCCGTATTTGTCCTACAGAACGGTATCCCGATAGTTGCGATGCACTTGTTGCAAACTGCAGAACAGGTTCTGAAAGTAACAATTTTGAGATCCTCGAACGATATGTTTTAAATGAATTGCTATATCAAATATTTCAATTTGGAATTGTTCATTTAAAAACCCTTTAAGAATGAATACTAAGAAACCATATCTCCTGCACAAATCATAGTGTAATACACCAGTAGGCAAATCATTAAAGTTATTGGTGATGGGGAGTTGGCATGGGCATCCCAGGCTCACAAAGAAACATATCGAACTCGAACGCAGACGATGCATAATGGAAAAGCAGGGATTTGAAATGGTGTATATCAATCGACTAACATATGTAAACGTAGTGCTATGAGCGACTTTGGTCATGGACACATTTTCAGGAAAAGATAAAGCCGCTATTCCATCGACCAAGTGGTAAGACCACTAGGGCTCTCGAGGTCAACCGTGTAAAGCGAGTACCACGAGCAAACAATCAACGGCCGCAGCAGCGCCCAGAGTCATAGCGGTGCCCGAACACCACACGCCATTTATGAGTGGGTTAATCGTAGGCAATTATTCAGGTCTGTACACATCGAGTAGTTCGCACAGGCGGCGCAAAACTCTTCCACTTTAAATGAAGCACGAGCAATGCTAGGGATGAAACGGTACAGTTCACAGTGCATACCCTGGAATACGGAAGCCGACGCCCTACTCATGTGCCATTGTTGACTGTCATTATCGGATATTACACCTCGTCTGTTGCAGGAAACATTGAAACTGCACCCCTGCATAGAGGCTCTGCGTCATGTGGTCAGATTAATACCATTTTCATTTACATCGATATGACGGGAGGGTGCGGGTGTGAAGTCGACTGCACGAGACTGTGGCCTTGTCTTTCCAGGTCGGTTCTGTGCAAGGCGATAGTGGCTCTGTAATGGGTTGGAATGCCTTCTAATGTTACATATTAGGTTTCTTAATATGGGTGCAGGTTCCGTGGTAGGAGTTCGAAAAACACGAAACCTTTGAAGTCCCACCACACTGAGACCAGAACCTTTCGCTGATTAATGTGTCATTTGGATGTCGTTTGAAGCGAAGCACCACGTCGGAACCAAATCCGTTTGGAAGCACATTGTTGTACACAATCCACTTTTCGCCACCAATTATCAGTCACTTCAAAATAGAATCGTTTTCCTCACATTTAATGAGAATATCGCAGATGTTTCTACGCGCCGTCAATTGAGCTTCTTTGAATTCACGAGGTACCCTAACATCGGGCTTGCTTACGTATCCCAGGTTCTTCAGATGGTCGTGAACGCTTGAATGATGGATGTGAAATGTGTCTGCAATCTCTCGTGTCGTGTAACTTGGCTTTGACTCGCTCAGTGCCTTGATTTGGTCATCATTAACCTCAGTTAGCCTCCCGGACCGAGGAGCATCGTTGAGGTCAAAATCACCAGCACGTAATTTTGCGAACTACCGCTGAAACTGACGTTCTTGTAGAGCATTATCACCGTACACTTTACGCAACTTTTCACATGATTGACACACGTTTTTCCTTTTACCTAAGTAAAACAGTAAAATATGGCGATCATTTGCAGTTTGGCCTTCCATCTTCAACTTGATGTCAAATCTCCGCAGATCAACCATATCGCTCACTATTCCTGTTAGACTGCAGCTAGAACTGGCACCTGTGGAATGCTTTAGCGATAACAGAGTTGCGCATGACTCTAGTCCTTCCAAAACAGCCCAGCCGCCATCGGGTGCCAAAATACGTCATGACTTTCCCGACAACCCAATATTATCCAAATATGAGAATTAAATATCAATTCTCTCACGGTATTTTTTATCAAAAAACGTAGAAATATATAACGATAATTCCTATTTAATTTTCGTTAAAAAATTTTTTTATTTACATCTAACCAAAAATGTAATTATCATTTTCATCACAGCCCTTTCTTAAAAACTAAACTGATTCGGCATTCTACAATTCTTTGACGTCCCATAATGGGAAGTGCTTCCTCCATCTCTACAGAATGGTAATCGCGAATAGCTTGTCACGTTGTCAATGATTTAAACACTGCTGTAGGATTTGTAGTGCTGATAGGAAAAGGTACATCACAAGGTACACCATACGACGTTGAGAGAAAGCTCATTTTACATATTCCAATCCCAAAAAGTCGGGGAAAAATTTAAGTTTTTTTTTCCTAAATTTAAACAGCTGACTACTGTATGTGTCATGAACGGTCCAGCTCTATACGCCAAGTGTTCTTCTTTATTTCATCGTAATGCAGGCCGCCGGTACGTCGTACGACCTTGAGAGATGGATGTCGGCCGCAGATGGAAGCAAGAATCTGATTGGCTATTATTAAGGACAGCACTACTGCCTGTCTCTCTTGCTAAACAAGCGCTTCCAGTTCCATTAAACTATACCCTGTGCTACAGTGGGGACAGAAAGTGGGTTCTATAAGCGATGGATATTGACAGCCCTGATAGTTATTCTGGCTAACGCTCCTGAAACCCAAACATGCAAGCCAACAGCATAGGCAATCGAATATGAAGTAGCCTGCGTTCTGTCAATATTGTATCGTTGAACATGGGGCAATTTAACAAATCCTCCGCGAATTAAATTACAGGAGTGTTCAATTCTACAGCAGGGGAACCGTCAGGTCATCGTCATGTTATTGTTCACCACCGGCAAATTAGTCCACATTTACTGTCCGTTATGAGTCCTCATTGTAACCCTATGTCATACCTACTACTATAGCCATATGATGATTCGGGATGGGAATCTACAATTGCTCATAATAGACCACGTAGAAAAAAAGCGCGAGTACTTGACTGTGTTGCAATTTTCATCCCACCGACTTCAGTTGCAGAAAATTTAATCACATTCAGAATTGTAAATAGATTTTCGAACAATATGTCGTTAATTTGTAGTTTTGAGTTGAAGGTGAAAGACTGAATGATATCGGACAGCACCGGGCTGCCCTTCCCGTTCATCATTGTAGAAGTTTGCAGGATTTTGTTATACAGCGCGCCCAGTTAGAAAATCCAAATGTGGGGAAAGTTGTTGTTTTGCCTTCTTCGTTTCAGGGCAGTCCAAGTAATGTGAGTCTGTGGTATCAGGATGCAATTGCAATCGTCCGCAAAATCGCTAATCTGGACATCTTTTTTAATAATGACCTGCAATCCGAATTGACATGTAATAACTTCTGAGCTTGGAGAAAACAAACATTTTTGCTGATAGACCTGTTATTTTTTTTCTCAGTTAAACTAAACGAGCAGCAAAATTATGTATTAATAAATAGCGTATTGGCAATACACTGCCTGGCAGAGAAAATGCCACACCGGGAAGAACTGAACGCAGCGCCATGCAACTTGCAGGGTGGGTGCGCACGTACAAGTTATGCAAATGCAATAATTTGCAAGTCAATCACACGAATGGCGCGTGGAATATAAGCGAACAACCAGCCCGTGAGGCCATCTGTCGAGACGTCGTCACGGCCGCAAGGAGTGAGTGTTTCTGCTCTAACCTTGTCTGGAGAATGAACAAGGGTTGCCAATGCCGTCATACGCAATATCGTGAAACGGATGAGTTCATGAGAGGTGTCATCGCAGGACTTCGTACCGCAGGATGGTCCATGCTTCGTATTGCAGAAGAAACGCAACGTTTTGCCACAACCATTTGTCGCACTTCGAGACAGTGCTCTCGGGAAGAATCTGTGCAACGTCGTATAAGAACCGGAGCACGGACAATTACGTCCGAGTAAATTGATCGTCGACCACAACGGGTTACATTTTGCGGCGTGTGCTGGGAGGCTTGGATTATCAGTTATTGACGTGGACAGTGTCACGCCGATTGGCAGCGTCTGGTTTGCTGTACAGCCATTCGTTGCGAAGGCTAGCTTTAACAGTGAACCATCGTCGTCAACGCTTGGCCTATTTTCGCGCCAGAACTGCGTGGGGTTCCAAATGGAAGAGTGTGTTTTTTGTTCAGTGACGAATCTCGGTTCTGTTTCATCACGGATGATCGCAGTGTGAGGGTCTGGAGGCTACGTTACCTAAGGGCGGATACCTACGCCATTGTGGAGCGCCATCGGACCGGCAACAAACAATCTCGTGTGGTGTGCTATCAGCGCCACAGCCATTCACCGCTGGTACGCATTACGGGCTCACTGCGGCAAGCCGCACTGTTGACGAGTTGATGCGGCCCGTAGCACTATTGTATCTGCAGGGCATCTGAAACGCCGTTTCTCAACAGGATAAGGGCCACACATATACCGCTCTGACCAGCCTGAATGCTTTACACGGTGCTGGGATACTTCCCTGGCCAGAACAATATCCCGACCTCTCGCCGATCGAGCATCTGTGGGACACGATTGGATGTCTTTTAAGTACCCTCCCACTCCCGCAAAACAAAGATGAATTGTGCACTTGGATCAACACCACATGGTCCACGGTACTACAGGACTCTATTCACTCTATTCGGACTCTCATTGCCTCGAAGACACGTCGGATTCAACTTTATATCGCCCAAAATGGGGGCACACTTCTTATTGTTCATCTTGCATATTTGGCCACTGGAGCCTTTTCTGTATGCGACAATCAAATCATTTGTCCAGGAAATATTTTGCTATCTGTGTGTGCAGTTTGGTCTGTTTTCGAACATTCCTTCATGGTGGGGCATTTTCTCTGTCAGGCATTGTAATTGTCGCCCACGTATATGTTATAGAATTCCAGAAACGTGGATTACCATACTGCAACATAGTTCTGATTCTCGATAACGACTCCAAATTTCTAGAGCCATCTGACATTAACCTTTGCGTGTGCGCAGAAATACCAGACACAACCCGTTTCCCAAGAATTATGATAATGTTGTTTTGAGTATGATTCATGGACCTTGTGTTGTTTATACTCCTAAGGCGCCTTGCAGTAATACTGGAAAATGCCCACAAAAACTCCTGAAAGAGTTTTCAGTGGAAACTGTTAAATAACATTATGGTTTTCTAAAGTATCGCAGGCGTGATAACAGAATGTCTCCAGAAAAAGGAGTTTACCGAATGGACAACCGAAACTTCGTTCCGAAAAATCCGTTCCTATTATTGAAGTACAACTCTCACATATATGTATACTCAACTATGTCTATAACGTCCATGACTTGGCATGTATGGAATTCGTGAGAAGCGTAAACGAGGATTACATTAATTCTTCAGGCACCCATCTCCTATTTTTACATCACAGTTTCCCTTTACAAAATTTATTTCTACAAGTGTGTAAGCAGATAATAAGTTACTTTGCTTTCCTCTGTTCCGACGGAAAATTACATTTCATTACAAAAGTGAAAAAGATTATCGAAAAACGGTGCTTGAGCGGGTCTTATAAACATATTTTTTCTCAAAACCATTTGATCCGCAATATCAGACATAGTGTGATGTTTCTTCGCATGCTGAACGCTTAGGAAACGCATTATTAAATAGAAGATATATATCGCTCATGAACATTCAAATTTAAAATATTATGGATGTCTTCACCTACTTTCTCTTGATTCATAACACAAAGTGTTTACTTCGTTAGAAACCAGTGTTCATTTATTGCCAAATGCATTGCTCTGAAATTTTCTTCCGTGATTTTAGATATCTGTTATATTATTTGGTAAGCAAAGAAAGAAGGATAATTCTATCATCTTTGAGTTTAATATTCAGGAAATGTTGTACATATCAAAATATTTTAAAGCTCTTCCTTTTAACGGAAAACGAAGTCTGTTTGCAATTTGCCTTTCATCAGGGTTTAAGAAAAGGAAATGCTAAGGTTTATATTATTATTATTATTTTGTATGTGTATCTGGGAATTTTCAATGTTGTTTCACCTAAAGAATATTTATGTACCAAACATTTGTATGAGGTGCAAACATTTGTAGAACTGTCGAAACTTGTTAGCCGAAAATTATACCAATAAATTTAGAGCAGTGCTTCCCAACTAGGGCGTTTGTGATTTTCATGTGCACGGTAAATCTAAAGGTGCGGTAGGGGTCGTTTAGGTTTCGATATATATTGCAGCAATAATTTTATGTAAATATTAAAGGCAAGAAAATGTTTAACAAAGCGGCTTAAAGTAATTTTATTACTTATGTTCGATAATTTTGTGTGGCCATAGGTTTTATAATTTATGTTTATAAGCAGTAGTTATGCTTTAACGCTTGTTTTATTCATAAGGATTATAAGTTATGACACGAAGATTTAAGAGAGCAGAAAGCATTGGCTAGATATTTCGTAAACAATCGCGTGCTTATGGTACCATTTTCCGTCCTTCAGTATCTGGACATCATCTCTCATTCTCTCTCTCTCTCTCTCTCTCTCTTCGCAACAGTTCTTGCATCATAGAAAATCTTATTGTTATGGGAAGTGCAAAATGTGAGAACCATGTTGCTTGCTTTCCGTTGTTTTTGCGATGTTTATAGTCAACGCTAGAGGGCGTAAAGACAAATAGATGCCTTCGAATTGAAACAGCATTTTATTCCAAACAAATGCTTATAAATATTCAATTGAGAATCATTCCTTCCGATGGATACAGAGAAGAGTATATACCACTAGAATAAAACTTCCTTTACAAGTAATGCACAGATTTTTGGCTAGATAGCTTAAATTAAAATTGCAATTTCCCAGATATCTCTGCTTTAAATGTACGATTAGTATTTTTTTTAATTGGATTAAGCTCCAGGTGGGAAATATTTAGCACCTAACTTCTAATATTTTGTAAAGAACGGTTTTTCCGTTATGAGGCGTTTACGCTCCAGATGAATATTTTTTTGCAGACGAAGAATTAGTGAGAGCTGGACTTGCCTTCCTCGGAGAGTTTTGCGTTTGATTTCATTAAAACGAAATAAATTAGAAGGGTGGAAAAAACAGTGAGTTACAGTTTTGAATGAAAAAACAAATAAACATATATACTCAGGGGATTTTTTTATTGGTTTTGAATTGGATTTACATATTTTCATTATCAACCTAGGAACCGAAACCAGTGGATAATAATGTGAACCTATGACAAAAGTTTCGTAAACAAACTTGTGAAATTTAGGCATACGGAGAGAACTTAGATTTCGTTCGACTCAAAGACCAACAATTTTTATGCTTGTCATTTAGTGGAATGCGTTATTTAATTCGTGAGTATTCATAGCAGCATGTGTATGAAACCTACTACGTGGAGTGAATTTGCCAAATTTTGAATTTTTAAAGGAAAACTTACAAACCGGTACTTTAATGCTCTTAAACTGAAATCGTACCTTTAATAATACAAGCCTAGTGAAAGGCGCAATGCGAGTTGCCATAATGGAAATATGAAGAAAATTCTTCTGGATAAATTGTTCTTGTACTAAATATAAGAGAAAATATACTGCAAGCTACATTTCAGTCTTGTTTCGTGATTCAATGTAATGTCGAACGAATCCGACATCACAGAGTAAATACATCTTAAAATAGTCAATACCGAAATTCATTTCTGTAACATAACACATCCTCTACCTCCAAATGTTGGAATGTACTGCAACAAATTAATTCCAAAGTATTTCACGAAATCTCTATCTTCAAAGATACGGAGGTATTCCAACAAATTAATTCAAAAATAGTTCATGATCATTAGAGATAAAAGAAGTACTTAAGATATCTCAAAACGTCGTTTTTTTACAGTATTTAATACGAATAATTCGAAACAGAGATGAACAAAGTTTTCTATAGTTTTCTAATTTTGACACCAAGTACAGTCCAATAGAGATACTAATGGCAATATAGTTCTTTGGCTGTTATTTTCAAAATGTAAATTATGTGATGGTATTTGCAACGGTACAATAGTTAGTACACCTTTAAAAGTGATGAAATCTTAGGATTTGATTAACAAACGAATTCTATTTTGGTCTTAATAGTTTTTTGGGGGTTAGAGAACTAAAGGAAAGACAATGTTTACATTATTTATAATTTTTAGGAAGAAATAGAAAATATCAACAGGTATATATAAAGTATATACCTTTGCACCAAGTAACTACATGCAGTTTCAATAATACTAAATATACTAGTTCATAGGTCGAGGCTATTAATCATTTTTTAGATATGAAATTATTAAAACCAGCTACGCATGAGTATAACTTTCTGGAGGCAAAACATGCAGATTTTCAAAAAAATCTCTGGTTGATGATTGTTAAAAGTAGACTACGCCCATTGCTTTCAATTGGCCTACGACATCCACCTTACTTTAAACTAGGGAGTGTTAAATCAAGTTAGAAAAAGCTGTTTAACTCTTATAGTGCCCGGTAGTCGACAGATTCCGAACCGCTATTGATTCTGATGTCAAGTAATACTTATGTCTGTGTGATCTATCATATCTTTAATTAGGTGGACTTTTCGACAGACACGTCAGAATGAATTATGTAGTAAGGCTCTTATATTTTCATTACACCTGCGAGAGTGTCCTACTAATTCTCGCATTTCAGCTCACACAGCTTCGCCTACGGACGCAGGAATACGATTATAAGGGGAATTTTTATTCGTACACGAGTTGGACCAGACTTAGTCCAATACAATTGAAGCTGCATTTAATAACACTACAATTGCTGGAATTATTTTCTCAAGCCCGATCGTAGGTGAGATAACTTAGAACCTTCACGATTCTTTGTTTTCAGATAACTGGAGATACGGAACTGTTTGATATTGACACTGACTTTTGTCAACCTCTCGGGCATCAGCTGTTAAGCCCTATAACTCAATACGGTGGAGATGACAGTCTTTCTTTTCTTTCGTCCACTGCTGGAAGCCAAATCTTTTCATTCCGTGTATCAGACCTTCCTCTTCTAACTGACATGAGACTTGCATCACTCTGCTGGAGTTTCATCCCACGCGAGTGGTGATGTCTCGGAACGAATGTCCGCCTTCCAGCAACAAGACACATTGGCCTGCTTTATATTTGTTTATTCCCTGGGCTCTACTTTTAGAGAAAGTACTTATCGCAAACACTTCCTGATTGCAATTAAATTTTTCGTTTTTTTCTTACGTTTCCATATTTTTTTACTAACAAAACTATGTTTCAATATATCACTACTTCCTGTAGGTTTTTATATATTCTTTTTAAATATTATGCTTCGCTAAATCCTCGGAAGAAATATTTGGTTTGTATATTTTTTAATAGGCACGCATCTCTGGTATTTTTATTTTGTTTCGCTTGTGACGTATTCCTTGTCATAATTATATCTATGATGATCATTCATTTCTTTTGCTTCCTCAATGGAGCATAACTGATGATCATTTTGTTTTCTTATGATTCCAATTCAAGTGTATCTGACCATTATGCTGATACCTACTATTAAGGCTTCATTAATATGCGAGATTCAGTAGCAGAATGAAACATGTGACCACTGGGCCGCGGGTGGCTTAGTGGCCAACGTTCGTGACTGCCACGGAAAAGACCTTGGGTTCGATCCCAGGCAGGTACGAACGCTCGATCCACTAAATATCCGTCATGCGTCGGATGGGCACGTTAAACCGTCGTACCCCGGGTACCCCCCCCCCCGGTAATAAATAAGGGCGTCTTCCTTCCACTTTGTAATTCGCTTCCGTTTCACTTTCCTATCGGACACTCTAGCCCATATCTCCTAGCTTCCAATTTCTAAGGGTTGTTTAAGACCTATGGTCTGACACTCCCTTCCTAATATCCTCTACATGTGATCTGATCTGATCTGAGTATAGCTAAATTCACCTTTAAAAATGTTTCAGAAGACATCATGTGTCATTAACGCAATGGTATCGGAATGTGTGTTTACTTGTATGTTATGCACTGTGAAAAATGGAGCAGTTTCTATTTATTTACTTTTAAATGAGACTCACTTGGATCCGTTTCGTGAATTGTAGATTCTTTATCTTGGGTTCGTGATGGTAAATAACTTGTCCTTTCATATCCAACTTTAAATATCCAATTCAGGCGTATATCGATTACGTTGTAAGCTCTGGACTGATTCTTTTCATGGTTTAAAACCTAGGTTTTTGAAACGCAACTTATGCCACCTACTAACACTGTCGTACATAGGAAGTCAAATGGAAAGATAATAATATAATGCAGGAGAGCTACATTTGTATATGTACAGTGTAGAGTACCACAAATAATGGAGCTGGGCTTGATTTTAGATAGATAAAGAGAATGTTTAGTTTTTTTAATTTTCGTGACAACACAAATGGAGGCCTTAAATGGACAATAACTCATGAGAACACTTGGTTAAAAGGTGGTTATTTTAAATGTGGAGATTCACTATATATGTCGGACGCATTTCAATCACTTTCAATTATTGTATTATATTGTATTTTTTTATTAACACCAAACAAATCGTAAAAACATCTCAAACTGATGTAATATAACTTTCAAATTTATTTTGAAATCTTATACCATGAAGAAATAACGATATTGCTACGCTAAGCACCGCTTCTCACTTGCTGTTAAGTTCGTAATTTTCTTTACTTTCGTGAAATAATTCAAACCTCATGTGCTAATTCAAGTTTCTAACACTCCGTACATTAGTTAGGAAACAAAGAAATAGCGTTATATTTTATATAAGGTGTTGCATGTGCAAGCCACATGAATTAATACTCCAGTTTTCGGAAACTGTAGGATGTACTCGGTTTTTGTTTGTTGTATATTGGCATCGGATCTTCTGGACGGCTCGTATCTCTTTCTCCACACTGCTCGTATTAAGTTATATCCGTGGCTTATGAGAGAGCCGCTGGTATTGTTCGGTGTTGACTTTTTTGCTAGTTCTTAAAGCTTCGTAGTAATACCAGTTATTTAAAAAATAATGAAATATATTTATAAAGATCATTGTTTTGGTTTCTGTCGTGGACTTAGATATTTTAAAATTAAACTACTGTCCTTTCGTGGCACAAGGCTATTAAACCTAAGTGTTTTATAAATGATTTTCATGTGTCTTTGCGTTTCTGCATCATCGTAATACAAGTTTGGGAAATGCACACCATTGCAAATATACATACAAAGAAGATAGAAGGTTGTGATGTTGAAAACTCCAATCCCATAGGTTCAGAACAATTGTCGCCTTATTGACGGATGACAATTATCGACTGCCAGCTGTATTTTTGAAAAATAAAGTATTTTAAAGTCGTGTTGAAATTGTCGTGTACTTTGTAATTCGCGTGGGACAATGAGAAATCCAGTGGACTGAAATTTGGCAGCTAAGTGAATTTTTGGGAGTCTGATTTGCAAACACTTGTAGCATTGCTACCCAATTTGCTTTTCCAGTTCTCACTAGAGGAAAGCGATGGACGATTTTTTCAAAATGCATTCAGTGATTCTAATCGAAATTCCGGTTAAACTTCCATAATCGGACAGCAAGTAGCTCGTGAGCTTTTGATGTGCGACGTGCATCCCTCCTTGGATTTGCCGACGGATTGTTAACGTCTAAGACCGTGGACCTTGCCATTTAAACGACGGGCTGTTTAATATTGAGAAATATTATATACTCATCTATACAGCGCCCCTCCCGAATCCCAATAACGTGATAACGCTGAGTTTGTAATAAAGAAGTCAACAATATCAGGAGGCATATTAACAGATAAACTACCATTTGGCAATATTGTTGCTGCACCGCTGCAATTGCGATATCACGCAACCGCTGGGAGTTTCCTCATTTGCCGACCAGCTGCAGACGCCATAACGATAACATCAGATCCCGTTTGCGTGTTATTCTGCGCATTTCAAGTGTTTAAGAAGATTGAGCGGTCCACCCACTGTGAGATAAGGTTGGTAATTCGATTTCTGAAGGCAAGACGTGTGAAATCGGCTGACATTCGTCAGATTTGTGAGGTCTACAGCGAAACTGCCATGCCTGAAGGAATGCTGAGGAAATGGGTCAGACAACTGAACGAAGGCAATGATTTCGTGCAGGACGAGGAGTGGAGTTGCCAGCCAGCTGTGATCAACGATAACGTGCGGTGGATGCAAAAATACGTTAAAATAGATGTTTCACAATTTCGGCGTTTTCTTTGCCTTTCCTGAAAATTTCATGGACGTTCTCTATGAAACTATGACAGTTTCTTTGGGTTTACGGGAATTGTGCTTAAGTTCATTAAACAAAGATCTTCGCTCTTTCCACGTTTATATAACTTACGCTGATTCCCAAAGAGACAATACGATGACGACAAACTCAAGCAGCTGAAAGTGCATTGATATCTGTCACACAATACAGTGAGCAAAGTGGTGGGTTTTTGAGCCATATCGTTACAGGGGTTTAAACATCGGTGTACCACATAACTCCGGAATCGAAGAAGATACCCATGGTATGGCGGCACATCACACCGCATGATGTACTAGCAGATCATTTCCAACAGCAAAATCACTCGCACAGTATTTTGAGACAGGCAACGGGTCCCTCGGCCTCACATCACGGCACAGACACAATCAGTGATCACTGCATTAGGCTGCAGGAAACAAATGGATGAACTCCCCTAATTCCCAGACTAAGCATCTAGTGACTATCCTTTATTCTTACATCTGAAGATGTTCCTTGCTGATTACAGTTTCTTCGACGATGACGAAATCAAAGGTGCAGTACAAAAGCATGGTGGACAAATAGAAACTTTAATTTAAAGTTAAACAAATACTTGATAAAACCAAACATAATTAAAATGTATACTTCATGTTTGCATCGGACAAAAGCTTTGGATTCGGTTTATTACTGTCCTCCTGACAGGAACAAATAGAACATACAATACAAATCTCGTCAGATGTAAAGTCTTTTAGCAGTTTAGGATATGGAGTGAAGTCCTTACGATGTTAACTATTGTTCTCCTCTGATTCTCTTAATAACATCAAGATAATTAAGTTCCATTTTGTTTCATGCTTTTGCTTTAACCAAGGTTACAAGAGAGAATATACCGTCCCAACTACGGCATAACTAACGGGGTTGTTAGAACAGTAAAGGCAAAAGTACCATTTTTAAACGCATGTTTTTGAAGGATGTCAATCCAAAACTGTTAACTGTATGAAGAGAGCCCATGTTTTTCAAACGGAGCTTCTTCTTAATTGACAACGTTTTTTTGTAATTTTCTTCAATAATTCTGTTGATGTTTCGTGCAAGGGTTTTTAAAATGTAACTCTGAAAACACTGTCCTTGAAACGAGATTTAAATGATTTCAGTGCTCATTTAAATGATTTCAGGGCTGATTGAGGGAAGCCTGCAAGTTACGTGACTGAGAGGTTTTTCTAGTATGCACATACATCATCCCATGATGTTTTTCTTTTTAGATGAGTTTCAGTGTTGTCGTACTTCTGTACGAACATACTGCATTCTGTTAAAACTCTTATAACACAAAATCAACTTGATGAACATAATTTTTCTGTATGTTCACATCATATAGTCTGCTTTGAAGACTTTTCCGGAGTAAGAATAACAAAAATAACTATTTTAAGGGAAAATTACTTCTAAAGAGGATGCGATGTAATTTTTGTGCACCTAATGTAAAAATCTAGGAAAAAGCAAACAAGTCAAATTGATTCACTTACGCCAACTAAACTAAAAAAAGCCAAATTCCCGCGGCAGCACAAATGTGGCAAAGCTGTGCAGAAGTGGCTATCTGCATAGGTAGTCCGTTCTATAGCGAGAGGATAAAAAAACCGGTGTCCCGTTGCGATAAATGTCTCATAGTAGCGGAAGATTCGTATAATGTGGTTTAAGATATGGCGAGTATGATAAAATTAAGGCTTTTTCAAAATACATTCTCATTTAGTTTTAATAGCCAAACAGTACTTACTTTCCGAATACGTCTGCTCAATGTTTTCAACCAATCCAGTCAAAAAAAAAAAGAAATAAAAGAAAAACACACTTGAACATAAATCTACTTAATCCAAAGGAAAACGCTGTTAACTAACAACATGTGTCCTTCTAAGTCCTAAACGTTACGGCAAAAATGAACACTGAAGCCATACCGAAAAAACTCAGGGACTTCCGCTATAAAACACACCAACTGCACAACACAGAGGATTGAATTATTATGAAATATTTGTTTTCTGTTATCTTATTCCAAAATTGGAATCGTCCGTTTCAGATTTTTAATTCGGTTGGTGAGGGTTTTTTTTTTTATCAGAATTCATATGAATCGCTTTCCGCTGAGTTCAAATATCAGTGATATGATCTTTTTTTTCGTTTGGTTAGCCAGATTTTTTAACAAATATTTTTGAACACTATGGATGAAAGTGAACCATTTTCTGTTCGCCCTCATTTTGTTTGTAATCGATCTCGTAGGGAGCAGAAGAAGAGTTCGTGTTACACGCAAAACTTTTCTTATCTAACACTAAAGAAAGGGAAATTCTGATCTTCAATAGTCAGACCAGTAAATTACACATGAACACCAATATCAACATTTCTGAGACAAAAAATGTCAGCACCGTTCAATTAATGATTTATATCGAGGGAAGGGGACTAAACAAGTGCAACATATCTCTTAATGTGGTAATGCAACCATTCAACCTTAAATGAGGCGTTATGATTAGCTCGATATCTTTAGCGTACAAGTCGGACACTAAGCGGTAAATTTGTATTTGGCATCACCAGGAATAATGTTGATCAAAAAGAGCGCAGCCTTCTAAAGGCGTTCGAAAGACTAGACTATTACAAGAAACCACTCTTAAACAATCGGTACTAAATAGTATTGAATAAAATTTTCCAAGTATTTTAGTGCAACATAAGTTTTTTTAAAAAATTGAATATTGTTTATAAATACCAAAAATTCATACGTATGCGTTTAAAATGTTACCAATTTGAAATTTCCAAATATTGACAAAACCTGAAGGAAATAAGTGCGAAAAATCAAAAATACCATATCTATGAAAATCACAAACAATATAATGCTACTCCAAATAAAATGAGCAAACCATGTTGCACCAAAATTAGTTTTAGGAAAGGGTAAGAAAGGTTTAAAATTAATGCAATCACCTGAAGCATTATTTTTTTATCAGGAAACACGGACTCTTAACTTTTGTTTATGAGTACGAACTGCTTTAAAATTCTTTCAAACTTATAGATATGAGATGTTATGGGATTATTATTACCACCATTTTTTTATTCGTTTATAATTGTCAAATTTTGTTTCTCTAATTTTCATATTATTAAAAATTGTTGTGCACAAATAAAATTTTACGCTGTCTACAGTAATTTTTTTAATTAATAAACAAAACAAATTTACTGAAAAGGATATTTGACGCTTCAAGATAATCATTGAAGAATGTTTTACAAAATGAGAAATTTGGTGAGACATATACACCAACCGGACTCCAGATTAGAAGCTATATTTCAGTAACGGGTTGGACTTCCTTTAACCATAATTACAGCACGTATTCGATTTGGAATGGATTCGAGAATCTGTTGCAGTGCATTCACGTTTAAAGCATACAAGACTTTCACCAGACAGCACTTCAACTGTGTCAGATGTTGCGCCTTGAGATGTTCTATCCTTCCTTTTTTTATCACTTCTCTTTTTAAAAGTATTACGATAGTAATTTTAGTACGTTTTAGATCATTATCTACAAAATATAAGTATGTGCGTAAATTGTATTATATATTAGTTAGTCACGAAAGCGTTGACAGGCACAGTGGAACAAATAGACATGTCTAGAACGTTAGAAAGCTTGGTACATAAATGCACGCACGCGTAGTTAAGAATGGATAAGCAAAAGAATAACATGTGCGAGTATTCAAAATATAATGACATTGAAGTAAAGTCCAGAAAAATATCACTTGCTCTACCTAATATAAAGATATAACATTATATCTCACTAAGCGATATTTAAGGCAACGCAGAAGGAATCTTTGTAATCCATCAAACAGAGATATCGGAGAAGTCGGAATTTACCTTTACGCTATCCACAAACACACAGTAGAAGAACTATGAATTACTTTAAAGTAACGCTGTACCCAAAATTACTTTCGTCATAAATGATACCCAAATTACCTTCATCAAAAATTATATTCAGATTATTAAATACTTTAGTCCAATATTTAGAATATTTAAGAGCGTCTACTTTTAAGCACTCTAGCGGTGAAGTTGTTCATCGGGAAATAAAAAGAACGTAATGACCATCGTTCTCACATTACGTGTTTCCCCATTTAAGATCGAAATGGAACTCAGACTAATGCACGTATTTGCAGCAATACAATGTCCACTACGGATGGAAAAACCTTATTATGAGCGCGTACGTTTTCAAAAGACATGCTAAAAATTTCACTACCCGTGCACAAAAAGCCCCATAACTATTATACGACAACTCTACACAGTGCGTATGTACCAACCGTAAGTAGAATAAAATAGGTGTCAGTGATTTACGTTTTCTAGCTGCTAAGCAAAAATGTGCTAGAGTTTGCATTTGCATTTCTTCATTTTTTTAATTAAAGCTTCTTCTTTACAAAATAACAGTTAGTGGTTCTAAATGCAGTCTGTTCTTAAGCTATGTGTAACCTAAAAGCTAAATTGAGGTTACGCCTGAAGAGTGTTCTTAAAAACTAACTAAAATTGATGCCCTTCTTTCGAAACTTGTTCTTTTAAACGACTGCTTTATTTGAATTATTAGCATACAGTATTCGCATGTATTAGAAAATTTGTACAGTTAAAAATGTTATTTGTACTGCTTCAAGAAAAGAAGCAGTCTATATAACATTTTTAATTTTAAGATGTATTAGGAATTGGAAAAACAAATCGTTTCTGTTTCATTTTAAATTCTAAGCTGTGATTACATTTCAGTCTTCAGTGTCTGCGAAGCAACAATTGGAATAGCTTAATGGTTCTTTAATCACATTGTATCCACGTAGTGGGCAACTGTATTATTGAAACCTAAGTGAACGGATCTCCAAGTTCAACTCTTGACGATAGCTAGATGAAGAACTAGTTTCAAACAAATTATTCACATTTATTATAATTTAAATTCTGTCAAAAGCATTCTGTTGGATTTCAATGTAAGATATTAGTGTTCACTGAACTTTGCAAGTTTCATCTGCACTTTAAAAATGACCGTGCGAAGTATTTCTTCATTATTTCACAACAACATAATATGTTAAACGTACTTTTAAGGCTTGATGTTGCTCAATACGTAATACCTTGGTCCCAAAGGAAAAATATGCAAGAGGGTTTTAAAACAATTAGCTTCTGATTGTGTTCCACTTTAAAAATTTTACACGGCGTTTAGAGAGAAATATTTTCCCAACTGTATGGGTTATACCGCTTCTATGAGTTTCTATAACAGTAACGCTTGTGATGTTAAAATTTTCTGGAAGTGTTTGCGATAAAGACTCGTTAAAACGAATTTACACCTCAATAAAATATGAATAAAAGGTACTAAGCTATGATTTGCTGCATAACATGCTTACGATATTTATGACCGGAAAAGCGAAACAGTTCTTCGGAAAAACAAGAATTTAATTTACATTGAAGCACCACATACCCTTTATCAACATATAAATATCTCCCAAACTATGATTGTTCCGATTAAAAAGAATGATATCATGTTAGGCAGCGTTATAGTTATGATTCATTGAGGGTGCCGTTATCCGAACTAAATTTCCGGCACTATGTAACCATATCAGTGAAAGAAGATCACAACACAGTACCACAGTCGTTCAAACAGGAGTATGTTGTGAATCACTCATATCTTCCTCTAGCTCAACGGCTTTTCATTTAATATTTTTAAGCGATATGAAACGTAACCACGTTTATTTTATTCCATTTTCTTATATTGCTGCCACTCTGGTTAAGGAAACAAAACATACAGAGGATGTTCAGACATTTTTAGAACGTTTTTAACCGGAAATTACGAAAAATAAAGGAAGTTCAATGTATTGCAAATTTCAATAGCGAGTTAGACGAACTCGAAAGAAACACCTTCTGAATTTAACTAACGTTTGTAAAGAAAATGGCATAAATTAACAAACTGTGGATAGATTGTTATGTTTTCGCTCTTTGCGAAACGAAATGTTCTCTTTCCGTAGTTAACAAATGATGTAAAAATCATAGGATTCTCGAATTCCATCATTTTCAGAGTGTTTTTTAATGGAATAAAACCAATATCCATAGAAGGTACAGTACGTACTAAATGTAAACTAAATAATATCATTAATATAAGAGGGAAAAATTGGCTAGTATTTCTCTTAACAGTAAAAAGAACACCAATCACCTATTCGAAGAAACAGGTACTTTTACCACTATTTCAAATGTAAGGTATCTGGTCTTAAAAAAATCAACCAAACCAAAGAGCAAGTCGTTGAAAATTTTTTTATCAACTGTAAACCAAGTAATATAGAAAACTTGAATCTGAAAAACACAAAAAGCATAATGTTTACAGCATCATGCCATGGAATGTTGCAGAAAGCCGAACACGGTGTAGACTTCTTTCTGAAATAAATTAGCCGGTGACAGATGGAAATTTATCGTGATTATTGAAGTAGCATGGATTTATCAAAACGACTGTAATAAAAGGAAGGTTCATTTACTATCGCAAAAGAGCAGAAAAATACTTTCAAACTTGTTTCCACTTTGCAAGGCTGAATAATCTTTAATTTTCAGTATTAATTCGCTAAAAATATTTATTTATATAGAAGCATTGCATAGTGAGTAGAAAAATCAGTTTCAAAGTATTTTATCACGAAAAGTTACTAAAGATCATGTTAATGCAAATATTCATATGCATCTAAATACCAGGCAAAAAGAACATGGAACTATGAAAATAAAGTCAGGAATTTTAGTCCATTCTGCCTCCTTAATTGCAAAGTACAGACAAGAATTGTGGTCAAAATTTGTGGCGTTTTTCATATTTCAAATATAAAGAAATTACCCAGGTGGTTACTTCCAAAGTTAGAGTCCTCCAAGTGAAGCAATATTTCTTAACGTGTCAAATGAGCAAGATATCAGTAAAGTGAAAAAACATATTAACATCCTTCTAATATGAAATAGTACAATATGTGAATGAAATTTCTAGTAACCAGAAGACAAGAAATAAACTGAACAAAAATCAAATATTTGCGTCAAAGAAATTGTCAGAACTTAGCTTTTGAAGGCAAACCTGTAATATAATGTTGTGGGATGTACATTAAGAAATGTAGTATACAAGACACAAAGCAAGTGTTCATTGCCGACTGGCAATGAAGAAGTCTTTATTCCTTCAAATGTGTTGCACATTCTTCTGAAAAATTTTCTCCGTAATATTTATGATTTCCTTTTGGAGCTTTTCATTCTAAGCATGGGCAAGTTATGAAATCCCACTTTCTTCTTTTTTCTTCTTCTTTTCTTTTATTGAAAGATTAGCTTCTACACATTTTTAAACATATTTCTTCTTGTAACATTATAATGAAAACATTCAATCGTCACCTCTTGCTTTTTGCAAACAATATGCAAGCATTTTCCGTTTTGCCAAGACGTAATATATATTAGATGAGACGCGTGCGAATCTCGTTAGGAGTTAATTTTGATCATAGTGTTTCACAAAAAAATTTAGCATTTCTCCCCATTATTATGAAGTCCAAGCAAGGCCAAAATTTAACATAGGTTGCCTATTTTCCCCAGGCTAACTGTTCTTAACAGTCCATTCCGCCAATTTTGTGGAACCTTTACTGTAGAATTCCGTTAAGGAAATAAGTGAAATATAAGATAATGTCAGAAATGGAAAATAAGAAATGAAGTTGCTGCAGCAAATGTGTTTAAAATTTGAGTCTAAAATCTACTAAGTTTTCAATGACTTTGGATAATCGTTCCTCCTTAAATTTCATCCTCACTGTACGTCACACACTCTGCCCAAAAAGCAATCTTTTAAAACAAAAGTTTCATTCACGACGCAGAATCATCACTGAAGGTGACACTTTTGTTCCGAACACTTTTTGGTTTCCCTGGTTTTATAAATGGCACTGTAAAGAATGCATAGAAAACGCAGGATGGTACACAGAAAATATTTTAAGAAAACGCTGACCTTAAAAAGCGCAACTGCAGAATAGCATGGTAACATAACAATGCATGGTAACACAACAGAAACACAAGTGCAATTGGAAAATTATCGTCAATTACCAATACGTTAAAACTGTTTACTATTTCAGAGACGAGAGCAATGAATACATGAAAATCATTATTCTAAAAAACAATTTTTTATTTCTCATTTGGTCTGTAAAGTTTCATTTTCTTTTCCTCTGATGATTCTTCCAATATAAAGCGTGACGTTAATTTTCATATCGAAAAATAAAATGAAGCTTTACTCAAGTAACATTTCCGAAAAGTGTACGATATCATTATAAACTACCGCCTGAACTCAATTCATGCTTTCAGCATTCCGGATAAAAATAAATCACTGTGTATCAAGTTTTTGTTTCGTAAACATTTTTCTTTCTTCATAATTCCTTTCCAGTTTGTACAGCTTTTTGAGACATATCGGCGGTGCATTCAAAATTTTCGTGAAATACATTATAACGTTTTTCTCCAAATATGTTGACCACCTCTGCTTTACAATGTGGCACATGCACAATATCTATAACGACAAATTTGTATATACGTAATTACGCGCTTTGCAAATTATAAGTTGCAGTTTATTATATTTAGAAATTAATATGTGTTTTAAAATTAAGATAATTCTGCCTAAATGTTTAACTTTTTTTCACTGCATTTGGTTGTCAATAGGTATAATAGAAGCGGTAAGTTTTTTGTTTTGAAGCATAGATTGAATTTCACAGATTTATTCAGCGCTATGAACTACTATGCGATTTATTGTAGCTGAGATTTCAGGAACTGCTTTCTCCATATACAATTCACGGAACACAAAACTGAGCTTCAAAAACCTCAAAAACATTTCGGAACCTGTTCATCAGGCTTAATAAGTGAATTCACCAAAGCTGTTGCGAAATTTATATTTGCACTGAAATAATAAAAACTACAAGTTCGTTTTTTACTTTTGTTTAATTAAATGTTTTTTTCAAACACCTTACTATTCTGGTTTTATCAGATTTCATCGTGCTGTTCCTTTTTATTCGACTTCGATAATTAAATGTGTTCAAGTTGCTGCTGATATTTATCAGAAAAAGTAAGATTTCCAAATTTTTCATTAAGTTCCATTTTGTGAGTTGTATGTATTCTGAAAGTATTCCAATATAATAACAGCAGATGAATCAGGTTTTAATACAATGCAATCTATAATAATCTTTTGTTGCACATAATATATTTTTTTATTGGAGGTTTAACGACCACCGTGAGCAACTCAATGGGCTGTAAGCAGTTGCCCGTCCCTAATTTAGGGTCCCTGGTTCCAGGGAAGGGAGAGAGCCAGTGCCGTAAGACAAACACAACATCCATGCCTCACCGGGATTCGAACCCGGACCCCTTACGGACGAATGTTCAGAGGCCAGTGCCTTAGACTACTGCGCCACCGGGGCGGCTTGCACATAATAGTTCGAAATTGTTGTGTAAATAACAGAAATCATGATTTCACGTAAAATAATGCTGTAATACCCAATAATCAGCATGAAATCAGTGTGAGATAGTTTTATCGAACAAGGGTACGAATCTCTGGTGCAGGCTAAATACAGATTTTGTTTATCAAACTAGATACCTATGTCGACATTCACGTCGCAATGTGCAAAAGGAAACACAGAACTAAATTTTTTTATTTCTAATACCTCCTAAAACTTTTTAACAACAGTGAAGCTAGACGGAAAAATAAAATAGAAATCACTACTTAACTCACGAAAAAGGTCATAAGAGGTTTTGGATCGGTAAGGATATGCAACTTGAAAAAATGCCACATGTAAATTCATTTTAAGCAATCTGCAACGGATTCAACGTGTCACCTTATGAAACACTCCATACGAGAAACTCTGCCACTATTAATAAATGAAGTTAATCATCAGAAAGGTATATCTTGTGATTTAACCATCTAACAGAATGAAAAAATATAAATCCACGTCAGCAAAGTCGGAAAGATATTCCCTGTACAATAAATGCGCCGAAAGGGACTTCAATGGGTAATCCTGTGTGCAACAGTAAACAGTTTTCACTCTATGCTTTGTCATTTAAAGTTCTTTTTTTGACCCTATTAGTTTATGACCGTTTGTCAGCAAAATGGGTGTGGCACCTAAGAAAAACGATAGTTGCTGGGAGTGAGTCGTTTTCCCATTTGGCAGAGTTTATAGCAAAGGACGTTTATTGAAATTAGATTTTATTATCATCATCATCATCATCATCATTGTCAACCATTATCAATCCACTGCTGGACGAAGGTCTCCCCAAGTTTCCTCCACAACGGTCTGTCTTGTGCCAGTCTCATCCATGTCACCCCCTGCATACTTTCGAATTTCATCCACCCATCTCCCATGTGGTCTTCTTCTGGGTCTTTTCCTGTCCCTTGGAATCCAATCTAAAATTTCGGCTGTCCATCGATGATCTGTCCTTCTGGCAGTATGTCCAGCCCATTGCCATTTCAGGGATTTAACTCTGATCATGATGTCTTCCACTCTTGTCATTTTTCGGATCCACGAGTTCCTCTTCTTATCTCTCCTGGTTACACCAAGTATGCACCTCTCCATGCTTCATTGAGTTGTCTGCAGCCTTTGTATGTCTCTTTTAGTTAAGGTCCACGTCTCTGCACCATACGTAAGCACTGGAAGGATGCATTGATCAAACACTTTTCTTTTAAGACATAATGGCATATTGCTCTTGAAAATTATGCTGTTTCTTCCAAAAGCTCTCCAGGCAAGTTTTGTACGCCGATTAATTTCTTCATCAATGTGACCCTCACTTGATATCTGCTGTCCAAGATAAACGTACGTGTCTGTTATCTCCAGCTTTTCTCCATCAATCGATAAATCTTCATTTCTTGTAAAAGCATTGAACATCACTTTTGTCTTCTGAAAGTTCATTTTTAATCCCACTTCTTTACTCTTGTCAGCAAGTTCCTGGATCATACTCTGCAGCTCTGATGGGGTAGTTGCAAAAATGACTACGTCATCAGCAAAACGTAGGTGGGTTAGATAATCTCCATTAATCTTTATCCCCTTGTTTTCCCAGCTCAGCGACTGAAAAACACCCTCCAATGTGGCATTAAAGAGCTTCGGAGATATGGTGTCACCTTGTCTCACTCCCTTTCCAATTTTTACGTGTGTTGTATTTTCAAACAGCCTAATCTTTGCACTTGCATTTTCATAGATGTTATTAATAATATTAATGTATGCATCTTCAATACCGCAGGTTTTCAGAGCCATTGTAACTGCTGATGGTTTCACCGAATCAAAGGCTTTTTCATAATCGATAAAAGCCATGCACAATGGAAGTTCATATTCCCTCGCTCTTTCAATTAGTTCTCTCAGCACGTGGATATGATCTATTGTGCTGTAGCCACTCCTGAATCCAGCTTGTTCTCTCGGTTGAGCCATGTCCTGTGTTACCTTCAAGCGGTGTGAAAGAACTTTAGTGAAGATTTTATAAACTACTGATAGGAGGCTGATAGGTCTGTAGTTTCCGAGATCCTCAATATCACCTTTCTTATGTAGCAGGATCATTGTAGCGGTGTTCCAATCCTCAGGAATCTTTCCTTCATTAAGGCATCGAGTGAAAATTTGGGCGAGTACTGTTTCGATTTCTCCACTTGCTTCTTGTATGATGTCTACAGTAATTCCATCTTCTCCTGGAGCTTTTCCCCGCTTCATGTTCTTGATCGCATGTGCAACTTCTGCTGGAAGGACTGGAGGAACTCTGGTACTGGTATCTTTCATGATGTCTGGAGTGCATGTATCATCCCTTTCATATAATTTGGAGTAGAAATCTTTCACTCTTGTCAAACTTTCGCCTCTATTTCTTGTTACAGAACCGTCTTCTTTTCTCAGTGCCATAATCTGTTTTCTTCCCTTACTGAGATGTCCCTTTGCTATCTTTAGGCTTTGGTTGTTTTCAATTGCTTTCCTCACTAGTTCACAGTTGAATTTTCTTACGTCTTCAGTGATACTTTTTCTTACTGTCTTGCATAGCTCTATATATTCCACTTTGGAAGTCACATCTTCTTTAGTTGTCCTCATCTCTCTTCTTTTTTGCATCAACATTTTCGTTTTTCCTGATAATTTATTTACATGCAACTTGTTCTTAGACCCAGCTAATTTTGTTGCTGTTTCCATAAGAGCTTTGGTTACTTTTCTGTTAACTTCAGAGATGTCCACTTCTTCCAATGTTAGGCCTTCTAAAGCAGAGAACCTGTTCTTCAGTTCCAACTTGAAGGTATTATGGTGTTTTTAAGGTTGGTTATGTCAATACATTTTGTTTGTCTTATGAGCTTGCCACGTTCAAGTTTAGTGTTGAGGTGCATCTTACATCTCACCAATCTATGGTCACTACCTGTGTTGAACTTGTTTAGCACACTGCAGTCTTCTATGACGAATTTTTTGTTACACATAATAAAATCAATTTCACTTGTCGTCCCATTTGGATGTCTCCATGTCCATTTCCTGTGTGGCTTTTTCTTGAAGAAGGAGTTCAAGATGAAAAACCCTTCTGCCTCTGCAAACTCAACGAGAGTATTTCCACGCTGGTTTCTGTTGCCGTGACAGTAATTAAATCGGTTGAATACGTTTCATTTATGTACAGCTGCTGTACTAATTATTCAACGCTAATTGAGATCTGTTTTTTACATCCTAACTTGTTACCATTCCTATTAAAGTGTGCCTCGGTAAGGCAAAAGAAGCAAAAATTTGCATAATTCAATAGCGCAGAATTTCTTGGTACAATTTCCTAACTAACAATCTAACTTTCAGAAAACTAAAGGGTCCAGAATATCTAAAGCGTTGATGACAGAAATACAATACTTGTATAGTTTATGTAGCAAAGTAAAATAAATTGTCTCGGATATCAATAATCATTTCGCAACTAAATTTAAAAGTAGTGTTCAAAAATTGTTATGCTTCGTTTTTTTATTCATCTTCGATATTTTGCTAAGTTCAGCAGAAATATTCATGAAATTGTTCCGAATTACTTTTTCACGATAATCCCAATTCTGCTATTACATTACAATCCTAAACTAACAAAAAACGTTTTTGCCTTTTTCTTCGGCCTAAATTCCTGTTCTGTACAACTCTTAGTGCCGCAACGGTGACGCAGTGGCTTAAGCGATTGGTAATGACCATTGGTCCGGGTACGAATCCCAGTGAGGCATGGACTTTGTGTTTGTCTTACGGCCCTGGCTCTCTCCTTTCCCTGGAGCAAGTGGAAGTAAATAAGAAACGGACGACTGCTTATAGACTTTTGAGTTCCTTACGGTTGTCGTAAAACCCCCAAACAAAAAAAACGGCTCTTAGCGCCGTCCACAGTTACTGTCTCTCTCTCTCTCTCAGTTAGTTAACTGCTACACAGGGCTAGGCTGCACAATGTACTGCTGAAACACAGAATAACGATCAGCCATTACACTCTCATCATCGAGCGCCAAACACACACTCGCACATACTCACAACACAAAGTAGAAACTACTTACTATACTTATCAAAAAAGCTTCGGATCACAAAGAACATCCAGGAAAGAAGCATTACTGGATTCAGGGCGTAAGTGCTTACAGAGAGAACTAAAGAAGTAAAGAGAGAAAATAAAAAAGGGGTAAGTGGACACATATCTAGGCACATTCAGCCCCCCATAATGAAGCAAAGAAAACCAGGGCGACAGGGAAATGCCTCCCTAATTTCTGTGCAGAAGTGAGTTGCTAGATTTCATATCAGATCACATGTAGAGGATTTTAGGAAGGGAGTGCCTGACCCCAGGTCTTGAACAACCCTTATAAATAGGTTTCAAATGATCATATGTAGAGGAGTTATGAAGGGAGTGTCTGACCACAGGTCTTTAACAAACCTTAGAAATAGGAAGCTAGGAGAATTGGGCTAGAGTGCCCTATAGGAAAGTGACACGGAAGCGAAGTAGAAACGGGGAGGAAAACGCCTTAATTTATTACCGGGTGGCCAGTACCCGGAGTCTGACTGCTTAACGTACCCATCCGAAGCAAGGCGGATATTTAGTGTATCGAGCGTTCGTCCCTGTCTAGTGTAGAACTGGAGGTCCTTTCCGTGACAGTCACGAACGTTTCTCATTAGGCCACCTGCGGCCAAGAAATAGGTTTCAGCAAAACTGGTATGTTTTAAAACCATAGGATTTCAACAAGATAGTCAAAGCACCTAGCATAAGAACTACATGTGTTCTTTAACAAGATTTTAGGATACTCACTGATCTTTTATGCACACCATGAGATATATTTAGCTTTATGCTCCACAAACCAAGGCCGAGCACATGTATCACAGATAATTAAGCAATTGCTCTTTAAAAGCGGTAATGTTATGCAGGAAACTATGCTTGTAACAGGGGATGAGTCTGATTATCCATATTGTTAGTCTCTACAGTGAGAAACTGAAAATAAAACCTAAATATTACAAAGAGAACGATGTACGCGCCATTTTCACTTAATTTTATGGTTGGTACAGTTATGTAGGAATTACACTGTTCCTCAGAATTTCGACAAACGTATACTCTCACAGAATACGGAAAATTGTGAATGATCATTCTTGGAACAAAATCCCGTGTCCACAATGAATTTCTGTTCAGAGAAGAATTGCAAATTTGTCTGATTAACATTGATTTGTCCCTCCCTCTCTAGCAGCGTATCTCACCACTGAAAAAGGCAACAGAGTACAGCATTTAGTGTTACTCTTTGCCAGTGATGAGAATGGAAAAAGCTATTAGAATCTAGAGAAAATAAAGGTTCGTATCGTTCGGACGCATCAAAATTATTTCCTTCGGTATTTGGTGAAATGAAGGAAATGATATAAAAAGAATACGGTGTAAAATTGCTAAAATTAGTATTCTTAAATAAATGATCATATATTTTTTTCTTCGCCTTTCCTCATGCATCCGTCGTCTGTTTACAGAAAAATTTAAGAGCATTTCGGAATGAAATATTTGACAAGCCGTAAAATTTTGCAAGGAAACTATTGTTTCAAACGTCAGTTTTCGTCAATATTGGAGTGGCGTCAGAAGTGTCCGTGAGGTACGGAAAATAACTCGGGCACCACTGACTTCGAAGAAAAAAAGTGAATTAGCGACGAGCCATTTGTTTTACTTCCAAATGATAAATAAAATCCTATCAGCCATTAAATGTACTACAGTAATGCTATCAGATTACGATCCTTATTCAGACAAAAGTCGGTACAACAGGCGGTTTCAGTATGATTTCTCAATAATTTATATCTTTTGAAATATATTAATTTCGTTATATTTTGTAGAAATATTTCATCAAATATTCTGTATATCATTCAATAGTTTATCTAGATAAATAATAACTAATAATATATATGTTTTTGCAATGTTTGTAGGTAACTTAAAGAATACATCTCTGATGCGCCTTTCAAAATGCTCTCAGTTAAGGCATATACCGTAAATCGATTGTTACTCTTTTGCAAACATCAAATGTGCTGATGTTGGACCGAATAATGTGAACATCTAGGAAAAAGGTTTTACCTACTAGTAGGGTGTGCGACCGCATTTAGCATTCAAAACCTCCTGAATCCTGCTTGCAATTGACACACACAAATCCTGGATGGTGGTTGATGGAATGTTACACCATTTTTCATGCAGAAAAAAACTTCTCCAGGTCCGTGAGAGATACAGGAGCAGGATAAAGGAATATTAATATGTTTTCCAACACAAACCGTAGTTACTCAATTACATTTTAGTCTGGTAATTTGGGAGGCCAAATAAGTTGTGAAAGTTCGTCCGTAAGTTGCTCAAACCACAATTAGGCCTTTCGAGCTCTGAGAATTGGGGAGTTATCATTCTGATAGATGGCATCGGGCGAGCTCAGGAACCATTAAGAACCGAAAACAGACGCACGGGCCATGCTCGGGGTTATCAATAAACTTACTAAATTTTATTACTGAATTCTTTATATATATATCCAATTTCATTGTTTATAAAACTCTAGAAGTCAACGCTCTTTCAACGTTTTCAAGTGAGTCACGGAAAAATTATCATCCGCAGCCACCGGGAATCGAACCCAGGTCTTCCAGTTTCGCTCCGGACGTCCTACTACTGTTGTGCAGCGCGTAACTGGAAGATCCTGGGTTCGATTCCCGGTGGCGGCCGATTATTTTTTTTCCGTGATTCACTTATAAACGTGTAAAGAGCAATGACCTATGTTTGGTGTTTCTAATAAACGTCAATTGTGTGTGTTAGTCATTGTTTATAAGCTATCTTCACGAAAAACAGCAAGTAAAGATTAAATTCCCTGGATATTTTTACTTTAACTTACCGAAATATTAAATAATTTCGAGTGTTAAATGCACGGGTGGTGTCACTCCTAGATTTGTAGCTCGATAAATAACAGTTTGAAATAAATGCAAGATTTAGAAGTGAGACCTATGAAATTAAAGATTATCAAATGCTGATGCACATTATGTAAATTGTCTATACGTATATCTATAACACATGCCACTTCAATAGTTGTTAAATGTTATGTGGAAGAGATATTATTTCTACCGTTTTGTACACAAGGGAAGTATCAATTACCCTTGTGTACAGAACGGTAGGACAAATAATGGTTTCTAAATTTTCCCATTCCGAAATAAATTATGCCTATATGCAGTGCATGTTCGACAAGTTTTAATTGATTAACAAGTAAATGTTAAGTAATTGTTGTAAATGAATATTTAAAAACTAATTATGAATTTTCAAGCTTGTATTTTATTATTATATTTTTAGGGATTCTACTTCGGTTGTTCGTCTTACTAAGCAGCTAGTTTCCATATAAATCAAGTCAATAAAGTCAATAAATTTCAACTAGCAGATATTCGGTTTTATTCTGGGAAATGATGTGCCACCCGGTGTCGCTGTGATCTAAACTGTGGCTTCTGAGCATTCGTCCGAGATGGGTCCTGGTTCGAATCCCGGCGAGGCTTGGGTGGTGTGTTTGTCTTACGGCTCTGGTTTTCTCCCTTCCCTGGAATCAGTGGCTCTAAATTTTAGGAAGCTACGGCCCATTTTGCTCACGGTGGTCGTTAAACCACCAATAGAAAAAGAAAGATGCATTTTATTTCAGTTGTGGACGAGAAATATGGTGTTGTTTGTTTCTTGGCGCTCCATGTCATCGAGCAATAAAACTGCCACTCCCTTCTGCGTGTTGTTCACTACCTGTCTCGAAAGCTGTTGAGTTGTGGTTAACTGAATTTGAATTTGTAGGGTCAGTTTGATGAGCACATCTGATAAGCAAATTTTTGTGAACTTTCGGACGTCTGTACGCTGAATTTATGAGGCGAAATGGGTCAAATGGTGCAAAGCATTTTTTGCCTTTGACGATAAGGTCTCCGTGAACTCCAAATTGAACAGTTGGATGTGTAGAGATCTAGAACTTGAATTATTCCGATGTCCAAAGATTCAAGTGTCAGAGAAGCTCCAACATTAGGACCTAACGTAGAATGTCAAATGACATGTGGTCCTGCAGCCTGACCTCAAAGAAATTTGCATATGCACTTTCGAAAATTGTTATGACATTAAGTTCGATACACTAGAAAAATAGGCATTTCAGGAAGCGACCAGATTGAACTAAAACAAAAGAGGACTTCATCCTAATTGGACAGAGAAAAAACCGTTCTATTGAGAAAAATATAGTTTTTATGTGTTAAGCTTTGCCGCTTGGGAACTATTTCATTTAATAAGGGAAACCCATCAATCGTAATTCCAGAATTCTTCGACGAATGCAATTTAAAATATCTTCGAGACGGATTTATCACAGTTCTTCTCAGATAATCTTATATATCAAATAAAAGAGCAATTTATTAAATACATTCAGGATATGCTGTCCCATGGAGTAAATCATCCACGGGATTAAGCTACTTCACAAGAAAAAAAGCGTCGTATTGAAACGTTTTCTGACATGGAAATAAACATTAAATACGAAGTTGCAGAAAATGAACGGAAATTCACGTTTCCTGAAGTTCAAACTGAAGAATTAGATTTCTTCTGCACTGCTCACGACAGAAAAGAAAAAATTATGTCATTTAATTTTCCTTTAGAGGGAGAAAGGGCGACAATACCTTTTTCTCCCTCAGTGAAGTAGTGAGAACTATAGCGCATGCGCTTGTATAAATGTATGTAAATCGTTAATAAAGTGTAAAATACCGACAGGAATATTGCGTGCATTTAGGTTGTAGCCGTACGATCATTCCATTCGCTTTTCCATCAGGAATGTTTGAACAAATTTGACTGTGTATTACATATAGAAATAGCTAAAATAAAATCGGAAGCCTAACTAAAGGTGAAGAAGTGTTTTGTTTGGAGATATTAAAATTCAGTAAACTAATATTTATATATATATATACTTAGTTTCATGATAAAAAAGTGAAAGTAGACGCTTTTAAATCCAAATTAGAAATTTCAAAGGGAGTAACGGTTTAGACATATTAAATCCCATACACACTAGAAATGGGGCACCAAATTTTAATGAAGGAAATGTAACTCATAAAAATCTAAAAAGAAAAAAAAATCGCAAATTTTATTAAAATGTCTCAAAATTATATAAGAAATTACATCCCAAAACCGTAATAAAAATTGCATTGTAGGAATGATTATTTACTAAAAGATATACACTGCTGCACATTAAAAGTGAAACATCGGGAAGATATCATCCGCATTGCTCGAAAGTTTGTTGAAGGGCATAACAGGGACACACATGTATATGATTAACCGGTTAGCACATAAGTTAATCATGCAGTACCCAAACGCCCATGCAAATCGCACTAGTGGGGTGAACAAGGACACGGTGTTAAATACCCGAAGTGTGCATTCTCGCCGTTCCTAGCCACAGACAGCTGCAGAATTTTCCGTCGAAGACAACAGCAGTTTTACATTAGATTTCTGACTCAACGGTTCAGGTGTATGGAACAACTTCCTTTCTCCGCATGGACGGTTTGATGCCGTTTGCAACGGAGGGGCATTTTTGCCTGGGCTACATTTGACTGTACAACACCGGCATCTGCGACTGCAATGCTGCCGACAACGTCACGCATGGAGAGAGAATAGAAAGGCATCGTGTTTTCCGTTGAATCCCGCTTGAATTTCCAGCAGCATGATGGACTAATCTCTGTCTGGTGATGATTCGGCGACCAGCTGAATGAGACCGGTACTCGGAATTATGGTACGGGGTACCATTGGACTCCACTCCCGCACGCGCCTCATCCGCATTGCCAGTACGCTGAACAACCATCGTTACGTCATTGAGGTGTTGCAGTCTCTTGTTGTACAACATTTTCAAGGAGTGACTCGTGCCATTTTCCAGGAGGAAAGTTCGAAAGGCAGCGGCAGCAATCCTCGCGTTTTCATAAGAGTTTTTTTTTTTTGCGGAAATCTCTTCTGCATGTCCTGAATCGTCAGAATACCTAATTTGGTTACGTTTGGACTGCTAGATATATTTTCAGAGACCTTTAAACAGGGATACTTTAAATATGATTACCTGGTACATGTATAACCTTTTGTTTTTCATTTTAAAGTGAAAATTAATCTCCGTATCCTCATAAGAATTGTTAGCAAATAGTTTAAAACTAATATTTATGTTAAAAGGGCCTTATCTAGAAAACTGTATTTCTAGCACTTGAAACAAAGTAAGTACTGCAGGCAGTGGCCAGGAAAAGAAAAGTTGATAAGCGAAATTTTAGTAGCGAAAAATAATATAAAAAAGTATAATGACAACAAGATATGCTAATACAAGATAACAAGGTATAATGGGTGAAATTTCTCTCAATTTCACAAAAATATTTCAATTTCCGGCGGTTATTCCTACGAAAATATCTATAAGTGAGGGAAATGTCATGGTTGGCACTTCAATAGTAGAAATCGGTTAAGTATGAAAAGGAAAATTAGGTTTCTTCAACACTTTTCATAATGAATGAATTCCGACGCAGTTAAAAAATATGTTATTTTAGTATGCGATGTCAGTAAACTGCATTCATTTTCGCAACAACATAGGGTTGCATTAAATATGCAAATCTAATGAAGGTTAAATATATATATTCGAGAACATCTTATTATTTCGCTTTTGGATTGCAAGTAGAAAACGTTTCTTTGAAATTTTGAATTTTGCCGTGACGGCAACATTTTCAAGATACATTTATCTACAAGTGAATATCATATCATCGCAAGTTCAGAAACAACATAAGCCGTCTGACCAACAGATAAAATAATTTTATTGAATACTAAAAACACATGAAGAATAAAGTGGTATAAAAACCCCACGAGATCCTTTGAAATTCCAAGAGTTTCTTCTTCAGATCGCGGAAGTACTGAAACTGCATCACAAACATGATAGATTATGTAGTTGACGACTAGGTGTCTCAGTGGTTCTGCGGAAGTTCAGAGACAATATGTTTTACAAAGATTGAGAACTGAGACGACAGAATATAAGAACGTATATTACAACGAATAAAAACATTAAAAAAGGTTATAATTCCTCCCCCACGCCCTCAGCTCAGCTACCCGTCCCCGCCCCCCTTTAAGTATATGTATACAGCTTTTGTCAGCAAGTTCTTGGATCATACTGTTTCAATTCTCAAGGAGCAGTTGTAAAATGATTGCTTCATCAGCAAAACTAAGGTGAGTTAAATAATCTCCATTAATCTTTATCCCTCTGTTTTCGCAGTTTAATGATTGAAAGACAATCTGCAATGTAGCATTAAAGAGCTTGTGAGATAAGGTGTCACCTTGTCTCACTCCCTTCCAAATTTTTATTTCTACCGTATCCTGAAATATCCGAACCATTTCACTTGCATTTTTATTGGTGTTATTAATAATGCTAATGTGCGCATCTTCAATACTTCAAGATTTCAAAGCCATTGTAAACGCTGATGGTTTTACGAAATTGGAGGCCTTTTTTCATAATCAATAAAAGTCATGCATAAAGGGAATTCATATTTCTTGCCCTTTCAATTAGTTCTCTCAATACATTGATATTATCTACAGTGCTTTAACCACTTCTGAATATAGATTCTTATCTGGTTGAGCCGGGTCTAGTGTTACCTTCAAGCGATGTGAAAGAACTTTAATGAAGACTTTATAAACCACTCATAGGAAGCTGATGGACCTGTAATTCCTCATATCCTTAATGCCACCTTTTTACGTAGCAGGATCATTGTAGCATTGTTATGATCCTCAGAAATGTTCCCTTCATTCAGATATCTGGTAAAAACTTGATCGAGTGTAATTGTAATGTCTCCACTTTTTTCTTGTATAACATCCATAATAATCACATCTTCTCCAGGAGTTCCTGCTCGTTTCATATTTCAATTGCTTGTGTTACTTATAGAGAGAGGACTGGAGCGACTTTGGTATAGGTTCCTGTCGAGATATCGTGAATACGTGTATCAGCCCTTTTGCGCAGTTTTGAGTAGAAATCTTTCACCCTTGTCAAAATTTTGCTTTCTTTCTTTTTTTCTCAGTCCCATAATCTATTTTGTTCCCTTATGGAGATGTCCCTTTGCTCTCTCTGTCAAGGCTTTAGTTATTTTCAATTGCTTTTCTCACTAGGTCACAATTGAGTTTTCTCATGTATTCAGCAATACTTTTCCGTACTGGCCTGCATGGCTCTATATATTCCACTCTGGAAGTTACATCTTTATTTGTCCTCATCTCCATCCTCTTTTGCATCTACATTTTTGTTTTTCCTGAAACTCCCTTGATACGCAACTTGTTCTTTATATAAACTATTTTTTGGCTGTTTCCACAAGAGCCTTGGTGAGTTCTCTGTTAACTTCAGAAATATCAACTTCTTGCTATGCTTTCTAAAGCAGATAATTTGTTCCTTAGTTAAAACTTGAAAGTTGTATGACTTTTTTCAAGGTTGGTTGTGTCAATACATATTGATTGTCTTATGAGATTGCCACTTTCGAGTTTAGTGTTGAGGTGCATCGTACATATCACAATTCTATGGCCACTACCTGTGTTGAAATTGTTTAGTCTTCTACGACGAATGTTTTGTTGCACATTAGTAAAATCAATTTCATTTGCTATCTCTTCCGGAGATTTTCATGTCCATTTCCTGTGTGTTCTTTCTTGAAAATGGAGTTCATGATGAAAAACCTCTCTGTTTCTGTAAAGAAGTTTTACCATTGGAAACATAACGACGAGGTTTTAAGTGGAACCACCTTCACGTACAGATCGGTCGCGCCTACAGATGCGCGCGTCAGTGGTTACTCATTCCCTAAAACATCGATATATCGTTGAAAACCTTAATGTTTTTGAAAAAAAGCCGAAAAATCCGTAGTTTTCAATGTACAACGGTAAATGGGTAATAGATGTGTTCAAAACCTCTATTCAATATAAGAGTGATTACTCACCAATAACGACGGGAAACAAACAATATATTTTAAAAAGGCTAGCTGTATTAGCAGATAACTCTACTTTTGTCCAATGCATCTATGTAAACAACAATAATTTACTAATAAACTGAGGAATTCGCACTTTTCCATCTGCGGTTTCTCAATGGGCAGCGCCCAAGTGGTGGAGGCCAATTAGATCACAAATGAACAAATTGGGTGTTCATTTGAAACGCATGTCAAATGTGTGGTATAATGAAACGGTTGTAGTAGAGACATTTTCAGATTTATATGTGTGAGGATATCGCGGGTACCTTTTGAGAAGTCGTCCTCTTCTGTACGAAGGTAGAGTGTTTGGCGAAAACTTCTGAGGTTTTTGAAGGACCGTATCACTTCTTGGAATGGCTACCCCAAACGAAGGTGTCATCAAACCTGAATGAATCTTTCACTGAAAAATTAAAAAGAACAGATAGCTTTGCTTTTATTCGCCTCACACGCAACAGGCTAGTGAATAACTAGTTCCAAAATAAGTAAAACATGAATCTGAATCTATTCTGTAATTTGCGAATAATGTCAATCATCAAGATTTCGAAAATAAGATACTTGAGCTCCAGTATCAATACCCAACATATTCTGTATATTTCAATAATATATGTTACATTTTAATACCAGTAAGAAATTGTAGAACATGGAGTTAAAATATATATACATGAAATAGCATGCAGTTGGATTTCAGTTCATGACGAAAAAACATGTTGCGTTCCTCTAAATCTATCCAGTAGAATGTTTCATATCCTAGATACATTTTAATTTATATTTACAGTGATTCTCTTTTACCTCATTTCATTTTTCACTTCACCTCACTTCATTTCATGGTACTCTTCATTCTACTGGACTTCACGGAACAGTACCAAGAAGAACACTTTAGTGTTCCAGTTCACAACACAACAACGACTCCTTTTTTACACTTTCCAACCGTAGGTTAAAGAAGCGTATATGCTATAGCTTTGTTCGTCTGTATGTCTGTCCGTCTGTCCGTCAGCACGATAACTCTTCTAAAAATGTTTCGATTTCGATGAAATTTTAGTATGTGGTAGGGTACCACCTGGGGACGAACCCTATTGAAGATGGGCGAAATTGAGTCAAAGGTCAGGACATAGGAGCTGCATCAATTGCATTGCCCTTATGCGTCATTACTTGCGTAAACGTGATTCGATGTCGACGAAATTTTAGTATATGGCAGCCGAAAACCTGGAGACGAACGGACCCCGTTGAATATGGGCCAATATGAATGAAAGCTCAGCAAATTGGAACGGGATCTAATCAATTGCCCTTATGCGTCATAACTTATGTAAAAATTATTCGACTGCGACAAAATTTTGTCATATTGTTCTGGAGGTATACTGAACCGGTTCTGTTGAATATCATCGAAATGGTGTCAAAGGTATATCAATGAAATGGTGTCAGGTGCGAGATTTATTCCTCAGTCATTATTCTCATAACTTGACTAAATTCCTATTGCGACAAAACTTTAGTATTGAAGATGACCGATTTTTGACGTAAATGTGACAAGGATGGAAAGTCTTTAATGAAAACTTTAGTATGTTGTTTCGGAGGTATGCTGAACCGGTTGTGATGAATATCATTGAAATGGGGTTAGAGGTCGGGGCAGAGGATCGATATTTATTCCACAGCCATTATCCTCATAACTTGAGTAATAACTGAGGTAATTTTTTCTGGTATGTTGGAAAGTATATCATAATTAATGCATTGCATGATTTTACTAACTTGTTTATAGTCTCGGTTAGCAGAGGTCTCACGCCCTTGACATGACTTAAGAAAATTCAGAGCAGTGAGCAATATGGCTATAAAAACAGTTCTTCGTTTCCACGTCTATCCACGTAATATATTTTATTGTCACTAATCATTTGATTTAATCTGCCAGATAGACACTTTTCTATTCATTAGGAAACAAAACTTTTCCGTCTTAATAAAGGCTTCGAAGAATGGACAAAGTGTGCTTCCCTGAATGCCCTTAAATTAGCCAGACAAAATAGTCTAGATGCGTGATTCTCACGCGCTTCCTCTTTCACTGCGGCTTGATAGATGATAACACATCATCACTGACTTGTAAATCGTTCAGAGGATGCCAGAGTTGGAAGTACAACCTTTGTTTTGGTTACTTCTAATGGTGTGATATGTAGACAAGCAAAATTTGCTTATTCCCACGCTTCTGCAAACACTGTACTACGCATACGGAATATATACTCGACTGTTATAAAATAACAACATACACAAATGCAACATTCAAATTAAGAATTAACATCACTGTGATCAGTACATTCCGCTTGGATAGAAGGAGCTACATAGGAGAAAAATCTGTTATGTAAAACATTACCTTTGCATTGGATTTATGTAATACCGTTCAAGATATGTAACTAAATAAGACTGAATTTTCTTTCAAAGGGCTGTTTCAAATATCTCCGATTACGGGTTGTTCGGTTCCGCGATTGCTGCGCCATCCAGTGAGTGGATGAACAGTTCACACGTGACAAATTTTACGGAATGTTGTTTCATATCCGATAGATGACGCTGTGTGCCTAATTTTACGGAACGTCAGGAAGTTTTCTCACTGACACTCAACGTCCAGTTTTACATAACTTGAAGCATTAATTTGTCTGCCCGTTAATTTTATATACATCTCGGTGATTTTCCCTTTTTTAAACATTCTCTCAATTATTGTTTCTCACAAATTTCACGCACACAAATTTTAAATTTTCGGTACATACTTTAAATCATAGGCCGCTACAACAACGACCGAACCTTTCTTTCAGCATAGCAAAGCTTCACATCTTCGCCGTAGTCATGCATTAGGCCTACCGCAGCGTCTCTTCACAGCCTCGCACTTACACGTAAATATTACGATAAAAATATTTAAAAGAAAAATAAAATTTGAAACTGTTGGACCATTTTCCATTAATTTCCATACCCTAAAATCTTTACGTCGCACTTTTCCCAGGTACTAACATTTTTCCGTCGAAAGAATTTAGGATCTCTTCAGGAAAGATTCGTTCGTCAACGACACAGTTTGCAGATTCGTTCTTTTTGAAGGAATCGGTAGCGGACCGCACATCGCTAGTGTTGCAGTCAGAAGAACCGTGGTGTGTGCATCGGGCAGTGCATAGTGAAACGGCCAAATAGATCCTGTGTTTCTATACGTGGGGGAGGGAGAGCACAGTGCTTTGGTTTTTAGGGTAATAAAATTCGTGTACCCAGAAGAGGTCGAAGTGTTGGGAATAATGCATTGAATTTAAAAAAAGTCGGGATATTCATTGGAATGTTCCCTAATTCTAGAATTACCAGTAGATGGCGGAAAACGCTCACCTGCACCTTCTACTTTTGACAAATCAAAACATTCATTCAAGTTACGCCAAAGTTTACAATTTACCAATAGATTACCTGTTCTAACCCGAAGTAAGGAATCAAGCTGTAAATAAAAAGATAAACATGCGAATTTTTCATCGATTAGCATAACCACAGTAAAAGTAAAACACATGCAAATGCAAACTTACAGTAAAATATTCAAGAATAAAGTTTATATGTAATAATTTCAAAGGTAACCTTCTGGCGTTTGCTGATGTAGTAATTATTTTTTTTTTAATCCTGCACAGGTCTAGTTTGACTGTTGCTGTAAATGATGTGGTTAGTGGGTTCTGTTACTGTTAGGTATAATCGGTGGAGTGCAACAATCCACTGTTATTAATTTCATCCCTTTAGCCGAAGTAAGGAATCCAAGCAGTAGATAAAAGACGAACACTACAATTTTCTTTAGTTAGACAACCTAAACCTACCAGCGAGAGACCATTGGAGCACGTGAAAAGTGTTTGGAGTACCTCTCTCGGGAAGAGACTGGAGAATTTGTGAGAAAATTCTAACGATGATTGCTCAATATTTTCTCTTCTTTCCAATGATATTCGTTGGACCGAGATGCCTAGGAACTGTTGAGAGGTTTTGTTTCGAATGAATTTGACATAATCGAATTTTTCCAGAAATCTCTATCACCCAATAAATATTATGCCATCACTATAGTATGGTTTTGCCGTGGAAACGTCTTTGAAATCTGTAGCATGTTGGTACCCTCTAGGAAAACTTGACCTTCATAATTTCTCACGGTTGATCAAATGCTTAATATTTCTAAATTATAAAAAATAGCTCAAATATAATGACTGCCATAAAAAGGGTGTTTCTGAAAATATCAACTTCAAGGTGATGCGCATGCGCAGGGAGAGGGGAGGACGTCCGCCATTTTGGGTCGAATACGCTGAGTCAACTCGAGATCACGTAGAGGTATTTATTTATTTATTAGAACTCTTTTGCTGTCCAATATCACAATTATAATTATTTATTTATTTATTAGAAATCTTTTGCTGGACAATATCACAATTATAATTATTTATTAATTTATTAGAACTCTTTGCTGTACAATATCCCAATACAACACCGAAAAGAACGAACAATATATCACATAATCTAAGATTAATTGTAAAAGATTATATAGTACACCAGTAACCAACATAAGTACGACAATTTGTCAATTTTTAGCCATACAATTACCACGTAACAAGAATAAACGTTTCTCAATATAAAATGCAAAAATAATACACGCTCAAATGTTGTCAATATAACTAAAACACCTTCAATATCAATTTGAAATGTACAGCAAGGGGACAGGAGAAAAGGCTAAAATTCCTCTGGATCAGATCTGTCTAACAACCAATAATTCAGAAACATTTATTTTATAAGTTATAAGTGATAAACAAAAAAATATATATGCGAACATCAAAATGTCTAGATGTTTAAAGTAAAATTCCGACTCAAAATACTACAAACGTATATCAAAAGAAAGCCTAAGGGCGAGAGTATTGTAGTTCATTGAGCGAGGTCATTATTAATTTCTTAGCTGAAAGCGGAGCCTTTAAGCTACCCGGGGTAGTATGAAAGAGCGGGACGTGTCGGAGTATTGAATAGGAAGAGACGTTACCCGTATATTTTGAAGATTTATGGTACATTATTAAAAACATTGCTATATTAATAATTAATTTGTTGAAAGTTCATGAAATTTATTCACTCAAAAGCGTCTCGTGACGCCAAAACATCTAATTGATGTTCTGACAGTCTGTTTTCTGATGGCATTTCGGTGTTACTCGATTCTAACTTCACCCCCTTCTTCACCAGTTCTACGCATAAGTGGGAATCAACCTTAATCACTAGCATGTGGGCAGTCATAGCCTGTGAAGTGTTGCCTTGGATTGGATTCATCTCCGAAACAACCGTTGGACTTCAGGAGCACGTGTCTGGCCACCGACGTGGATTACGCTGTTGGCGGCCTCTGTGAGGTGCTCGGGCCAGCCGTTCTGGGACCTCGTAGTCTGTTCTGGAAATGTTGCAAGTCATTGTAGAATCCAAAATGATTGATTCCTTATGTTGTTAGAACTCCCCTGGAGAATACTCCGGTGGATATTTTGAGCGATTTCTTCAAAGTTTATTTTATGTATTATTTGAGGAAGAACTGTGCTCCGCTTCTGGCTTTGGAGCTCTGTCAGCGGCATTTTGGATTTTTTCCTATACTGACTTTGTTAACGTGGTGTGCCGTCGTACGTCAAAGTGTTGTGTTTTCTGTTTTGCGCTGGTTTCTGTGGATAATTTTATATTGCCTGTGAAGAAGAAGATCTGGAAGTACATTTCTTTACTTATATTTCTCTTGTTTAGGACTGTTTGTTCTGATTTTTTGTCTTTGTTAGTTTTCGGAAAGAGCTTACTTTTGTCCTTTCTTTTTCTACCATAGCTCGCAGTAAGGAATCTATTTCCAGGCTAAACTCCATCTTGGTATCCCACGAGGGACGCACTACTAGTAATGTTGGAAAGGCTATGTGGGAGCATCTGCTGAATCTCTTTTTAGTTTTGTGCAGGTAGCGAACTCACGATAGTATGAGATGGTCCTGAGAAAAAAGAAGCTTTATCTTGAACTTGTAGGAAAGAACCTTTATCACGAAGGTTCTAAGATTGTTTGCCATAAAGGAGACACGAACGTTAAAGTAGTCTTCTGAAAATTTCTTCGCTGCAAGGTTTCAAATGATAATGTGACCGTAGCTTTTAATAAGTTCGGCACCGTCCTCAGTGTTGAGTATGAGGTGACGAAGGAAAGAGATATTTTTATGCGGGGAGCCTACTCTGGCAGAAGAATTATCACAATTGACGTGGCCTTCCCTGTCCCTAACTTTATGTAGATGTTTATCTTTGTGTAAACTTTATGTAGATGTTTATCTTTATGTAGACTTAATGAAATGTTTATCTTTATGTAGACTTTATGTAGATGTTTATCTTTATGTAGACTTAATGTAGATGTTTATCTTTATGTAGACTTTATGTAGATCAGCCACGTGCGATGCATGAATGTTTACAATAGGCAGGTTAAAGTGTGTCGTAAGTGCGTGCACGAAGGACACATAGCCATGGATTGTGAAAAGTGTTGTTGCCAAAACTGTAGAGCCCTGAGACATACCATTCAAGCGTGAAAGGAGCCATGTGGGAATTGTAAGTCACCAAACAACAAGCGCCCTAGTTGGGGTGTGAAGTCTTTGGCTCAGATGCAGATAGCGGTTTCCAGCCAGGCTGATACAGATGCAGACATTGAAGTGCTCTATGACAGGTAGAATTACGGGGGCCTCAAATAGGCCAAGGCTCATTCCTAGAGTAGTTCAGATGAACCCCACCAACCTTCTGGCACGCATAGTGCCGAAAATCAGAGAAGGGAAAAACAGGTAAGTGTTCCAAAAGTGGATAACAATACTAAAAATGCTAAAGAGATTCTTTCTATTTCAGGAAGCTGCCACGAGCCCGACCAGCGGGAGCGCTCGTCAGACGAGAGGCAGGATATTTTTTATCCGAGGAAAATACTAAGAAGTATTCGCAGGCTAAAATCACTGAAATGAGTCGCTTACTTAAGAAGTTGTTTTAATTGATGAACATGTTGTTGAAAGTGAGCAGGAGGCTGTCGAATCTAAAGGAGCTGTGGAAATGGATATCTGTCTAATGGATATTGGACCTGTGATGTCCTTTGACGAGGTAGAGTCTTGTTTGGACAACATATTTGGGGAGAGCAAGTAACTTGATGCTGAAACTGATTTTCAAAGTGTTAGGATCAGAATGAAAAGATTGTTGATGCTGCTATTTTGAGTGATAAATCTCTTAATTCTTGTGAAAATGTTTCCAGTGAGTTCAAAATGGAAAATCTTACTCGTATGAAATGCAATGGTGATCACTATGATGATTATTTGTGGAGGATGTCTGCACTTCAACTTCCTGTAATGTTGTGCAAGTACAGTGTTTAGGTACTGCGGTTGCTGAAGAAAGTCCCAGTACATGATATGGTGCGTTTGGAGAACCGACGGATCCTGAACATGATTTGTTACTTGCACAACCCAACGACAGTTGCCACTGGGTTGAGTCGGGAATGACTGCCCATGCTATCCTACCCGAGGGCAGGAAGCAGCGTACCTACTTCGGAGCTGTGGAGGACAAGAAACGTTCCCTGACTCCAGATGAGGTGTCAGAGACTGCTACTCCACTCCTCCATCGTACTCCAACGGGGACTGTGGTGTGTTCCCGAGACGGACCAGTGAGTGAGACCGAGACTTCCACGAGCAGCAGCCACTGCAGTACTGACGCGGAGGTGCAGCATGAAGCTGCCGAGTAAGGCGGATACTCTACCAAAGAGAACCTGCGAGCCTGTGATGGCAGCTCGGAGAAAAACTAGCAACTTGAAGATACCCAAAAGAGTACTTTCTTTCACAGGCCCGCGGAAAGCGGCTCTGACGATAACGATAGATTGACGGAGAGAAGAACACGGCAATTGGTGAGTCATTTCGTCAGAAGGGAAGGCAGCTAAAGCAAGCCAATGTGGATCCCGCCAAGCTTCTCGCCAAGTTCACGGATTCAGCATTCAACGGAACGGGGCACGACGTTCCCAGTATCTTCGGCCACAACGTTGGTGGCTCAAGGATAAAAGGTAAGAGAGGTAACCGCACTCATTCTTGAGGTGCTGATTTTTAATGGTGGTGTTTCCTCTCCCTCCGGTCTTGAATATTTTTCTGAAGTTTGTGTGGTTTTTTGCTGTCACTCTTACTAATTAATGCTTTCTCGGTTCAGAAACAGGTTAATCTGGCCCTTAACCATGAGGGTAAGGATCTCCGAATCGGAACTTTTAATATTCACGGTCTTCGCACCGCCCAGAAGCAGAAGTGGTTGGCCGGCTTTTTTAGGGAGTCGAACTTAGATTGTCGTTTGGTGCAGGAAACTCACCATAAAGACTTAGGGAAAATTTTCGCCTTTCGTATAAATACGGGGCTAAGGTTCAAGTACTCGCCCGCGACCGAAGGTCTCACGGGAGTGGCTATCATCTATCATCTACAAGCTGCAGCACGAAACTAGCATCACTCATTTTTAGGCCGATGGGGACGGCAGAGTGGTTACCATCTCGGAGATTAGAAAAGTTATGTCGATTAAGATCGTCTGTGTGTCTGTTCCCTTGCATGTTCCTATTCGGAACAACTACGATCATCTGCTTTACTTTCTTAGAGGGAGCGAAAACTTTCTGCTGGTCGGTGGAGATTTTAGCTCAGTGGTAGATAACCGTATGACCGCGTAGGCACTCACGACCACATGCAACCGTACAGCAGGGTCATTACGGACTTGTTAGGGAATCAGCAGTTAAAGGATGTTTGGCGCTCCATTTATCTGCAGGTGCCGGGTTATACCTTGCGAAGAAATAATCAAGCTTCTAAGATCGACATGTTACTTGTCACGAAGTTTGAGTGGGTTTGTGTGGCTGAGGTTTTCAAACCGAATGCGCAGCCGCTGCATATTTCGGATCATAAAGTTGTCGTGATGGACCTGTGTACCAGCACCGAAGTAGTAAGGTGCGACACCCTGGCGCCTAAACACTTACATGTTGGGGGATGTTGAAGCGTTCTCGCAAATTAAATCAATCTTGGTGGAGGGTGCAGAGGCTGTTACCGATGACTAGATCGGCGGTTGGGAACGAGTGAAAAAAGAGTTTCAGCGGGTTTTGAGTATTCTGGGAGAGAAGTTAGTGAAAGTGAAGGAAAAAACGCAGATCTGTCTCATGAATCTTCTGAATGCTTCTGTTCAAGGTAATGAGAATGGGTATAACCTCAACATCATTACTAAAATTAGGCAGGAGATTGCCCGTTTTTACAAGACGGTTGGTTCTGAAGTTCAGCTTCAGGCGGCGGTCAGGAGCATCAAAGAGGAGCGAGATGTTAATTTAATCTACCGTTAGCTCGAAGTTGAAAGAAAGAAAGAGAAATGAGAAGTTCTGGCCATCGATGGCTGTGAGGTTTATGATAGTAGAAAGATTCTGCAGAAGTGTGCAAAGTTCTTCGGTGAGGAAACTGAGTCGACCTCAATGGACGAATGGCTTGAGGGAACTACGCGGATCTCGCATGAGGACATGGAGCCCTTCGAAGGGGATGTCATGGTCACGGAAGTTAGGTCGGCGATTTAGACCTTTAAACCCAGTAAGTCTCCTGGGTGAGATGGGCTTCCTGCGGAATTCTATAAGACGTTTTTTAACATGTCAGCTTCCTGGCTTTGCAGGGTGTTTAATGAGATTGTTAGGGCTGGTCTAATGCCGGAAACTCTACTGATGAGCAGGATTACCATTTTGTGCAAGACCCTCGGCACCCCTTTTATATCGTTAGGTGGTTGGAGACCAATGTCTCTCTCGACCGTTAATTACAAGATCCTAGCCAGAATCATCAACAGTAGGCTGTATTTGGTTGCTAAGCACCACATCTGTGTCAATCAGACGTGTGGTACCAAAAAGCATCGTATGATTTGGAACGTGCCTTGCATCAGTGATGCTATAACTTACCTGGGTGGGAAGGGTATTGAAATGGGGCTTTGTTCCGCCGATCAGAGTAAAGGTTTTGATAGGGTTTCTCACAAGTTCATCGGGAAGTTGCTGGAGGCCCACGAATTCTTGTATTTCTTTCGAAGTGCGGTGGAGACCCTCCACAGAGGTCTCTCCGGGAGAGACATCACGTCTGGGCGTCTCTCTCCCTCCCCTTTGAGGTTCAAACGGGGGAGAGAGAAACAGTGATAATATCCAATTCAATATCCAGTAACATAATATTCGTTCAAACGCTCGATGCATTGGTTGAAGCCTTAATGCTTTTTCGTTGCATTGCAGGACGGTGATGTCACTCAGTGACGTCACGTTTATGCGTCTGCGAGGAAGGCGGAATGACTATAACTTGCTGTCTATTAACCTTGCAGAACGGTGATGTCAATCTATGACGTCACGATAACTTAAAAATTATGTCCCACAGGAATGAAATGAAATATTCAAGTTTTCTGATGTGATATTACATACTGAACAGTAAAAAACACACGAAACAGGAATATCTGATTCCTAGGTTAATAATCTTAAAACTATGATTTACGGTTTGACTGTTGTTTCTTCTGTAAATAACAACATAAAACCGTAAGAATTACATTTCGTAATTCTGCCTTCACATTTGTTTTCTGTAAATAATACGGTACAAAACTAAAAATTACAGTTCATCTTCACAGTTGTTTCAATAATACGCTGCAAAACCAAACGGTAAAAATAACGGTTCCTGACTGCTCCTTCCCATAAGAAATACGGTACGAAACTGTAAAAAATACAGTTCATCACGTTTCTTCACAGTTGTTTAATGTAAAAAATATGGTACAAAACTGTAAAAATAACCGGTTCCTGACTATTCCATCACAGTTGTTTGCCGTAATTAATACGGTACAAAACTGTTTTTTTACGGTCAAATGATGGCAACTTTGTTAACGGTCAATTTTTTTATAGTGCATGGTGAATTCCCTTACCTTTACATCTAACCTTTTATTGAGTAAAAGTATCTTCACATACTCACGAACAATGCAAAAAATCACTGCTCGTAATTTTATTTCAGGTTTGTAAAAAATATACATCGAATGCACTTCTTATTTGAATTTTCATTTCACAAATACAAATTTTCAGTCAGATACAACAAACTGTGAAAACAAAAATTGTGTACATTTCCTTCCCAGAAAAATGCGCAATTTCGCCTAGGTGGTGCCAATTTTTAATATGGTTTTCTTAATTGCTCTGCTTCTACATGTGTCATTTAAAAATGTCTTTCACGTCGGGGTACCATTTACTTTATGGAACACTTCAAGATATTATTTCGAGCAGTTTTATAGTTCGCAGTTCTGTCGCCACGTGGAACTTGGAACTATTTGTTTTTTACTTCTGTTTGCAGCTGTATCACCGCTTCCAAAAATACTATTGAGAAATTTTCCTTTTTAATTTATACCATTTGTTACAATAGGGATGTCGAGCATTATACCCTTTAAATAATGCACAAATTTCATGTTAGGGGCGTACAGTTCAAAACCTTTTTCTCGCTATCTCTGCTTCAGGGAGACGTATTTGAAAAGTTATTTTTTAGCATAGATATGACTTTTAATATGTATTTTCTTCTTGCAGAACGGAACTTTTTGTATGACTGCTAGCTTTTCTGTTCTTGCAGTTGTTTGGGTTGGAGCACTTCCACAGTTTCTTTTGCGATTCTTCCCGGTCTTTTATCTAGTAATTTGTACATGGAACTCTCCCCTATATAGAACCATAAATATCATCACAAGAATAGAAATATTGGGTCCAGATTGGGGATGGCCAGAACATTAGGACAAACGCGCAACCCATGTCTCCTCCAATACTGAGATCCGGGAAAAATACGAAAGACCAGCCACCAACTCCGGAACCGCCAAGAAGAGGTAATCATAATTTTGTCCACTTGCATCATAACGTATCTTTATATTCTTTAAGGAATGTTTAGTTCCTGAAGAATTTCTTTCTGTTTTTTACTTTTGTTCGTACGACTTTCTTGTTGCTTTCCGCTTCACATGTGAGAATGGGTAATACCAAAATGTTAACGGATGAATTGTTCACTTCTTCGTTCATCAGCGTATATAGCATCCTAGTAATTCTGTTTACTTGAACGCCAGAGTCCACTTGAATTGCATAGTGAAATCGAGATCGACTCTGTATAGCTAACGCCATACCGAACCAAAGCTTGGACGTAAAGCTCAAAAAATCAATTCTGTAAAAAGTAAATCTCAGAAATTAGAGTTTTGTAATTCCACCTGGTATATCAGGAATTGTCTCATTTGGAACTGTATGACCTTCAAGCACTCTAAATGTTTGTTTTCATAATTCCGGAAAGAAACACTAAAAACACAATTTTCGTCCTTAATCTTCAGATTTGGCTTCTCTTTTAACAGACACATAACGTCCTTATCAAAATTTATGTGAAGCAAAATTCAGATAAACAAAATTGATTTGTCTCTCAAAATTCTTGAAGTCTAAAGACCCGATAAGTAGTTTAGTTTCGAGCAAAAACATATTTCGTTTATCAAAATTGCACTGAAGTCAATTCGTCTTCTTTTTTGTAAGAGGTTTCTTGCAGATTTTTTTGTCTGTCATGCACTGTCGTGCCACATTACTATGACCACCACCTAATATCCAGAGTAACCGCCGTGCGCAGCGTGTACAGCAGCTAAACGGCCTGGGAGTGATCCAATAAGGTGCTGGGGTTAACGTGTAGATTATGGTGCAAAATTCAGAGACCAAAAATTTCAAAAAACTGTGACGTACATCTTATTTAAAATCAAAAATGATGTAAAATAAAACAAAAAGTTCATTGATAGACTTATTTTTGAAAAAGGTTTTACGTAAAATTTACCTATCTGTGCGGTACGCCGAAATCCAGTCAGCGGCGACGATGACGCTGTGACTGTCCGACGTGAGCCGTGCACTTCGGGCCGGACAGAAGTACCGGTGATCGATGCACGAAGACGCCGCGCGAGATTTTTTTTGCTGCAGCACGGACCCTCCTGAGCCAGACGCCATTGCTCCTTGATGGTGTCGCTGGCGAAAACAGCTACCTCCGTTACGAAAAATAGTTCCTACTGTTAAGAGCAAAAGGCAAAATAAGGACTTTTCGGAATCCATTTTTCTTCGCTCGTCAACAGTTTCTTTGACAAAATTGCATAAAAGAATAGTTTTAAAAACGACAGGGCATTTTCAGAAATAAATTTGAAATGAGAAGTTACTCAGTCAAGAGTCTGGTACTTTCGGCTAATGCTGTCGAGCTTGGAGAAGAAGGAAGTGGGGCCGCGGGTGGCTTAGTGGGCAACGTTCGTGACTGCCAACGAAAGGACCTCAGGTTCGTTTTCAGGCAGGTAGATCACACATAGATTACATGTAGATGATTTTTGGAAGGGAGTGTCTGACCCCAGGTCTTAAACAATCCTTAGAAATAGGAAGCTAGGAGATTTGGGATAAAGTGCCCGATAGGAAAATGGCACGGAAGCGAGGTAGAAAGGGGGAGGAAGACGCCCTTATTTATTACCGAAGGGGGGCAGTGCCCGGGGTCTAAATGCTTAACGTGCCAATCCGACGCACGGCTGATATTTAGTGGATCGAGCGTTTGTACCAACCTGAGGTCTTCTCCATGACAGTCATGAACGTTACCCACTAGGCAACCCGCGGCCCGGCTCAAAACCTGATGCTATAACACACCTTAATACCCTCCAAGCTAGCTCATGACAAATGACTTCTTTCATTGGCTACGCGCTGTTGACGTCAAAAGTATATAGAAGGTGATCACAATAATGTGACTCGATTGTGTATTTCACAGTGCAGGAACAAGAGAAACTCTAAAGAGATTGTACAGATTTGCATTATTTAGCACCTGTGTACGAAATAAGGATTTGTTCATCATAATGTACAAATACCTAAGAAATCTGAAGCGAAAAAAAGTCTAAAGGCAAAATAATTACAAATATTTGGGAAATCCGAAGCCAAAAAAGGCTAAAAACGAGGGGCATAATATTATCAGGAGACCCTGGGCCTGTTCATCTTGGAATGGTGTGTGTGTGTGTGGGGGCTTTTAACACTAATTTTAAATTTCCAAAGTTCTGCTATAAGAAAAGCATGTTGCTTTAAAAAACGAAAATCTGTTGATAAAAGTAAACTCAAAAAAAGAAATAAGGACAAAATTTAAATTTTACACGGCATCTGCAAACCGAAATTAAAATTAACATTTTCGCGCATAATGATAGCGTTATATCGAAATCAATCCAACAGAGAATTTTTTCTAAAGCTAAGTGTCAGTGCTCACTGATAGCGCATCAAAGTAACAAGAAAAATCTATAAATTAAAAATATGAACATTTCATAATTACAATGTTATGTTCAAGGGGCGTGTACAGAATTTTTTTCTGGAGGGAGAAGGGCAACGAAAACTGGAATTTTTTTTTAATTAAAAAAAAATTCTAATGAAAGTTGACACATTTTAATTAAAGCATATTATAATTAGTCACATTGGGGGAGGGGGGGCAATCCCTGAAAGTGTATCACATTGTTCACATTGCACCTCCCTAAATATGCCCTTGGTATGATCATATTTATTGAACATACAAAGGGCTATCATTTTATTCTTTATTTACAGATTTTTATTGGGAAAACTGGAATTTAGGGCCCTGACTGTTCTGGTTATGTACTGCATTATTTTGGCCCACCCGTTCAGACACCACTGCCGAAGACAGAAAATATGCGGAACATCGATGGTTCTCATCGATTTACAAATTTCAGAAATGCATAACTGAAGAATCGCAAATACAATAAAGTAAGCAAAGCAGGCTCTTCAATTGCTTGTGAAAGCGGAGCCACCCTGTACTGCTGCCGCATGTGTATCACGGCTGCGTTGAGTATCCTTCCGCGCTCACCACAGGTAGTCATGATTGTCACGGATGGGCTGAGTATCCTTCCGCGCTCACCACAGTAATCCAAGCTGGAGGTCGCGCTGCACGGCTAGGCCTAATCTGTTTTGTCGGGATGTTTCCGCTGAGGCCACTGGCAGCAGAGGCTCTAGCGGCAGTCACAGACAGCGTCATCGTTGCCGCTGACTGGATTTCGGCGTACCTCATAGAGAGGAAAATTTTACATCAAACGTTTTCAAAAATAAGTCTATCAATGAAATTTTTGTTTTGTTTTACATCATTTTTTATTTCAAATAAGATGTACGGCACAGTTTTTCGAAATTTTTGGTCCCTGAATTTTGCACCATAATCTACACGTTTACCCAAAATGCTTAGACTGGCAAAAGAAGAAGCTTTACATTGATTGCACAAAATCTTCGTCGTAGCATAATGAATCAACAGTGTATTAGTTGTGAAAATTATGAAATAAATATTTACAGACTGCGATTAATTTTGCTTCCAAGACGCATCAAATTGCTCTGCCTCGTTGGTTTCCCACTGATTTAATTTCTGACTGATGGTTAAAATATTCGTTTCTCATGAGTATAAAATCTGTCTCCTGTGTTTCAAATATACTACATATATCCAGATCGCCAACAGTGCATGATAAGCACTCCAGCCTGCTAAAAGGCTGTCGCTGGAAATGTTGGACAAGATTTTTTTGGAGAGAACCCCAGGAGGTTAGATATTATAATCCTATTTATGAATATCAAACTCAAAGTACATAATAGCTTTTTGAACCGTTTTAAGCCTTGGTTGTAGTTAAGTACATTGAAAAATATCAGTTATTTAAGGTGATGTGTAAACTGTTTGGTGATGTGCGAAATACATCATACACTAGTGTGCAAAAATTAATGACGAAGAGGAGAAATTAGCATAAAAGCGGAACTAGCAGCCAGAGCGGACCTAAACACGACTCAGGAGATAAGCTAGGGTCCGGTTCGGTAGGGCATGCACATATATGCAGCATGACGTAAGGGGGTGGGGAGTGTCGGAAGGGTAAAAAGCACACCGGCGGTGTACGCTAAGCAATACGGTGAAAGTTATTGCACGGTGTACATCGGTTTGAATGACATCGAGTTGCTCCCACCGTATGATATGGACCACAAGCAATCCAGTAGACGACATCTGGATGACTTTACCCGAGGTCGCGTCATTGGAAAGTTGGAAGCAGGTCGAAGTGTGACTAGTGTTCCCGAGGAGTACAGGATCACTCACAGCATCGTTTCCCGAGCTTGGAGAGCATTTCAAACGATAGGAACAGCTGTCCGAGAGTTTAGCAGTGGTCGTCCACCAGCAACCACGGCGGCGGACGACAGGTATATTGTCCTACAGGCGAGAAGAGAGAGACGGCAGACAGCTGGAGAAATCGGAAGGCACATGCAACAGACAACTGGACGTCCGTTATCGCGTTTTACTGTGGCCAGGTGGCTGCACAAAGGTGGTCTATTTGCACGACAGTAAGGTGTGTGCCATTAACGCCTGCTCATCGAAGACGGCTGTTTTTATGGTGCAGGGAACACAAGAACTGGACACATCAGCAATGGGGTCGAATTCGTTTTACGAATGAGAGACGATTTAGTCTAACGAGCGATTCTGGACGTATACATATCTGGACAGAGAAGGGAACACGCAATCACACTTCCATCATCATCGAAAGGGACCGGTTGGGAGGTGGCGGATCTCGTTTGGGGCGGTATCATGCTTGGTAACCGTACTGACCTCCACTTCTTCTAAGGAAGTTTAGTCACCGGTGTCCGCTATTGTACCTAAGTTCTCCTGCCTCACGTGCGTTTGTTAAGAGGTGCTGTGGGTCCTGAGTTCCTCTTCATGGACGACAACGCTACACCGCATCGTACAGTGGCTGTCGCACAGCTGTTGGAGAGTGAAGATTCTCAACGCATGGATTGGTGGCCCGCAAAGGTCCCCGGACCTAAATCTAATCGAACACGTGTGGGACCTTCTCCGGAGACGCTTGGCAGCACGTCACTAGCCGCCAGCAACGACTCCGCAGCTACGATTGGCGCTATAAGAGGAATGGGCCGCGATGCCTCAACAGCTCCTTGACAACCTCGTCCTCAGCATGGACAGACGTTGTAACTCCTGCAACTGAGTCAGGGGTGATCATATCCCGTACTAAAGACTGGATTTTTCTTTGCAGCTGCCTGTCACATGGATGTTTTTGTCTTCTGTCAAGTTGCGCTAGAAGCTACCTTTTCAATAAAGTGCCTTTGTGTTCTTTGGATTCCTTGTTTGGACGGTTTTTCTCACTTGTCCCATATTCTTACATCTTGATGATCTCATGGTATGATTTGTGTCCATATGGAGCACTTCTGCACGACGTTACATTCGAAAAACCGTCTCTTCTTTAATTTTTGCACGCCAGTGTAGAACCGTGAAAAATCATATAAAGAAAGATTATATATATATATATCGTCAGAATGCATACATGGGTTTATTACTGTTAGTACTACTATCACGCTCCAAATTCGATCAATAATACTATTCCATTATTCGTCAGAATATTAACACATTATATTTCGCGTGTAAATGAAATAAGCTAACGTTCGCGGCAAAGAATTGAAGAACATAAAAATACACAACCCAGAGAGAGATATTTCCTATCTGAGGTTGAGAGACCCGAACCCTCAGCGCTCTGCGCCTTTTGTCAGGTGAAAAAGAGAAATATTAGATGTTTGGGAACAGATTTCCCTGATAGAATAGTACGAAAGAAAAGTATGGAAATATTAGAGGAGAGGGAGTAGACCCGTTAAGAAGTGAAGTTGTAAGCTGCCCTACATACTTACCTGTAACAACAAGCCATTTCAAGTGCTATTTCTCTCCGCAGAAAAATGCCCGGTACATCTGTGCCACAGAAGAGCACAGGGGGAAAGGAAGGAAAGGACACGGGAGAGGGGAACCTGGAAAAAAAATTATCACACACAGAACATCTTTCCCAGAGAAGAATCGTCTTTGAACTCCGGGTAAGACAAAACTGGCCATTTGCTCAGTGTTGCTCGCCAGCCAATGAGAGAAAAGATTTTTCCCCATTGGTTTACAGAATTTTTTCACTGGTTTACTTTTGTTGATTCTTGACAGGCATGTCAGATTAACCATAGCTGAGGTGGTGTGATCACAAAGTTACACCGATCGAGGTTTCAGATGCAACATTTTGCTCGGCTCTTAAAAGGGCCTTTTTTTTTTTTTTTTTTTTTTGTTTTGTTTTGTTTTTTTAATTAAGGAAAAACAACAACAAATTTTAACATAAAAGGCAAGACCAACAATACCTTGTTGTTTTTTTTTAAGGGCAGAGATATTTAGTACAAAAAAGATAAATCTTTTATGCAACATTTTGCTCGGCCCTTAAAAAAGCCCTTTTTTTTTTTTTTTTTTTCTCATTTTAATTTAACTAGGTTTCTTCACATGGGTGAAGTATGTTTTCAAAACAGAGTATGGCTCTTAGAGGATCCCACCCCCCTTTTTTTTTTTTTTTTTTTTTTATTTAACGAGATTAATTCACATGTGTGAAGTAAATTTGCAATCAGAGTAAGGCCCTTAAAAGAGCCTTTTTTTTTTTTTTTTTTTTTTTTTATCAAAAATTCTTCATAGGTGAGAAATAACCTCTAAACCTAGTCCCAGTTATTGTTATTTTTTTTGCTAGGGTAGCTATGAATTGGGTTAAAAAATTCTGTGAATTGGTTTACAGAATTTTTTCACAGGTTTACTTTTGTTGCTTCTTGACAGGCATGTCAGAGTAACCATAGCTTGGGGTGGTGTGATCACAAACAGAGTAACCATAGCTTGGGGTGGTGTGATCACAAACAGAGTAACCATAGCTTGGGGTGGTGTGATCACAAAATTACACCGATCGAGGTTTAAGATACTCGTTTAGAGTATGCAACATTTTGTCGGCCCTTAAAAGAGCCTTTTTTTTTTTTTTTTTTTTATCAGAAATTCTTCATAGGTGAGAAATAACCTCTAAGCCTAGTCCCAATTATTGTTATTTTTTTTGCTAGGGTAGCTGTGAATTGGGTTCATTTCTGGAACTTTATTTAAGATAGTTTTTGGCCTTTTATAACTGTCAGTTTCATTGACAGTATAGTTAATGGCCGCTCTGACCAGAGGATTAGGATGAATCTTAGCTTTTTCATAGTATCTGTAAGCTAAGTCATACATCGTGTAATGGATGGAATTAATATTTAGCATGCTTCGGATAGCATGGTTTGAAGTTCTTCCATCAAGTCCAACCATATATCGTAGGGTTTTATTTTGAAATGAGGTAATCTTATTTTTCTGCTGTTTGTTGCAGTTACCCCAGATAGGACAGGCATAAGTAATAACAGGGCTGATACAGGCTTTCCATATCAAAGTTTTGTTTTTCCTGCTAAGCCTTTTATTTTTTATTATTGGCTGGAGACTTCCTCTGATCTTAAGGGATTTGGACACAGTTTCTTTAATATGCTTGTTCCAGTTTAGGTTGTGGTCCATAAAAAGTCCTAAATATTTAACATCATTTACCCAAGGTATTTTTTTTATACATTTCTATTTCAAAGTCTGGATTGTGATTGCATTTAATCCTAGAAAATAGAATTGCTTGAGTTTTTTCGGTATTGATTTTAATTTTCCAATCTAAGAAATATTTCTCAAGTTTTTCAACATAATGTTGCAACATGAAAGTTGCTTGATTTTTATTTTTGGAAGTATAAGCGAGTGCAGTGTCATCAGCATAGAGAGCTGTAGTCAGATTCCTGTTATTATAGTTGGGAAAGTCTGACGTAAAGATAGAATACAGCGTTGGTGCGAGTACACTGCCTTGAGGTACACCAGCTTCGATTTTTTTTTTTTTTTAACGATTTTTTTCCATTGATTTTTACACAGAATGTTCTGTTAGTGAGGTATGATTTGATTATGTGTATAATCCAGGGTGGGAAATCATGTGCTATTAGCTTGTAGATAATTGCCTCATGTGGGCATTTATCGAATGCTTTTGCCACATCCAGAAATATGGCTGCTGTGTGTTCCTTTTTTATAATTCCTTCAGCACATTTTTCAGTTATTCTAGAGAGTTGGTGCACCGTGGAGTGTTTATCTCTAAAACCTCCTTGAGTAAATGGAATTACTGGGAATTCCTCACAGAATTGTTGCATTCTAATAAGAATTATTTTTTCAAAGATTTTTCCCATGGTTGGGAGCAACGAAATCGGTCTGTGATTTTCAGGAATTGCCGGGTTTTTGCCTGGCTTGGGTAAAAGTATTACCTCTGCTGTCTTCCAAATATCAGGGAAGTAGTTTATTTTAATGGCACAATTGTATATTTTAGTAAGGGTTTGCACATATTCTTCCGGTAATGTTTTCATAATTTTATTATTTATGCCATCATTGCCTGGTGCCTTTTTATTTTTAAGATTATTAATATGAAACCTAACTTCCCTTTCACTGATGGGTAGTGGTTTTTCAAAGTCAGGAGGAACAAAAATTTTTTTTTGGCCTTCACTGATGGGTAGTGGTTTTTCAAAGTCAGGAGGAAAATAAAAAAAGGCCCTTAAAAGGCCTTTTTTTATTTCTTATCTTTTCAGTTTCTGGCGTTCCGGACCCGCGAGAGGTCGTAGCACCTTTAACCTGTCTATCGGACGTAAAAGAGGCCGTAGCATTTTGTACTTTTGGCTGTTGTTTTCTTTGCCTTGTGCTTCTATTTTTTTTAAAAGAGACTTTCTGTTTGCTTTCAATTGGGGATGTTAATACAGGTTTTTTTACTAGTAAATTCTTCATAGAGTTGTGCACTTTGGGCGATGACTCTAGAATTTTCTACATCCTCCGCGTGTCTAAAATAAGTATTCAGGGCCTTTTTCATTTTAATGGCTACATCAGTGTCAGGGATGTCATTTATTTTAAACTGTTTTTCTAGTGAGTTTGCAAAAATTTCTGCTTTTTCTTCGTCAGTTCTAACTACCGTCCCATCTTCTTTTTGAAGGGGTGGGAGTAATTTGACATTTTTATTTTGCAAGCTCGACGTGAGATTCCATAGAGTCATTTTGTTTTTTTATCCGAATTTTCAGAGTAGTCAATATGAGCCTCCTCTAATACTTGACCCCATGACCCATTCTCGAATTTTCTGATTTCTCTTTTAATTTGTCTATTTATGCAGCAATAAAGGTCATAGAACGTTTTATTTCTTGTTCTTTGCCACTTGCTTCGGTACCTATTTTTTTCTTTTATAAGTTTCAAAATTTCTTTGGGTAAATAGTACGGAATTTTTTTCTCTTTAGCAGGAGTTTGACATTCTTCCATAATTTTTTTAATGGAGAGGTTAAAGAGTTCAATAGCTGTGTCAGTTTCTTCTTTGCTATTACAGTCTCCAATTACTGGGGGTGGCACTAGTTTAATTTTCCCTTCAAATTGCTTGAAGTTAGTGACCATTTTGGGTGCTACCTTCACAGTTTTGTCAGTATAAAGCTGGAGGTGAACTGGATTGTGGTCAGAGGAGAGTGCCGCCTCAGTATGAATTTCAAAGTAATATTTATTATTCTTCAGGAGTGCAAAATCTAGTATATTCTTAGTTCCTCTGAGCTCCGTTCGTGTGGGTTCAGAAGGCGCCCCCAAGTCAATGTTTTGGTTTAAAAGATATCTGAAAATATTGTTCCCACTTTTATTAGCTCTTGGGCAGTGCCAATAGCGGTGTTTACTATTAAAATCTCCCGCAATGACCGTAGGAATATTTTCTTCGAAAAGCTTATCTAGAGCTTCCCTGGTAATAGTGTGTTTGGGATGATTGTATAGTGCCGTAAATTTAATCGGGTTATTTTTTGTTTGAATAATAACCGAGTGCGCTTCCATGCCATCCTCTGTGTTGAATATCGCTTCACTTTGCTCTAGTTTATCTTTCACTGCGATCAAAATTCCCCCACTTTGGGAGGTTTTGTCTTTTCTGTAAACCTTGTAGTTGGGAATTTTGAATTTAATTCTGTCCGTTAGCCAGGATTCATTAATTAGCGCAATATCAATGTTTTTGTATTTTAGGTAGGCTAAGAATTCTCTATGCTGCCTTTTGATGCCTTGCGCATTCCAAATTAATATGTTAAGTCCATTTGTTTCAGAGGAAAGAAATTCGTCCTCGGTTTTTTTTTCATCATTTTTTACTGTATCAATTTTATTTATATTGCTGTTAATTTCGATAACTTGGTCAGAATTGCAATTGATTGCTTCCTTGCTTTTGACCAGTTTGGCAGCTAATTCTGCTATTTGATTGATGGTCCATTCAACATTTTTTTGTTTTTTATCGGTTTCTCCATTTATTTTTTTCCGTAAGTTTCTCACTCGTGGACATTCCTTTAACTTTTTTTAATTAATAGGTCAAATTTGCTTTCTTCCTCAGAGAATGAGGGAAAGGTTTCACTAAGAGGGCGTTTTTCTTCCTCAGAGAAGGAGGAAAATGAACGGCCCTTAAAAATGCCGTTGTTTTTTTCCCCCTTCCTCAGAGAAGGAGGAAAATGAACGGCCCTTAAAAATGCCGTTGTTTTTTTCCCCCTTACTCAGAGAAAGAGGAAAATGAACGGTCCCTAAATATGCCGTTGTTTTTTTCTTCATCGTTGTTATTAGCATACTGCAATTGAGCCTCTTCATTACAGTTATTTTTTTCTGCCTCTTTAATTTCTTTGCTAAGCCTGCCAGCGAAATATTTTGGTTTTTCCACGGTTGGAGTAACCAGTTTTTTGCTTATGCGTAGCATTTTCATCTATATTTTTATCAACATCAACAATTAATTTCTCTATCACTTTTGTGTTTTGGAATTTTTTTGCGATATTTTTTTATTTCTTCTTGGGGCACAGAATTCTGTATCAGGCCCTTAAAAGGGCCTTTTTTTTTTTCTCGCCTAGATATTTGTCAACATCGGCAATCAATTTCTCTGTCACATTTGTGTTGTGGAAATTTTTGCGATGTTTTTCAATCCTTTCTTTTAGCACAGAGTTCTGTACATTGCTTTTAGGGACAACTCTTTTTTTTTCTCTGTGTAATAAATTAATATTACGCAGGTATTTATTTGTGTCATTTTTCATTAATTCTGTGTCATTTACAGCATTCTTTATTTTTGAGCTTAACTTATGCTCATAAGATGACTGAGGTTGTTCTTTTATTTCAACCCTTTTTGTGTTTTGTATTTGCACAGTAACTTTATTGAAAAAAATACTCGGCCCCAAAAAGGGCCTTTTTTTTTTTTTTTCATTGCAAAAGCCTGACGCCGAAGCTGTCTCAGGTCTGTTTTCTATAAAACCTTCCTCTTGGGTAAGGTTGTCCGGAATTTTCTCGGACTTTTCATAAATCATATCTGGTATTTTCTCAGATATTCCATCGCCCGGGCATCCCACCGGTGTTTTATTGAAATCTGAAAATTTTACAAATATCCCATCGCCCGGGCATCTCTCCGGTGTTTTAATGATATCTGAGATTTTATCAGATATCCCATCGCCCGAGCATCTCTTCGGTGTTTTAATGATATTTGTAATTTTTTCAGAAATCCCATCGCCCGGGCATCTCACCGGTGTTTTTTTCATATCTGATATTTTCTCAGATATTATGTCTGGAATTGGCACAGACATACAAGAGTCATCGACAACTTTTTTGTCAGATGACGTGCCTAGAATTTTCTGAGGCACAGAATAAGAAAGTTTTTACCTACCAATCTTCTTCTTGTTCTTTTTGGATACTATGACAAAGTTCCGGCGGAAGGTTCTTAATTCTTCTAGATCTTCTTGGATCTGGCTTTTCAGTTGACTCCGGATTTCCCGTGAAAGTAGATGTGGAACGGGAAACGGCATCGCTTTTCTTGGCGTCAGGCTTTTGCTCTACAACATCAGAACTTGAAATTCTCTTAATTTTTTTCGATGGGCTTGAAGCTGAAACGAAGAGAAGTGGATTCGAGAAAATTTTAATTGAGCTTTGAAAAAAGCTTAACAACTAAAAGACCCCCTAACCGGACTGATTCGGATAGACTGGTAACCCAGAAACTATCTAATCGCAGAACAAGACGAACGGCCGACGACGACGAAAAGCTTGCACTAAAGTTCACTCACAGGAGCTCACACGATAGTTTTAATTGTATATGTAATTAGTTAATTAAATTTACTACTGAAAACTTAACCGAAATTGAAATATAATTTTTTTAAAAATGTGTAGGTGTTCAAGCAAAATAAAATCCGCTTATCATTGTTCTTCCACTACTCCCCAAAATGAAAATCATACAGTTTCACATTCCACAAATTACTTACCGGGTACAGAATGAAAAAAAATCCAACTCTTGTACAGATGTATTTGTTTCCTCACATTTTAATAATATATCAAATGTGGTTTCACACCTTAAATTTTCCTTGGATGTGACTTTTCCTCTAGTTTCAAAAGAAGGCCAATGCCGTGCCTCGAACGCTTTTCTGGAAAAATATGTTTTATTATTCGACTGAAGGCATGTGAGAATCGAAATGCGAAAGTAATAGTAGCTTTGAACGAATTTCCGACTTTTTTAGCAAATGAAACACGTCACACGGATAGACCACGGGTCTTGAAAGACAGACACTAACAAAGAGATTCCTCACTATGGCACTGCAAAATGACGCAGTTTTTTCTCGGTGTTTTTCTGTTGCAGCATGAGGTATCTAGTAGGAGGAATTCTGAATATGCAATACTTACAAATGTTTTTCCTTCACCAGCTTTTACAATACTAATCCAGTATTTTAATTGAGCATCTTTTTCAGAAATCTTGCATGTATTGTTTCCATATTTGGCCCAATTGCGCATGACAGGATTCTTGTTGGTCAACGAATTCCTCCGCTGCTTTTAGAGAGTCCAAATGACATGAATTATCGCGATTTCACACGTTACCTACAGAGCTCAGACACAATTAGGGCTATCAGCCGAAGACATCCGACAGAAATTAAGTAAACCACAAACAGCCTAACAACAGCAGACACAATCTTGATGTGGCACAAAATCCGGCTACCGGCAACCATTAAACATTTCCCGCAGCTCCCGTAGAAAACTAGACGAATTGGGCCCGAAAACCACGAAACTGGCAATATTGCACTGGAGATAGAGCGTCATTTGCTGAAAATAACCAATTATTCCTTATTTGGAACTTTCTGCTGAAACTTGCCTTATGCGGTAATTTAAAATACCGTGTATATATTTAGGGTCCATTTTCTATCGCATAAAAGTTATCCTCATAAAGAGAAGAGATTAAGTCGTCATGTGAGTTTTTCATGTTGGGTAAACACTACAATATAACCAAATTAAACTTTGCTGAAAGAATAATATGTTGCCTTAAATGACCAGAATTTAGCAGAGTTGGTTTTCCTTTTTATACCAAAAGATTATTTATAACTTCATGAATAGTTCGTATTGAATGGTACATAATCGAAAACATGTGTAATAATTGAAACAAAGTAATGTAATTTTGAACAGTTTCAGTTTTATATTCAGAAACTAAATTATAAAAGATAGAAAACGTCCGCTTGAAGTTGTCTATTTAAACTTTTTGGTCTTTTGTAACGCCTTTCTTTAGGCATAGGTATAAAAGTAAATGAAGCATAAATGCGGAATTTATGGACCTTTTGAAAGTGCTATGTCTTACCAACGCTTGAAATAATTTGCAATTCCCTTTGAAAAGTTCCGGACATGAGGTATATATTAAACAAACAAAATGCCGGTCGTGCCACCTATATGTATATGCCCCAAACTATGAAATGCCTGTAACAGAGTATATATGAACTTCAAGGTTGTTGCAACTAAGAGTTTAAGAGAATAATCACATTTTCCTCCCAGTTACGTTAGGCAGTTTTTAAACTAGAAGTGTTGCATTAGGCGTAGTAAGTCTTGATGTTAAACCTTTATTTAAGGTGTATCCCATTGGAAATATTTAGCGGAACATTCTTTTCAATCTTGTACTACATTTGTAATCATCGAAGAACATGCTTAATGTTTTCAAAAGTTCATTAGTAATTTTGGAATCAAACGTTTTGCTGTAAGTAAATTTAGCCTTATGAATTTAGTAACTTATATAGCATATAGATGTAATAACCTTCGACTCTTTCCGGATATACTGGGTGGAATACTGAAGCAGTCTGAGAATATTTCTGCAAAATGGAATCCTCTACATCCGAAAATACCATAAATCGGTCTAGGTATCGTTAAAAATTTTAAATATTTTAAAGAATTGATATTCAATACGCAAAATGATTGTAATTTGCAAGGGAATGAGATATTACTACGAATTTCAATTTATTTCCGACATCTTCATACTATTTTAAAAATTCTTGATACCTGAACGAACTGAGACACTCTGTTGATAGTTATGAGCCTAGTTATATTACAATACAAATGATTACATGCAATGCTTCTTAATTAAAATAATTACCAAGGGTTATATAAAATATATTTTTTTCAATGAATCATGCTAATGCAAAGAAATATTTCCGTTGTTATGGCTTCTGTTATAAATGTGTTTATGCTTTTATGAATGTTAAAAAAATTATATTTCTGGAAAAACGGGTATGCTGTGTTTCACATTTTTGCATGGTTGCCTCACAATTACCAGTTATGTAAAGCTTCCTCTATTGAGGCCGATATCGCCTGAGCACTTCAGTCCACCTAGCAGTGAATAAAATTACAGCTATAATGGTGCAGGCGAAAGAAATCGAAAACGAATCGCGTACCTGAGTTCATTGATAAAAGACCTGCGAATGAAGTGCAGTGATTCTTTGAAACTGTCTTTCAATGGGAAAGGCGATATCCTGCAAAATAATCATAATACTGTAAAAGAAGAAAAAGTCAGTAAGTGCAAAGAGTTATGTGATGGAAATGAAGTTATTAGTTTCTACAGGTGTCATTAGGTGGCTGTAAAGTTCAGCTTACTCGTAGTCCAACGTAGGGAATGCTAGTAATTGTGCATGCAGAATGCAAATGGCGTCCCTGCTCGAGAAGTGTACGACTGAAAAACAGCATGCTGTTGTGCTTTTTATTTTGACAAAAGGACTGCGTTTGAAAATGTGAATATTCCTGTATGAATATCCTTTGCAGGAGCAAACGATATTCATAGGGAAGTGTTTCCTGTTGGTGGTGTGAAATATTTGTATCGAAAAGCGGTACACAACTTGGTGCGTAAATTTCCTTAAGGATTCTCAAACGTTGCTGATGAAGACCGCACTGCTCGTCCTATTCAGATTGCGACAGAAGCCACTGTGAAGCAAGCGGAGGATATGTTTTCCGCTGAGAAGCCACTGTGAAGCAAGCGGAGATGTTTTCCGCTGAGAAGCCACTGTGAAGCAAGCGGAGGAGATGTTTCCCGCTGAGAAGCGTGTAACGGTAGACAGCATAGCTACAGCAAAGGGTGGTCTCATAGTTTCGCCTACAGCATATTGCATGATAATTTGAATTTTAGGAAAGTGTGCAACTGGTGCATGTCCAGGGAACTGAATCGGCACAAAATGAGTCGAATGGGCCTGTCCGCGCAGGATCTCTTTCGGTACGCATGTGAAGGAAAAGACATGCTTAACAGGATTGTTACTTGGGAAGATTCATGTGTACATCACTAGCAAATCAAATCAAAGCATGCTTCAATGCACAGGAAAAAACCCTGTTCCCCTTCAACAAATAAATTCTGAATTTCTCAGCCATTAAGGAGGGTTATGGTTTCAGAATTTCGGAATTCCCAACGAGCGCTGTTAGCCTAATTTCAGAAGCGCGATTTGAAAATGAAGGCTGCCTCCTACTGTGAAACTCTGTTGATATATGTGGATGTCATCCGAAATAAGCCTTCACGCCTACTGCCTAGAGGAGTACTCTTGCATTACGACAACGCCAGACCTCATACCGAACGATTAACTTAGCAAAAAATTGATAACTAATTTGGGTACTTCTTGAACATCCACTTTACAGCCTCGAAGTACGACCGAACGACTTTCCCCTGTTTGAACTTGGCGGCAAAAGTTTCGTGAATGAAGAACAGATTAAGGTGAAAGGCGAATTTGGTAGAGACAGTAGATTCAAGACATTTATGCTGCGGGTTTCGCCGCACTAACAAAGCAATGAAATAAGGGTATCAATTTTTTTTTTTTTGAAATTATGTTGAGAAATAAAAGTATAAATCTCAATTTGTATTTTTGAAATATCTGTTTGTGACTTATTTACTGATTCCCCTACGTATGTAGACGATTCATTCTGTATAGTAACCCGATGCGTTGTAAGATGTAGGTTCACATCACCAATGGCTTTTACATGACAGATGAGATTTAACTTACACCCTATTTCAATGTATAATTATACGGAATCTCAAATAACGTTTTCATTATCTTTCTATAGGATCTGCATGTACCGTAAAAATTATGGAATGCCTTGTGTACAAATGTAATGTTAATTAAAAGAAAGGGAGCCAACAGTTCAAGGTAAATTAATAAACGCATTTAAAGTAAAGGAAATAATCTAGAATTCTACCATCGCACGGACCCTTTTTGCAGATACTCTGTCATAAGAAATTATAACTAGCGTGTTCTTCCATGGCATCGTGACGGATTCAAATTGGGAGGTAACCGCGCTCGGCCAACTTCGGCGACAATAATTATAACAGGCCTTGCGCTAGTAGAACGGTCCTTGCAGATATACGAACAAATCGATCGCCGCATTCGGCGGCAATCCATAGCTTTCCCCAGATCCGCAGCGGACGAAGAGTATCCTCCATTTTAGGATTAAGAATTTTTTTTATGTAAAGAATATTTAAGGAAAAGTTAACACATCCATGACATCGTGTTATTTCCCTATATCGCTCGGCATTACGCGTTGCAGAATCATGCGGCAATTAACAGTTCTTCCAATTTGCATTTGAACAGGAACCAAAATCAGATAGAATTACTAACGTAGTTCCGAATGGCTAATACGATTTCATTTATCACCTGAAGAAAAATAAATATTTCGTCACACCAGTATTTTACTATAAAAGATATATTATTTCATACTTATATTAATAATTCTTGAATTATTCCATACACAAATTATCCAAATTCCTATATTATTACATTCCCTTGATTCTAAAAGTTCTAATCAGAAACTGTCATTTTGGACAAAATGCACCATTAAGATCTTGTTTCGTACATCTGTAAATGATAACAAAAAAATCACTCCGAAAGGTATTTACGGTATTTATTAATTTTAAATTTTCCAAGACTAATGCTGGCAGTATTTTATAAAAATAAAACCTTTATTTATTAAATTTAAAAGATAATGTTGCCTACTCTTTTATGACGGTGTATCTCCAGTTCAAATGAGAAATATCTCCTTCCAAAGGTAAGAACACAAGATAATTTTTTAATGATACCACGAAAAGTTACCCAGTCCCAGGAAATTTGCCCTCTATCTACAACGTACTCCCAAGCAGAAAAAATTAACTTGCACCATATTTTACCGAAACTGTTTAAACTAATACGAAAAACGAAGGCTGCATTTTGCAAGCTTGCACCTGCGCTTGACTAATAATAGCGCCGTGCGTGGGGGAAACTGTGTATTGGTGCTTCGATGCCATTTACATAAAATAATAGGATTTGCGTAAGAATCATTGTTGGGTTCAAGACTAAACTATTTTTATGGTGGGACTTGAGTTTTAATTTTCAGATTCATTTATTGATGTTTCGTCGAAGAAGATGGGACGCCAAAACTTTGATTTTCTGATATTCTTTAAAGAAATACATGCATTTGTTTAAGAGTTGTTCAATAAGTAGTGAGACTAACTGCCTGAAAGAAACAAAACGTGACAAACCTCAAAATAATCGCAAGGACTTGTTCAACGGTCATACCATTGCACAAGTCCTTTTATTCCTGCGGCAAAGAAGTACAAAGCAGGCTGTTGCTGCAACCAGTTAGCTACAGCTCCACGCACCTGATCGTTATAAGTGAAAAGTTTTATTTTGAGAAATACTTTCCTAGGTTCATAAATGGGTAAATCGTAGGGCGATAGAACAGGATTTTGCGCCAGATGTTGTTGAAGGACTCCTCAGCAAAATGTCATATGTGCGGTAACTGCCGTATGTGGCCTGGCGCGTGATGCAGAAGCACAATACCCTGAGTGAGGTTGATAGGTCTCTTGTTTTTGATGTCTTGTTTAATCTTCATTAAAGTTTGACAGTATCGTTCGGCATTGATGGTTGATCCTTTTGATAGCCTCTCAAGGACAATGATTATCAATGGTCAAAGAACAGGGTTCTCATCCCCAAGCATCAGGAAATAGTGCACCGTGACTTCCTCAGGGATTGCGATGATGCATGTTTCCACTGCATTCGCTGGGTTTTCGACTGTGCTGGAAATGATGACACCAGCTGTTGTCCTCAGCAATAATGCGTACCTGGAAATCTTCACCTTCTTCATTATAGCCGAACAGATGCTGTAACAGTAGTCCCATTCGTTCATTCATCTATTCATCGGAGAGATGTTTAGGGACCCACGTTGCGCTGACCTTAAAATATTCCAGGTGCGAATCACATTGACAATTCTGATCCTCACACTCGCACTGTTAGCCAGTTCTTAGAACGTGATTCTTTAGCTGGCCTTTACTTCAGTATCCACCCGTGCAATTGTCGTTACTGAAACAGTACGACGGGTGCTCTTTATATTGGCTAGTCAGTAGTGCTTTTTTATCCACCACTAAAGAGCCCGCACCACCGCATTACGGTACTGCGGGGAAACAAGTCGGCATATACACGGCATTCATTCTTTTGTGAATTTCGCAAAATGGTGTTTTCTCCAATTTCAGAAAATGAATTACAGCACGCTGCGCAACTGCGGACGTATCCATTTCTATGGCAGAATAATAATACTAATCCAGCGCATTACACTTCTTACGTAACAAACAAGCTGCGATGCAGTTGTAAAGCCTTTAAATCGCCTGTATTCTAGCGCTACCCATTGATCAAATTGGAAGCGCAAACGCACTCCAGCCAAAGTGTCTCACTATTTATCGAACGACCCTTGTGCAAGAATCAGTCTAAACCTGAACGAAAAAGCAACGTTTGGTAATTTCCAGAAGAGGTTTAAAATTACCCAAAGCAATTCTGTTGAGCATTGAAATATTTCTAAACATATGTGGTATTAAAGTTAAAAAATTATCTTGACAAACACGGTAGCGAAAAGAACCAAATTGTTATCTCCAAAAGTGCATGAAATATAAACTTACGGACAATGAAATGTGCGCACCTAAAAGAAAACATTCTACAACCGCGAAACTATGCAAGTACTTAGAGTGCGTGCTGGTATGCAAATGACCCACGTTTTGTGCGAGTGCGTATGACCGCACACCCTCTTGTAGTGGAGCTGCACGTACGAAAAAGCAGCCTTATAAACTGGCATGCAGTCTATGCCACTTGAAAGCGAAGAGCAGCGGCCGACGCAAGCAAGAGAACAGAGTGACAAGAACTCCGGGTAGACGCCAGAAACGTCGATTTATGTTCGGCGGTTTAATGATGTCACAGTTAAAGTAGTCCGTGGGCTAGAACAAGGAAAACTACTTCCAGATTCCGAAAAGATATTTACAAAAAGTATCGTGTACAAAGAAATTTTCCAATGTCGTTAATAAACGCTTGAATAGCAATACGTTATTTCTAGAAACCGTTGCATTCTTATCTCAACGGGATTTACAGCTGGCCTTTTTACGATCCCATGCTTTGAATTTTTTCATGATGATTTTACACTAACTATAAGACAGAACGGTACAGAATTGCTAAAGACATGATGTGATATTATAAGCATCGTTTTTGCTTTTCTGCTTACGTTACAAACTTCTGAATGTTAGAAAAAGATGCAAGTGCAAAGATTCGGCTGTTTGAAAATACAACACACATAAAAATTGGAAAGGGAGTGAGACAAGGTGACACCATATCTCCGAAGCTCTTTAATGCCACATTGGAAAATGTCTTTCAATCACTGAACTGGGAAAACAAAGGGATAAAGATTAATGGAGATTATCTAACCCACCTTCGTTTTGCTGATGACGTAGTCATTTTTGCAACTACCCCATCAGAGCTGCAGAGTATGATCCAGGAACTTGCTGAGAAGAGTAAAGAAGTGGGATTAAAAATGAACTTTCAGAAGACAAAAGTGATGTTCAATGCTTTTACAAGAAATGAAGATTTATCGATTGATGGAGAAAAACTGGAGATAACAGATACGTATGTTTATCTTGGACAGCAGATATCAAGTGAGGGTCACATTGATGAAGAAATTAATCGGCGTACAAAACTTGCCTGGAGAGCTTTTGGAAGAAACAGCATAATTTTCAAGAGCAATATGCCGTTATGTCTTAAAAGAAAAGTGTTTGATCAATGCATCCTTCCAGTGCTTACGTATGGTGCAGAGACGTGGACCTTAACTAAAAGAGACATACAAAGGCTGCAGACAACTCAAAGAAGCATGGAGAGGTGCATGCTTGGTATAACCAGGAGAGATAAGAAGAGCAACTCGTGGATCCGAAAAATGACGAGAGTGGAAGACATCATGATCAGAGTTAAATCCCTGAAATGGCAATGGGCTGGACATACTGCCAGAAGGACAGACCATAGATGGACAGCCGAAATTTTAGATTGGATTCCAAGGGACAGGAAAAGACCCAGAAAAAGACCACATGGGAGATGGGTGGATGAAATTCGTAAATATGCGGGAGTGACATGGAGGAGACTGGCACAAGACAGACCGTTGTGGAGGAAACTTGGGGAGACCTTCGTCCAGCAGTGGATTGATAATGGTTGACAATGATGATGATGATGATGATTGTAGTTATACCACGAATTTTATATAACTGAAGTACAATTAGTGCATATCCATGCATTAATTTCCCGAAGCCCCCGCACCATGAAATAAAATTAGAAGCAATTAAATTTTGACTGCATTTCATTCTGATGAAAGCTCTATTTCGAATTATCACACGGCTGTTATACGCTTTAGCAAAACTTCAGTTATGACGGAAAATCTCTGGAAGAAAAATTTTTCTCCGCTGAATTAAGGTGTCCTAAGAGAACATACGTTTGGTTCTTATCGTTTCAGGAAATGTTAAATAATTTTTTAAAATCTTTGCTGAAGATTTATATTTCTTCATTGTGACACTGTCATGGAATGTTTCCCTTCTGAATGAAGAAAATATATATGTCCTGAGAATTAAATTGCTTTTTCAAAAAGCAATCCCGTTAACATTCATTACACCGAACATTTTTTTGCAATTCCAAAAAAATTCGAACAATTTGTGCACTGAAAATGTTCCTTATTTAATCGACATCTTTGCTTTAAACCAGCTCACTTTACTTGATTCATAATATCTGAATCAAGTAAAGTGAGCTGGTTTAAAGCAAATCTTAATATCTGTGCCTAAAATGCGTTTATTAGATTTTTCTTTTTTCTGATATTATAAGAAACACATCACATTTCTTCCGGCATTATTGTTTAAAATAAGAAGAGAATTGGTATTGTCGAATTTGTATTGTTTTTCTAAAAATTTCGTGTTTTTCTTAGTAAAATCAGTTCGCCTCTTATGTCTTAAATAACATAAACAACTGTTTTTATAGATAAAAATAATGAGGGCAGTCGGTTTAGGCGAGTTTCTCGGAATTCGATTATAGAAAGCATAAATCTACCGTGGAAGTGAAAAGTAGGTGGAATACAATTTACTCAGATATTTCTAAAAATTTAGCCTTATTCTACGTTTTAATTTTCCAGTTTCTGTATATTGTTGGAATTTTAGTTTAATATTTAAATTTTTAACTACACAATAAGCTATTAAATTGCCTAATCCATATTTTTGAATGATATTTGCTAATCTATTTGAAAAATAAGTTTTATTATGATACCCTTTGTTGAACGTTTCTGGGAAAATAATTTTCAATATGACATATTAAAGCAAATTCTTATTCGCTCCAAAGTTACTACAGTAAATGCTGAAAATCTTCCAAATACACTGCCTGACAGAGAAAGTTACACACTATGAAGAAATACTCGAAAACAGACCACACTCCACGCACAGATAGCCAGGTAGTTCCTAAACAAATGATTTAATTTCCACATACAGACTAAGCTCCTGTGAGAAAATGTGCAGGATGATCAATAAGGAGTGTGGTACAGATTTTGAGCGATACAGCGTTGAAACCGACGTGACAGTGTGGCACTGATAGTCCAAATAGACTCCTGGGGTACCGTACCATGTTGTGTTGATCCCAATCCGCAGTTCATCTTCATCTTGCGGAAGTTGGAGTGTACTCAACCGACGCTCAATCGTGTCCCATAGATGCTGGATGGGTTAGAGGTCGGGGGATCGCGCTGGCCACGGAATAAATAGAACATCGTGTAAAGCATTTAGGCTGATCCGAGCGGTATGCGACCAGGATTTATGCTGTTGAAAAACGGCGTTTGAAGTGCCCTGTAGATACTGTAGTGCCGCAGCCGGCAGCATCTCGTTATCATAGTGAGGTGCCGTCAATATGCCCGTAATGCGTACCAACGTTGAACGGCTGTTGGCGCTAATAGCACCCCACACAATGATTCCACGTTGCGTAGCCGTGGGGCGCTCCACAATGGCGGAGGTATAACCAGTTGGTCGCGTCGCCTCAATACTCTTACACTGCGACCATCGGTGATGAGATAGAACCGCGATTTGTCACCGAATACCACACTGTTCCATTCGGCACCCCACGCAGCCTTGGAGCGACACCACCCCAAGTGGTGACAACGATGGATTGCCGTTAAGAGTACCCTTCGTAACGGACGGCTGAATAGCACACAAGACGCATCCAATCTGCACGACACTGTCCGCGTCGGTATTCTAGCATCGAAGTCTCCCCGTACATTCCGCAAAGTATCGCCTATTGTACCCTATGGTTCCGCTACGCCATGCCGTCGGATGCGACGATCGGTGCGCTCGGACGTCTGTCTTTGTACTCTTGTTTCGCCACGACGTTGAACAGATCCTTCGAGGGACCACTGTCTCCAAATGCAACCGACGGTTGTGGAAATACCTACTGTTCCTTGCGCAATACTTGGCAAGACCATCCTGCGTTACGAAAGCCTACGATTTAACCTCACATGAACTCGTCCGTGCGAAGAAATCCCGTACGACGTCGTCTTAACAGCATTGGCTCCCCTTGTTCTTTCCTAAACACGATTGCCGCATAACCACTTCTCGCGGCCTAGACGACGTCTCGACTGGTGACCTCACGGGATTTTTGTTCGCTTATATCTCATGTGCCGATGGTGCGATTGGCCTGCAAATGCAAATATTTGCATAATTTGTACGTAAGAGCCCACCCTTTAATTTACATGGAGCTGCGTTCCCGTCTTCGTGGTGTGGCATTTCCTCTGTCAGACAGTGTAATACGAGACACGAAAGGCGAGCTTGTAGAAGTGGTTTAGCAAGCTGATGTATCGATTCTACAGGAAATAAAACTTTTTGTTGTCATTCGTCATATTATGTTTGCGGTTTTAATTTGTTTTTTCCCGTTTTCCGATTAGATGCCACTGAAACCCGACAATAATTGTGAAACACCCTGTAATTTTATCATGTGCGTAGAAATGAGTTAAAGCTAAGCAAAATATCCTTCGTATCTCTTTTCCATCACTTTAATATCCGGATGGAAGCGCTCGCCATGTTCTTCCGAAAAATCACCAAGATTGTTAGGAAAGTAATTTAGATGAGCATGAAGAAAGTGAACTTTGACGCTCATGTTGCAACCAAGCAGTTCATAGGATTCCAGCATGTCCTCGACTAAAGGGGTGTAATTTGAAGCCTTCGAGTTCCCCAAAACTTTGTGTACCACATTTCTGAATGCAGGCCATGCTCGCAATTCGCACTCACTCATGGTTTCTTCGAATATGTTGTCTGCCATTAATTTTCGTATTTGAGGGCCTATGAAAATGCCTGCTTTAATTTTTTCAGACGTGATTGATGGAAATTTACCACCAAGATACTTAAAGCATTTACTGTCCGTGCTTAAAGCTGTCACGAATTTCTTCATTAAGTCAAGTTTGCTGTGTAAAGGTGGCAACAGTATTTTCGAGGGATCAACCAGTGGAAGTGAAACAATGTTTTTTTCGCCAGGTGTGCATGTACTTCTGCCTGGCCACTGCTGCCGAACCCAATGTTCTGTCCTTGCTCTGGAGTTCCATTCACACAAAAAGCAAGGGAATTTGGTGTAGCCTGCTTGTTGGCCGAGCAATATTCCAATCACCTTGAAATCCTCACACAAAGACCATTCATGAAACTTGTACTGCACACTTTCCAGCAGTAATTAAAGGTGCTCGTATGTCTCTTTCAAAGTCACAGAATGTGCTACTGGATTGGGTGGATGGATGTTAGTATTGTGTAATAAAGCACCTTTTAAACTGGATTTGCTGGCCTCTATGAACAACTTCCACTGTACGGAATTATAATTAATGTTGAAGTATTTGATGACTGCCGGAATGTCTCGACAATATACCAAACCGCCTTCTTCAGCAAAAACGGAACTAATTGTGCTTCTCGGTGTCTGTACCAGCAGAAACTCGTATTAGGACATAGTAAATTCTTTTCCCGAAGTCGTGATTCTAAAAGCTCTGCTGCGTGTTTAGGTAAATTCAGATCACGAACCAAATAAATCAGTTCACGCTGGGTAAGTGGCACTGGGGTTTCATCCTCCATGCTGTCCGGTTGGTACATCTCATCACTTGTATCACCGTCTGAATCGGTGTCTGTTGGGGGCTTGATTTTGGACGGAGATGGCACAGGAATGGATTCACTACGGGGCACTGGTCTTATGGCAGATGGGATATTGGGATACACAATGTTACGCTTACTGGTTCTGGTACTGCCTACGATATTCACTGTGCAGAAGTAGCAGTCGTCACTGTGAATTTTTGGCTCACGCCACACCATGGTTACACCAAACGGCATTGATGCCCTTTTTTCACTTTTCCAGTTCCTCAACCCCTTAACACATGCACGGCATACATTGTAAGGAGACCAAACTTTGTCCTGATCTGCTAATTTAATGCTGAAGTATTGAAAATAAGCATTTTTCACGAAAGGCGTAATATTTTGCCTTTGTTTTTTTCCTGTCGTATAACAGCCAGATATGTAGCAAAATATGTCTGGATGACTTACACAACCACGTGAAGCCATTGCACATGCCCCAAAGAAACAAACGAACGGGACCAGTCCCTTCGTTCCACTGACTAGTGTAACACGATCTGTCCTGAAAGGTGCCACATGTGACCAATAGATAGGAAGGGAGCAGTGGCGTGAGGTATGAGTCATACTGCCGTGCCAAAATAACATTCTCTCATGTCTTGCCTTTGTGAGTGGCACAAATCGTGACGTCATACAGATAAAACAGTTGCATTTCTATTATCAACTATATATTTATGTTTCTCTATTCCTTAAACAATCATTTCGCCCCTCCTGAGAACATTTTCACACGTTACAAGCGTTTCCATGTAACAATGTCATGAAAAAATAACGTTTTTTTTTAATTTTCATATTTCCATCATTTGTGAAAAAATTTGACGTGATACAGAGTTTTAAAGGATATTTTCGGAATCTATGCAAGAAATCCATTCAGATACACCTATTCATTTCAAAACAACAAAACCTTGCATATTAGTGTAATTTGCATGGTGAGTTACCAGCGTGGGATGTACTTGATGAAAAAGCCTCTACATTCAAGCCATCAGCAACAAGCGAGTTCAAGGCAATTATTGAAGTGCAGCTGTATTTTGACAATGATTTATTGCCTGCAGACAAAAAACCAGTGCAGAGGGAGGCACAAAGCTGCTATTTGTATCTTCCTTTAAGGAATTAGTGAAGCAAACATTTGCAGTGATGGGAACCTATTTTTTCTAAGGCCGGAAAGATTTTAAGCCAAAGACGCTCTCGATTGTCAGCAGAGGAAGTGAAGTTGTTGTTTCTACAGCAATGACTTGTTTTAAATCTTACGTTCCTGGTATTCGCCAGTTATTTTTATTTTCATCTGTACGTAAATTTCATTCACTTTTATTGCAGAATAAATTTTCCTCATTACTTAAGTAGATACAATTACTTTTTTCATTACTTAAGTAATAGATACAAAATGTCTTCTATCATTAAATACAGAGATATGGAAAATATATTGCGGGACTGAATTCGTTTTTCCCCTGTGTAGAACAGTGTTAGAATTTTACAACATTATCTCTGTTCTCCAGAAACTGTTATTCAAAATAAGAGGTTAGGTAACTGTGACTGCTTCAAGTGCAGTAACGGGTATTCATTGTTATCATAAAAAGCAACACTTCCCCATTCCTATTCTAGCATTACCACACCAGATTTCATTTTTTAGTTATTAACTTATGAAGAAGCAATATGCTGTCAACCCTGCTAAATGTTGTCCATTACCTTTAATGTTTTATCAAATTAATAAAAATGTATTAATAAAGCTCCATCAATTAGGGCAATTCACCTGAGCCGTATAATGAAAAAGTTGCGGATCTTATGTAATATGAATTGATGATGTTAGATTCTGGATTGAGTATTCAAATTTGAACAGTCCTATCTTAAGCCAGGGTAATCAGCAGTAATGAATCAATCAAAAAAATATTCTCAAAAGTACATTAATGGTTTTACTAGAAGGCACAATGGCCAGCAACAAAATTTAACATTTTGCTATATATTTCAGCAAAGCATTGCATGAATTCTTTGACGGGCAAAATTGAGGTACATTATTTTGTTTAACTTATACAATCATTTCTCGACGTACGCCGCTGGCTTACCACCATCTTATTGGGTATGAAATGACATGCTCTATGCAAAACATCTCTCTGATATATGTCTTATACCAATCATCTCTTACTATAAAGCTTCCGCCAGCCGCCGATGTACGACGTATATTACTGCACTCACCTACTTTTGCCAAAACTAAAATTACTTGATGTACCGCCTTTGCAAATGATATGTAAGAATTCGTTTCCCGTTTTTTCACGCGAAGATTTATTTGTGAAATTATTGTAGAGTCATTGATTCAATCAAAGAAGTGAGTCAGTGTTTTTTAACATTAAGAATATCTTTTGAATCAAACTCAGAGTATGCCCAAATTTCAAACGCATTTGCTAGGTGTAGGTTTAGGTGTAGGTTCAGTGTGTCTCTGCCGCAGATAGGTTGGTTGCAGGCGCTCAACTGGCATCCTTCTAACCAACAAACGGCCATCACTGGCACCCAGGAAGAACCGGCTTTCATCAGAAAACACAACAGATCTCTACTCCGTCCTCCAATGAGCTTTAGCTTGACACCACTGACGTCGCAAACGGTAGTGGTTTGGAGTAAGTGGAATGCACTCTACGGGGCGTCTGGCTCGGAGCTGTCCTTCAAGTAACCGATTTGTAACAGTTCGTTGTGTCACTGTGGTTGCAACTGCAGCTCGAATTGCTGCCGCAGAGGCGGTACTATGCGCCACGGCCATACACCGTACACGGCAGTCTTCCCTCTCAGTAGTACCACGTGGCCGGCCGGAACCCGGTCTTCTTGAGGCACTACCTTCCCTTGACCACCGCGGCCAAGAATCATGCACAGTGGATACATTCCTGCCAAATCGTTCTGCAATATTTTGATAAGAAAATCCCCCTTCACGTAGCCCTATTACACGACCTCGTTCAAACTCCGTGAGCTGTTGATAATGGCTTCTTTTTCTTCTTAAAGGCATTCTTTACTAACATCAACACCCTACGTCGAATCTCAACGATAACTAACGCTCACGCGCGTATTTACAGCAAACCTGCTTTGCATGTTCCGAGGGGCGCTACTAACGCCACACGTGTGCGCCGAGCGCTAAATTTGCATAGACGTCATCTTACAGATGTACTCTCACAGCCAACCGACTGTCGCTTATCTAACACAACCCCTTCTTGGTGTTGGGATTCTTTTTCCGTCAGTGTATCTTTAAAATATGATCTACGAAAGAAGCGTAATTACAGGTGTTAGTTTTTTATTTAAAACAATTATATAGTTGAAATTAAAGTTCCTAGGCTAGGGATAATGGGATCGCACATCATCAATGAAGAAAAAATCATTAGGTTTCATCAAGTAACGTATATTGGATATTCTACCGTAAAGGGCATTTTTGGCAATGAGGCATCAGATATAGGATTAGTCATTTATTAATCATCAGGTGTTTCTACCTTTCTAAGGCAGTACTGATCCTAAAACCGGCAGCCATTGAATTAATTGTAATGTTCTTAGAAAAATAGAATAACTTTCACACAGGAACACAACAAAAAACCAAATAAATCCATACCAAGAAATACAAACATCTTGTATTAGTAGGGGGGAAATGAGGGAGCAAAATCCTCCGATCCGGCGGACTAGGCGGCGTAGGGGAGGGGGTTGTGCGGAACGACGTGGTGGGAGGGATCCTCAAAGAGAGGGGATCCGCAGAGAAGGGGTCAGCGGAACAGAGACGGGTTAATGAGTGGATGGGGGTCGGTAGCTAGGGAGTTGCTTGGTGAATGAAACCAAGAGAGTAACATCTTGATTAATTGATTGTATCTGCTACTGCTAGGGGGTGTGGCAGCTTTAAACTTGAATCTTCAACTTCGCAATAATAGTTTTTGTTATTTAACTACGAGAACGATTTTTTCAAATTTCGGTTTCACAAAAACCACGAAACTTCCATAAAATAACATGGGAAATGTAAATCTCCTAAGACGAATTTCTGAAATGGAAGTTTTTACCACATATCCTTATTTTGAAACTTCATCTTCTTTAAAAGGTGAAATCTGACTCCTCTGAATTTTCGTATGCAATTTTTCTGATTTGACCGTTTTACATGTGATTAGTTAAATTTTGATAAGGACGAAAATTGATTTTGACCTTTTTAGAAAGAGAGCGATTTTTGGAAACTACAATTTCACAAATTTATGAAACTTCCTTAGAATAGCAAGAGAAATAAAAATCTCACTAAGTCGATTTTCTTAAAGTAGAGTTCTGACTAAAGGTCATTATTTTGAAACTGCATTTTTCACAAAAGGCGAAATCCGATTTCATTACGTTTTCATAGGGTTAGTATCTCAGTAGTAATTTTAGACGAGGTATTTTTTTTATTTTTTGTCTTTGCAAAATATATGTAGATGTTCTAAGCTTACATTTACTGTGAGCATCATCACACGATCGTAAAAATCTGTCTGAACGTATTCCTCCAATGTGGGAGGAGAAAAAAGTTCTTTTGGATCTGAATGGATTCGATTTGATTTTGACGTCAGTGGTATCCACCGAACCAACAGAATTTTCTTCACTATTTCAAATATTTGTTAATTTCATGAATTTAACAATTATCAGTTCCAGTTGTGTTTCCTCAAGAATTTAAAGATATCAAGTTCCAAATTACGCCATTTCACAGTTTGTTTGTTTTTCTACACCTTGAGTGGTTAAAGATTTTTTTCAATCCATGCCATTGTATGATTCTTTCTAACAATTTAAGTGTCTGAAATCCATGCTTTCGAACTCCACACGCGACTGAACGAACATGAATTTTTCTGCCACGGTTGATTGTATCACATTTACGCGTTGTAATGGAGAACGTGATACAACAGACGAAAGTAGGATATAAGTAGGGATACGAGAACAGAAAGAGCCGAGAGCAGCGAAGCTGCTATCGGCTGGGGTGATGGATGGAAGGGGAAGATAACGCGAGAGTGAGAGAGAGCGCGCTGTCGAAGTTGCTTGCATGACGTCACGTGCCTCGTACAGTGCTGGACAGTGACTGTGGACTTTTTCGTTTGTGTGTTATTATTTTACATTAATGGAAATTCGGGAACAAATAGAGAGCCGAGAGGAAGGGATTTAGATTTGCGCCCTTGTTGGTAATGACAGAATTTCATTGGGCGTTAGGACGCAACTTTGATGGGTATAAAGTGATTTTTTGGAAACAAGGGTCCTCCGACATTTCTAGATGCCGGAGAACGAATTGGGCATCGTGCTGTATTTTTGTTCTTTTTCTGTATATGTCATGTGTAAGAGACGGATTCTTTTTTTTTTTTTTTTTTTGTCAGCGACATGTATCATTTGCCATTAAATTCCCATATGACTTTTTCTGTTTATGTTAATCTGATATTTCGATTTGTATAACAAACTGAAGTTGTAATTTCTTGATAAAACAATTTCCCGAAAACATGAAAGTTTCATAAAACAGGGTGGAAAATGGAGCAGTACTGAAGGCCACCTCTTCCAGAAGTTGAAGCGATTTTAGGTTGAATTTTGAATTCTGTTACAATAATAATTCAAAGAGAATCGTGCTCATGTTTAAAGATGGATACGCGGAAATTTAACACATGTTAAAATTACTACAATCTTTCGTTACTAACGTGATGTTTACATAATTGGGCCTACTTTCCTCAGAGGTTCAATTACTTCGTGAATTTAACGATTTCCATTGATCAAAACTTTGCGTATACTTCATTCACTCACTGACCAGTTCCAACATATCAGATATCACACGTACACGTGAAAACACCAGTGTCTCCTCTATTTCCTCTAGGCGTTAACTTTCGTTTCCTTTTACATTTCTTTTAAATATACTATCTCTATCACATCTGTTTTCTGAGATACGATCACACCATTTATTTAATTACTTCAGGAACATATTAGTCTTGAATATAGAGAACAGTCAATCGTATTCTAAATAAGCTTTCTCTTGATTCTTATAAACGAACAAACATCAAGAAGTCTCCACACTGAAACGAACATCATCAACTTCTTGCTTTCATGTTATTGCCATATCAAATTCTATAGTTCCACAGCAATGATGTTCTTAACGCTTCACCTGGTATACAAAAATTTTCCCTCTAATCTAAGAAGTTATTTTTCCAAACAATAACTAAACACCTTAGAACGATACAGTGAACAATGCACTAGTGAAGAATACAGTGAACAATTCATAAAGTCTTAACAAAATGAGTTTATACTTACAAATGTTATTTTCGATCATATCCACTTCGAAAGGTGAGAGCAAGCTAAGTCTTTCAGAAAACATTTACGAAATGATTATTATTTTTATAAAAGCTAGCATTGAAACGTTCATTTTTCTAAAAGGAGAAATTTGAGTTCATAAATTTTCAGCAGATCAGTTTTTTCTTTCATGAAATTTCTTGGCGTTAGTTTTCTCTTACATAAAATTTCTTCGGGTCAGTTTCTTTCATGAAATTTTCAGGTAAATATTTGAAAAGTTCATTTTTCACAAAGTTCGTTTTTGACTCGAATAAATTTCAGCAAGTCAAAAACCGTTTTGTTGTTTTTACAAAGAGGGATATTTTTTAAATTTTCCTATTTTATAATCGCAAAAATCTCATATAATAACACAGAAAATGCCATCCAACTAAAAGTCAATACTTGAATCGTTCATTTTTTCTTAAAGTAAAAAATTTTAAAAGATCATTTCTCCAAAAGTCAATATCTGATTTCACAAATTTTTACCACATCAGTTTTTTCTTTCATAAATGTTCTTCAGTTTAGTTTTTACGATTAAATCTGATCTCGAAAAGGAAAGGAAAAAAAAATTGTTAAGCAAAGAACCTGATGATCTGAAAATAAAATTGTATAATCAGGTTTTAAACAAGAAAATTCACACAACTTCTTTCAACTCCATAGTGCAGGAAATTCCAATTCAAGCGGAGGAAATAGCGTCGAAAATAGAGGGGTATCCAAAGAAAGAAGACATTTCCGAAGCCCGGAGAGAAGATTATGTGGAAGACTTCATCATTCAATCTGTTCCACAAAATTTAAAACGCTACGCTCGAAATGTTTTATATCTGTTCAAATAGAATTCTGACATCATATCTTGGACACCCAGAGCTCAACTCAAGTACAGAGGACACGTTGTTAAAAACTCCAATATTGTTGATCTTGTTGACTTCATGTTTCAAAGTAAAAGTTCTAAACTACATGTACCTTCTGAATTTACTAAAGCTTTAAAATACATTAATTTACCATCTAAATATATAAAAAATAGAAGTTTAATAATAGGTTTTGTTCAAGAAGGAAAATCTATGTTGTGTGATGCTTTTCCTGAACGAACTAAACTGAAGAAATATGTAAGGTCTAAGAAAATCGAGAAACCTAAAACTTCAACTTCGCAATGGATATCATATTAAAGATATATTAAATCCACTTCTACTGCTTTCGTTATTGTTAAAAAAAGTTCATTGCTTCTTTTTTTCTTTTTTCTGAACAAGATGTTTCTAATTACAGATGAATACAGTTCTTTGAAACCGTAAGGTAAATCATGCTTTGAGGAAAGTAAAAAATGTGTAAAATAGGTAAAAAATTGCATGTGAATGTTATTGTTTAACATCAGTATTATTTGCACAGACATTATAATGTAAAAAAAATATTATTGTAATGCACATCTTTTCTATCATTATCACCAGGAGTTTACACTTAAACGAATGTTTCTCGTGTTTATACTTAAATTATTTGGTGTCTTTTTTTTTTGGCTCCGTTTCCACATCACCCAAGAGGTAGAAGTTCCGATGCGTTTTTTATAGAGGTATCGCCATTAACCCTATATTCCTCTTTTTTCTATATCACAAACATGTAAACTTTAGCACATGGTTTCCATCATTCTTTTAACTTCAGCAGGAATCTTTTCCCCCTTTATACCAGACAGGAGCTTTTGAGAAATCTTCGTTTCTTTACATTCGCTAATAAAGGATTTAGCAATACTAAAGGGGCTTAGACGAGCCACCGCTTCCTCGAAGTACATGCTGACTTTCATTTCAAATTCTGTGCTTATGCAAGTATGTTGTAACTGATTGTGAGATACGTATTCAAGTTCTCCCGACAAACATTCTGGACATTCAAATACCTCGCCAACGCTGTCACTAATTAAAGTCTTCAGAAAGTCTATCAGAACAATTCTTTGTTCCCACTCATCAAGCGTTGCATACCCTCTGTTTCTAGTTTCGGAAAGCACAATCTGCTGAAATTCTAAGCCGAACAGTAAATTCGGCACATTGGCCCACACATCATCCAAAATTGTTCTCAGTTCTTCAAATTGCGTTTTGTTTAGTGCAATTCCAGTAGTAAGGTGAAAATCTCCACTAGCATCCGAATACTGCTTCTGGAAGCGATGAATTTTTCCATCACATGAAGTTGACACAAAAAGTTCACTGCCTACACTATACGTTTTCCCTTTGTTTCCAAGTCGAAAAACACAGTCTCTCAGTTTGAGGAAACAGCTTGCCGACAGTGTTATTCTGCATGTTGTTGGAATTAACACTTCCCTTGTCCATTTGTATACTCTGATGTGTACTTTTGTGACAGAAGAAAAAATAGACACCACCATAAAACGGTGGCCTCCAAGATGAAAATGGTTAGGAGGGAGTTTGTCAAGGGTAAATCCTTTGGGTGATGCCGACATTATTGGAATCTTGGTGAGAGATGGCGGTAAAACAGTAATATCAGATGAAGTGGTAGCTACCGATGACGAATTACTCACAACACATGAATTATTAGCTAAACTTGAAGATCCAATATCAGTAGCAGTAACACATTGCTACTTGGCGCTAGTAGTTAATTCACTAAATCGTTTCATGCGAGAATAATCTCAACTGAATGGGGTAAAGATAAAGAAACTAAATCCTCTCTTACAGATGATTATGACTAAGAGACGTTGGGTTCTGAAGCAACTTCGATCTTAAACGAATAATGATTTAAAACAGAGACGTCCGACTCGTTCGAGAACTTGGAACTGAATGTTGCCAAATTTCCACTAGGAAATGTTTGTGGATCCAACCGGAAGGGGAGTTGAGGGGGGACTATCTGGTGCTAAACTTCCTAAAGGTGAACATGGGAAGTCCTCTAACACTCAAGCCGCTCATTCAGAGCAAGCAAACTAATGTCAATCTTATTTACAACCCTACGTTCAAAAACAACGCTCCCTCTGTCCCCTAACACTCAAGGCGCTCATTCAAAACAAGCAAACTAATGTCAATCTTCTTTACAACCCGACGTTTAAAGACAACGCTCTCTCTGTCCCCTAACACTCAAGGCGATCATACAAAGACCGGCTCACCTAATATAGTTATGTGACGTGGAACAACGCCTTAAGAAGCTCGTCTTGTATGACCGCCTTGAGTGTTAGGGGACAGAGGAAGCGTTGTCCTTAAACGTAGGGTTGTAAATAAGATTGACATTAGTTTGCTTGTTTTGAATGAGCGCCTTGAGTGTTAGGGGACAGAGGGAGCGTTGTCTTTAAACTTAGGGTTGTAAATAAGATTGACATTAGTTTGCTTGCTTTTAATGAGCGCCTTGAGTGTTAGAGACCAGAGGACTTCCCATGTTCACCTTTAGGAAGGTAAGCATCTGATAGTCCCCCCTCAACTCCCCTTCCGGTTGGATCCACAACCATTTCCTAGTGGAAATCCGGCAACATTCAGTTCCAAGTTCTCGAACGAGTTGGACATCTCTGTTTTAAATCATTATTCGTTTAAGATCGAAGTTGCTTCAGAACCCAACGACTCTTAGTCGTAATCATGTGTAAGAGAGGATTTAGTTTCTTTATCTTTACCCCTTTCAGTTAAGATTATTCTAGCATTAAGCGATTTAGTGAATTAACTACTAGCGCCAAGAAGCAATGTGTTACTGCTACTGATATTGGATCTTCAAGTTTAGCTAGCCGCCCCGATGGCGCAGTGGTCTAAGGCGTTGGCCTCTGATCATTCGTCCGTAAGGGGTCCGGGTTTGAATCCCGGTCAGGCATGGATGTTGTGTTTGTCTTACGGCACTGGCTTTCTCCCTTCCCTGGAACCAGTGACCCTAAATTAGGGACGGGCGACTGCTTATAGCCAATTGAGTTGCTCACGGTGGTCGTTAAACCTCCAATCAAAAAAAAAGTTTAGCTAATAATTCATGTGTTGTGTGTAATAATTCATGTGTTTGTTTCATGTATTCATGTGTTTTCGTCATCGGTAGCTACCACCTTATCTGATATTACTGTTTTACCTCCATCTCTCACCGAGATTCTATTAATGTCGGCATCACCCAAAGGATTTACCCTTGACAAACTCCCTCCTCACCAGTTTCATCTTGCATGCAACCGTTTTATGGCGGTGTCTGTTTTTTCTTCTGTCATAAAAGTATACATCAGAGTATACAAATGGACAAGGGAAGTGTTCATTCCAACAACATGCGGAGTAACACTGTCGGCAAGCTGTTTCCTCAAACTGAGAGACTGTGTTTTTCGACTTGGAAACAAAGGGAAAACGTATAGTGTAGGCAGTGAACTTTTTGTGTCAACTTCATGTGATGGAAAAATTCATCGCTTCCAGAAGCAGTATTCGGATGCAAGTGGAGATTTTCATCTTACACCTGGAATTGCACTGAACAAAACGCAATTTGAAGAACTGAGAACAATTTTTAATGATGTGTGGGCCAGTGTGCAGAATTTACTGTTCGGCTTAGAATTGCAGCAGATTGTGCTTTCTGAAACTAGAAACAGAGGGTATGCAACGCTTGATGAGTGGGAACAAAGAATTGTTCTGATAGACTCTCTGAAGACTTTAATTAGTGATAGCGTTGGCGAGGTATTTGAATGTCCAGAATGTTTGTCGGGAGAACTTGAATACGTATCTCACAATCAGTTACAACATACTTGCATAAGCACAGAATTTGAAATGAAAGTCAGCATGTACTTCGAGGAAGCGGTGGCTCGTCTAATCCGCTTTAGTATTGGGAAATCCTTTATTAGCGCAGGTAAAGAAACGAATATGTCTCAAAAGCTCCTGTCTGGTTTAAAGGGGGAAGAGATTCTTGCTGAATTTAAAAGAATGATGGAAGCCATGTGCTAAAGTTTACATGTTTCTGATATAGAAAAGAGGATTATAGGGCTAATGGCGATACCTCTATAAAAAAACGCATCCGGACTTCTACCTCTTGGGTGATGTGGAAAGGGAGTCAAAAAAAAAAAAAAAAAAAAAAAAAAAGAGAGACACCAAAAAATTTAAGTACAAACACGAGCAACATTCGTTTAAGTGTGAACTCCTGGTGATAATGATAGACAAGATATGCATTACAAATATATTTTTTTACATTATAACGTGTGTGCAAATAATACTGATGTTAAACAATAATATTCACATGCAATTTTTTACCTATTTTACACATATTTTACTTTCCTCAAAGCATGAATTACCTTACGGTTTTAAGCACTGTATTCATCTGTAATTAGAAACAGCTTGTTAAAAAAAAAAGAAAGAAAAAGCAACGAACTTATTTTAACAAAAACGAAAACAGTAGAAGTGGATTTAATATATCTTTAATATGATATCCATTGCGAAGTTGAAGATTTAGGTTTCTCGATTTTCTTAGACCTTACATATTTCTTAAGTTTAGTTCGTTCAGGAAAAGCATCACACAACATAGATTTTCCTTCTTGAACATAACCTATTATTAAACTTCTATTTTTTATATATTTAGATGGTAAATAAATGTCTTAAGTAAATTCAGAAGGTACATGTAGTTTAGAACTTTTACTTTGAAACATGAAGTCAACAAGATCAACAATATTGGAGTTTTTCACAACGTGTCCTCTGTACTTGAGTTCAGCTCTGGGTGTCCATGATATGATGTCAGAATTCTTTTTGAACAGATCTAAAACATTTCGAGCGTAGCGTTTTAAATTTTGAGGAACAGATTGAACGATAAAGTCTTCCACATAATCTTCTCTCCGCGCTTCGGAAATGTCTTATTTCTTTGGATACCCCTCTATTTTCGACGCTATTTCCTCCCCTTGAATTGGAATTTCCTGCACTATGGAGTTGAAAGAAGTTGTGTGAATATTCTTGTTTAAAACCTGATTATGCAATTTTATTTTCAGATCATCAGGTTCTTTACTTAAAAATTTTTTTTTTCATTTCCTTGTCGACATCAGATTTAATCGTAAAAACTAAACTGAAGAAAATTTATGAAACAAAAAACTGATCTGGTAAAAATTTGTGAAATCAGATATTGACTTTTGGAGAAATGATCGTTTAAATTTTTTTACTTTAAGGAAAAATGAACGATTCAAATATTGACTTTTAGTTGGATGGCATTTCCTGTGCTATTCTATGAGATTTTTGCGATTATCAAAAAAGGAAAATTTTAAAAACTGCTCTCTTTGTAAAAACAACAAAACGGTTTTTGACTTGCTGAAATTTATTCGAGTCAAAAACGAACTTTGTGAAAAATGAACTTTTCAAATATTTACCTGACAATTTCATGAAAGAAACTGACCCGAAGAAATTTTATGTTAGAGAAAACTAACGCCAAGAAATTTCATGAAAGAAAAAACTGATCTGCTGAAAATTTATGAACTCAAATTTCGCCTTTTAGAAAAATGAACGTTTCAATGCCAGCTTTTATTAAAATAATAATGACTTCGTAAATGTTTTCTGAAAGACTTAGCTTGCTCTCACCTTCGAAGTGGATATGATCAAAAATAACATTTGTAAGTATAAACTCATTTTGTTAAGACTTTATGAATTGTTCACTGTATTCTTCACTAGTGCATTGTTCACTGTATTGTTCTAAGGTGTTTAGTTATTGTTTTGGAAAAATGACTTCCTAGATTAGAGGGGAAATATTTGTATACAAGGTGAAGCGTTCAGAACTTCATTGCTGTGGCACTATAGAATTTGATGTGGCAAATAATATGGAAGCAAGGAATTGATGATATTCGTTTCAGTGTGGAGACTTCTTGATGTTTGTTCGTTTATAAGAATCAAGAGAAAGCATATTTAGAATACGATTGACTGTTCTCTATGTTCAAGGCTAATATGTTTCTGAAGAAATTAAATAAATGGTGTGATCGTATCTCAGAAAACAGATGTGATAGAGATAGTCTATTTAAAACGAATGTAAAAGGAAACGAAAGTTAACGCCTACAGGAAATAGAGCAGACACTGGTGTTTTCACATGTACGTGTGATATCTGATATGTTGGAACTGGTCAGTGAGTGAATGAAATATACGCAAAGTTTTGATCAATGGAAATCGTTAAATTCACGAAGTAATCGAACCTGTGAGGAAAGTAGGCCCAATTCCGTAAGCATCACGTTAGTAACGAAAGATTGTAGTAATTTTAACATGTGTTAAATTTCCGCGTATCCATCTTTAAACATGAGCACGATTCTCTTTGAATTATTATTGTAACAGAATTCAAAATTCAACCTAAAATCGTTTCAACTTCTGGAAGAGGTGGCCTTGAGTTCAGTACTGCTCCATTTTCCACCCTGTTTTATGAAACTTTCATGTTTTCGGGAAATTGTTTTATCAAGAAATTACAACTTCAGTTTGTTATACAAATCGAAATATCAGATTAACATAAACAGAAAGAGTCATATGGGAATTTAATGGCAAATGATACATGTCGCTGAAAAAAAAAAAAAGAATCCGTCTCTCACAAATGACTTATACAGAAAAAGAACAAAAATACAGCACGATGCCCAATTCGTTCTCCGGCATCTAGAAATTTCGGCGGACCCTTGTTTCCAAAATCACTTTAGACTCATCAAAGTAGCGTACTAACGCTCAATGAAATTCTGTCATTGCCAAAAAGGGCGCAAATCTAAATCCCTTCCTCTCGGCTCCCTATTTGTTCCCGAATTTCCATTAATGTAAAATAATAACACACAAACGAAAAAGTCCACAGTCACTGTCCAGCACTGTACGAGGCACGTGACGTCATGCAAGCAACTTCGACAGCGCGCTCTCTCTCACTCTCGCGTTATCGTCCCCTTCCATCCATCACCCCCCAGCCGATAGCAGCCTCGCTGCTCTCGGCTCTTTCTGTTCTCGTATTCCTACTTATATCCTACTTTCGTCTGTTTCATCACGTTCGCCATTACAACGCGTAAATGTGAGACAATCAACCGTGGCAGAAAAATTCATGTTCGTTCAGTCGCGTGTGGAGTTCGAATGTACGGATTTCAGACACTTAAATTGTTAGAAAGAATCATACAATGGCATGGATTGAAAAAAAAATCTTTAACCACTCAAGGTGTAGAAAAACAAACAAACTGTGAAATGGCGTAATTTGGAACTTGATATCTTTAAATTCTTGAGGAAACACAACTGGAACTGATAATTGTTAAATTCATGAAATTAACAAATATTTGAAATAGTGAAGAAAATTCTGTTGGTAAGGTGGATACGGCGCTTGCCTTTGATATCACTGACGTCAAAATCAAATCGAATCCATTCAGATCCAAAATAACTTTTTTCTCCTCCCACATTGGAGGAATACGTTCAGACAGATTTTTATGATCGTGTGATGATGCTCACAGTAAATGTAAGCTTAGAACATCTACATATATTTTGCAAAGACAAAAAATAAAAAATAACCTCGTCTAAAGTTATTACTGAGATACTAACCTTTGAAAACGTAATGAAATCGGATTTCGCCTTTTATGAAAAATGCAGTTTCAAAATAATGACCTTTAGTCGGAACTCTACTTTAAGAAAATCGACTTAGTGAAATTTTTATTTCTCTTGTTATTCTAAGGAAGTTTCATAAATTTGTGAAATTGTAGTTTCCAAAAATCGCTCTCTTTCTAAAAACGTCAAAATCAATTTTCATCCTTATCAACATTTCTATGAGCAAAACTATTCTAATGCAAAATGGTCAAATCAAAAAATTTGCATACGAAATTTCAGAGGAGTCAGATTTCACCTTTTACAGAAGATGAAGTTTCAAAATAAGGATATGTGGTAAAAACTTCCATTTCAGAAATTCGTCTTAGTAGATTTACATTTCCCATGTTATTCTATGGAAGCTTTGTGGTTTTTGTGAAACCGAAATTTGAAAAAATCGTTCTCGTAGTTAAATAACAAAAACTATTATTGCGAAGATAAAGATTCCAGTTTAAAGCTGCCACACCCCTAGCAGTGGCAGATACAATCAATTAATCAAGATGTCACTCTTTTGGTTTCATTCACCAAGCAACTCTTCAGCATTTACCCCTCTCTGCGGATCCCCTCTCCTCCACGTTCCACACAAACCCCTCTACATCGTCTACTCCGCTGGCCGGCGGATTTTTTCTGTTTATTTATTAATTTTTTTTTGTTTCATTCACCAAGCAACTCCTTAGCTACCGATCCCCATCCACTCATAGACCCGTCTCTGCTCCGCTGAGCCCCTCTCTGCGGATCCCCCCTCTTTGAGGATCTCCCCAATTCGTCGTTCCGCACAACCCCCTCCCCGTCCCCTACGCCGCCTAGTCCGCCGGATCGAAGGAATTTTTTCCTCCGATCCGGTGGACGAGTTGGGGGGGGATTCTCAAAGAAGGATCCCCCTTCTTTGAGGATCCCCCCCCCCCAACTCGTCGTTCCGCACAACTCTCCCCCTCCCCTACGCCGCCTAGTCCGCCGGATCGGAGGATTTTTTTTGTTTATTTATTTATTAATTTTTTTGGTTTAATTCACCAAGCAACTCCCTAGCTACCGACCCCTATCCACTCATTGACCCGTCTCTGCTCCGCTGAACCCCTCTCTGAGGATCCCCCCTCTTTAAGGATCCCCCCACCTTGTTGTTCCGCACAACCCCCTCCCATACGCCGCCTAGTCCGCCGGATCGGAGGATTTTGCTCTCTCATTTCCCCCTACTTGTATTTGATTTTGCACAGCGCTTATGAAATTTATAATTTAAACGATTTATCCTTTTTAAATAGTACTACTTAAAGAGCAGAATTTCGAATCTTAAGTAAGACCCTGTTTGAAAAAAACGTAATAGTAAAATGCAAATAAATTTATTGGTTTGCTACTTAAAAAAAATGAACTTCATATGAATTTCTATTAGATATTTTTATTATGAAAACTATATTCAATTTTCTTTAGCCAATTTACATGGTTCGTTCCTACTGTAGTAGGACAAAGTAAATTGATTTTTCAACACAGCATCACCAATTATTAAAAAAAATCCTTAGTACGTATTTCTAACACCAAAAAATTCCCGCATTTTACATAAATTAACTTTATGGAATTATTAAATCTCTGGAGGTTTTGTCGCATAGTGGGTAATTCTCTTACGAAGAAATCATGAATTCGAACTCTTTCTAGTAAACACGAACAATATATTTAAAAAATTATGAGTAATGTTCAACAAAAAATCCATTGGATTACCCCCTCCCCCGAGACGCTATTTGGATTAGATTCTGATTTAGGTGCATTTAAAAAGTTTCCAAAAATATGCCTATACGATTGTAATTCAACTTTTGGCCCCGTCAGGATGATCGAAGGGATTATGATGAGTTGCTGCCATTTGTAGGCCTTTTTTAAAGATGACAGTACGTGATATGTAGGAAGATTTCTTTATCTTACTATTACAACTAGTCCTTAAAAGATCTGCAGGAATTTTAATTGCGAAATAATGATCTACTCCGAAATATGATCTACGAAGAAGAGGTTTTTGGCATCCTGGATGGCACAATGGTCTAAGCGGTGGCTTCTGATCATTCGGCCGTGAAGGGCCCTGGGTCAAATCCAGTGATGCATGGATGCTGTGTTTGTCTTACGGTAATGGGTCTCTCCCTTCCCTGGAACCATTGGCCCTAAATTAGGAACAGGCGACTGCTTATAACCCACTGAGTTGCTCCCGGTGGTCGTTCAACCTCCAATCGAAGAATAATAAGAATCAGAAGTTTTGTTTTCTCATGAATCTAAACCTGCTTGTGTAGAAGAGTAAATCTGGTGCGCTGATTACATGACAGGGACGAACTGTTTAATGATAAGGATCAACATCTGAAAGTGGTGTTATAGGAAAGAGCGCTTCTCCGTCTGAATAATATTCCAGAATGTGGTTGGGCAAATTAATTTTTATTTACACTTCTGTTAGCTTACATCTTGGTGGACGCCAATTGCTCTTTACATCATGACGGTAACATTAGTAATATGAGCAGTACGGAATAATGTCCTACCCAAAGTTCGATAACACATATCTTGAATATGTTTGAAACGTGCAAATTACGTAATCTTAATTTCTCAAAACAATAAGACAAATTCACTGGGACCATCCTTTGTTACGTTCGGAACATCTTGACGTCGGAAACAATCCTTGCCATTCGACCACGAAATGAATACATGTGTTCCTCTCTAGCATCTTTATCGAAAAATCTCCGCATATTACATATTTTACAAAAAGAAAAAAAAATCCAAACTTACTGAAAAATGGCGGCGTAGCAACCAGAGAAGAGCGATTGCAATGTGCAGTTGCAGGCTTCTTTTTCTCATTTTGCAAATGACTTCAGACTGAGAGAAAACGCCGTCAAACGCGACAACAGATAGGCAAGCCAATAACGACGCCGCACAGAATCTTTGTCTTGGGATTGCAAACTCAAACTTGTTAACGTTCTTAGAGAAATCCAAGGTTATTAGATGAAAGATAATTTCACTTTGGTGAATAGACCTGTGTGGATGTTTTGCAAATACTGTGTCTTCATAATTTGTAAATGTACTTTAGAATTACTAAGTAATCTTGGTGGGTTTAAACTCGATCACATGCTTAGAAAAGCATTTCGCTTCGGTGAATAGGCCTGTTGATATTTTGCGATTCATTACTTTTCGTCATAATTGGTAAATATACTTCATAACTAGCTATTTCTCAACATCAGTTGTGTATATTATGATCTTATATCAGTGTAGCACAATACGATTGGATGTGCAATAGCAGGACGTTTATCCTACAGTAGGAAGACTCAAGGTTCGGATATTATTTATCATACTTTTTCTGCAATTCCTGTTTCGTCAAAACTCTGGGTACTGAAATGTAAACGACAGGATAATTTTAAAGTTAAAAATGCCAGAATTTTGCTCGAAACATTTTACTGTTGACAGTTACGTTCTTGACGTAAAATCAGAATTACTTGGGTTACCTGGCCGAAAGAAATTGAAAGCAGATGCTGTACCTAGAGTCAATCTTCCAGGTCAAATTAGCCATAAGCATATTACAACTGCTAATCCTCATGATTCGTCATCCTCCATTCCTAGCGCTCTGAATCTTAATCCTGCAGCAAATAGATTACATGGACGTGTAATAAGAAAACGAGCACTGGAAAACTTTCGCATTGTGTCTCCAAGAAAAAAATCGATACATCTGTTTCAACTGATATTACGTCATCATCTTCAGCAGATGTGCAACTTCTGATGACGAAGATAAGGTCACTGGAAATAAGAAATGAAAGATTAGCTGTTGTGTGCACCAAATTCAGCGTGCAAAATAAGTGCCTTAATAGCGAACTTGAATCTACTCAAAGGGATTTGCGTGAATGTCTGAATAACTCAGCTACACAAGTGGCAGCTGACGTGAGTAAAAGTCGTACGTAGCATATTTACAGAAACCCAGATTCGTCGTTTCCTCTATGACAAAAAAATGTGCAGGGGCGAAAGGATGATATATGTAAAGCAATTACATTGCAAGCCTACAAATGTATTAAATGTGAGATACTAAATCTAAGTTAAGCAATTCAGTTCAAAAATTATGTTGTTTAGTTTTTTGTGTGCTGTCAGTTACTTAATATCATGTCAACTTAACTTAAGACAGTCAATTTCTGTGGATTTCAGCTAGCCTGGATTAAGAGGAAGTTTTAGGCAAGGATGAAGCATGGCACACTACCATAAGTTTCACTTTTGTTTTCATTTAAATTCAGCCTGCCGTTGCAATAGTATTATATATGTTTTGATAGCTTTTTATGTTTTAGTGCCACATATTAAAATGAAACGAAAAACGAACATTTCGTGAGAATTTTTGTTTGTATTTGAAGGCTACTAAACGGAATTATGTAAACAACTATGAGATTTATTTTTAAAAAAAGAAATGCTGAATGATTAATACCATATTTACTTATTGTTTGTTCAGCCTTCAACGGGACTACTTGAAGCGCTGATAATCCAAAGGCTAGATTTTAAATAGTCTGGATTTTGGAGAATTTGCTTTCGCACTGACAATAACGTTTTGTAAATATAACTTCCTGCGAACTACGAAGTTCAGCAATATGTTTGTTTACAGCGACGCCCTTATATTTCTTTATGCAAAAGCTGTTATTTTATGTTGTTTTCAAAAATAATTAATTCATGAAAGAGGAAATAACAGATCACTGATAAATATGTTAATCTTTGAAGTCTCAAATTGCTAGTATTTGAAAACATTTTCCATCGCGTTTTTTTACTTTCGTTGTTAACGTGTAACCCGTAGCAGGCAGCAACGGTGGCCCTCCCCTCTTGCTTCTTTGCTCCCAATGCGACGTTATTTCGCTAGCCAATTGCAGTTCGTATCCGACGTGGCTCAACCTAAAGAGATATCTAATAACCTTGGAAAAGACTAATCAAAAGAAGGTATTTAATTTGTCAACTTGAACATTATTCCGAATTCCGGAAATCTTGGCGTTTTGCCAAAAACGCTTATCATAGTATATAATCAGTGTACCAATATGTGCAATAATTAGTTATATTCCCCTTAACTCTGCAAATATGTGAAGTGTTCCATTGATGATAAAACAATTAACGTTGCACTATCCTGATAGGAAAAGTTCATACATTTTCCTTTGGAAGATAGCAAAATGAATGCAACTAGGATATATTTGAGATCTAACACTGCATATCGACTCCTTTTTCTGAAGTTTGAAACAGGTATACGTGTATAACTTTATTAAAACTCTTGTTAAAGGATGGGGTACAAAGCGTATGCTCTTGTGTTTGATCCGTGCTAGGGCGTGACACACAACTACATGACATAAAGTTTATGTTGGCTAATATTGTATTTAACTTTCAACTAAGGAAATGTAATGTTGGTGCGGTCCTAATACAAGCAAATTTAAAATGAACCAAGAGATGCAGCGAAGTCTTCGAGCGTAGATCGCGGGAAGAGCCGGCAGCTTCTTTCTCTGACGATCGTCGATTCTTTGACCCTTAGGGAGAAAGTCTGCAAGAAGCGTTTTGAAGAGTGACTTGAGAAAACCCTATAGGATTGTGAAGGGGTGGCCTTTAAATTGAAATTAACAGAAAAACGACTGCGTCCTCTTCCAATGCGATGACGCCTTCCTTTCATTCCTTTGTACATATGTTTCTTTTCTGATACTAACACGTTTTCCTCTTTACAGCACATGACGATCTTACTTAGAATTGGTTTGATCACCTTTCGCCATTTCTACCTGGTGCTGTTTCAGGCTGGTTCCCCACTATTGTACCCCAAACTACCAAACTAACCTTGTTTCCAAAAATTAATCAACATACCGGAAAATCGCGATAGTTGGAAGAATCATAGTTCAAATTGCACGAAATTTACATATGCGAAGGCATACAGCATCGATGTATGGAAGGAAAATGAGTGGCGCTGCCAGCGATTAATGGAAATACGCAAGAGCTAAGAACGAGTTGCTTCGCAGGGAAACGCCAATTCATGTTCGGCGGCGAACGACAAGATTTCGTCATAGCGATCTTTTTAACATCGCTTCGAGACGTCATTAAACAATGTAACTTCGCTTCAGAGCGATAGACCGATTCCAAGCAGAGCAACTCAGGGCAACTCAGGGCAACTCAAGCGGACGTCGCATGATGGCTCAAGGCGATTGTCCTGTGGTCAGCAGGATGTAGCAGCTGTTCAAAGCCACGGATGCAGCTTACCGTAGGTACAGCAAAGGTAGGCAAAGGGTACGAAATCTACGGATGACCGGTATTTGTGGCTTTTTTCACGGCGGAATAGTACAGCTACACCGACTTATCTCAGATCTGTGACAGCGGCACCGTCCGGACCGACGGTATCATCATCGACGGTACGGAGAAGGTTGCATAAATGAGGACTGTATGCTCGGTGACACTATTAGTTCTGCCCCTTACATCCCGCCACCGGAGGAAACGTTTAAGTTGAGCACGAATGCACGGGAACCGGACTCAAAATCAGTGGAGGTCCGTTCTTTTCCCTGATGAGTCGCGATACAGTTTACAGAGTGATTCTTCTGGAGTTTACATATGGGGAGGGGATGGTACTCGCTATCAGCCCTCTAATAACCAGGAAAGGGAAACTTATGGTGGAGGTAATGTTCTGCTGTGGGCAGGCAAATCGTTGGGGGGCTCTACCGATCTCTATACAGTATGTTGCGACAGGGAAACCTCGATACTGAGAGGTATTGAGACGTTATCTTGGGCCCTGTTGGTCGATCATATGTGGCCGCAAACACGCATAACGCACGCCCTCACACAGCTCGCCTCGTGCATCAGCACCTGGCCAAGGAGACTATAGTCCATATGGAGTAGCCAGCATGCTCTTTCTATCTGAATCCCATTGAGCATGTATGTGATGCTCTCCGGAGGCGTGTTGCTGGCCTCCAGCACCCTACCCGAACCCTGCAGCGGCTTCGCACTGCTTTGTTCGAGCAATGGACACAGGTACCCAGGGAACTAATCCACACTATTATTAACAGCATGGGACATCGCTGACTGTTCTGCATTGCTGTTCGGGGTAACCACACTTCATATTGAAATAATTTTTCCTACTTTATCTTGATACATACATTTCTGTATTTTCATATTTGCATCAAAATGTAAATGTTTTGTATCCCATGTAATTACGTTTTTTGTTACCGTTGGTCTGATAAAGCTTACCACCGAATTTCACCTGAATGGGTTGCATACTCTTTGAGTTATCGCGGTTTTCAATTTGCTGTTTGATTTATGGAAATTAGTGTATATGCAACAGCTGATGATTTACATAGATTTATATTTCTCTGCCTTTCAGCGATTACACTTGATACCTAAGAGGCATGCTACATTCTCATAGTTATAGCCAAATGTGCACCTATCCGTTAATTCATGCATTTTAAGAAAATAGGATGCTATGTAAATGAATAATATGGTCCTTGGTGCTTGAACTAGTACTAATCTGCGTGTTACCTGTTCACAGCTTCCATCTAAGTGGTATTATTACATTATAACAAGTTTGTAAAATCATGCAATGCATTGATTATAATACGCCTTCCAACATACCAGAAACCATTACTCAAGTTATCACTCAAGTTATGAGAATAATAACTGTGGAATAAATCTCAGTCATGTGTACGTACCCTTGATCCCGTATCGATGATATTCAACAGAACCGGTTCGGTATACCTCCGAAAAACATGATAAAGTTTTGTCGCAATCGAAGCATTTTTACGTAAGTTATGACGCATAATGGCGATGGAAGTGATTCCGCTCCTATGTCTTGACCTTTGACCCCATTTCGTCCATTTTCGATAAGGTTTGTCGCAAGGTGGTCCCCTACCACATACTAAAATTTCATTGAAATCGAACCTTTTTTACGTTAGTTATGACGCACAACAACGGTGGAATGGATCCCGCCCCATATGTACTGATCTTTGACCCCATTTCGTTCACTTTAAATAGGATTCCTTCCCAGGTGATCCACTACCAGACACTGAAATTTCATCGAAATCGAACGATTGTTACGCAAGTTATCGTGCGGACGGACATACGCACACAACGCGTGACGTAATGAGGCAGATGGGAATCGCGACCATCTGCTCGCAAGAGTATGTCGTCATAAAACTTTAATAGAATCCACACACAACGCGTGACGTAATGAGACAGATGGCGTGACCGCGCGCCAATTTTCTCAAACGCGAGATTGTGACGTCAAAATACTTCTAAGCATTAAAAACATTAATGGAACGACGCCATGACACCAAAAACGTTATAATTCGAGGTGGTTATTTAACCCACTAAATGAATTCTCCTAAAGTCGAGATCAGCTAAATCGATTTCTAGTACCAGGAAACGGTAGGTTAATGACTTTCATCAAAATTCTTTGAGCCGTTTTCGAAATAAAATGTACATACATACATACAAGAATTGCTACTTTAAGGTTGATGTCAAGTAATTTTGCTTCCTATTCTTTCAATGCAAAAACTTCTGTACACATTTTCTTAACAATTAATGCGTTCCCAAGAATGAAAATTTGAATATCGATTAAAATAGCTTCATTTCATAACTTGGAATACTTAATATTTTCTGAACTATAACCGTAATTATGCAATCCAACATTTATTTGTCCACTGATATCAGTACAGGTCGCGCCATCTTTTTTTCTGGTTTCAACACCACAAAAATAAACGTTATTGTTTTTTAATATAAATATGCTTATGTTCTAGAAAATGTTAAGTATTCCAAGTTATAGTATGAAGTTATTTTAATCGATGCTCAAATTCCCTTCCTTGGGAACACACTAATTGTGAAGGAAATGTGTACAAAAGGTTTTACATTGGAAATATAGAAAGCAAAATTACTTGACGTCCACCTTAATAGTGTGGGATAAGAGCGATGGAATGGATCCCGATCCTATGTCCGGACCTTTGATTCCGTTCGTCCCATTTTCGATAGGCTTCCTCTCCTGGTGGTCCATTACCACATACTAAAATTTCATCGAAATCGAACCATTTTTACGCACTTTATGACGCATAAGGGCAATGGAATGCATCCCGCTCCTATGTCCTGGCCTTTGACTCCAGTTCTCCCATTTTTAAAAGGGTTCGTCCCCAGGTGGTCCTCTACCACATACTAAAATTTCATTGAAATCGAATCATATTTACGAACGGTATGACGCATAAAAGCAATTGAATGGATCCCGCTCTTATTGCGTGACCTTTGACCCCACTTCACTCATTTTCAGTAGGGTTTGTCCGCTCGTGGTTCCCTGCCACATACTAAAATTTCATCGAAATCTAACCATTTTTACGCGCGTTATCGTGCCGACAGAGGGACGGAAAAAGCTGGAGCATATACGCTTCTTCAACCTACGGCTGGAAAGCGTAAAAACTGTGTGGGCTACTAGCAGAAGCTCAGAAGTAGCTTCGTTTTCAGTAAAATCCTCACTGTTTCACCTTCAAACAGGGTAATAACATTGACTAACTTTCTTGCTATTAGCTCAGGGTCCCTTCCGACAGTACACTACAGGAGCTACCTGTTCTAAGCTTTAAAACAAGTGTTATTAAACTGTACTTTTCTGCCTCCCTTATTTCAGGACATAGCCTTTAATGTGCTCTTACGATGACACATTTTTTGTCATTTGGGCGACTGTCATCAGTTATCCTGCTGCATAGATGCTTTGAAATAAGTTCTACCATCAAATACACTCTGCAGCCTGAAGCAAATTGTTCGAAGACGTTGTGTAGCAGAAAACGAGTGCGAGCCTAGATATGAAAACCAAGCGGTCAGTGTATTGAGATGAGTAATGTAATGACGCTCGTGTTTAACCATACAACAAGTGCTATCTGTAAAACGTGGTTGGAAACAAACCTGACCTAACACAAAACAGATGTTTAAATGTTTTCACCCTGACAGCAGGTAAACCAATGAAACAACTAGTGAAAGTAATGCTATTTGTGAACTTAACGCTTTCGTAATGTAATAAATGGAAGGTCAGAACTCGTAAAACACAGGCAAGAACATATTTAAGAACTAGGAACAATTTTATTAATTTATATGCCATGCATTTTCTAAATTTCATAAATAAATGGGCCTGTAAACTTTAAGATACGAATTAGGGAACCTATTACTTAGGGTTCCAGTGGAAGGGGTGATACATTAGTAATGTTAATGTATATAATACATCAATTCGTGCACATAGTGTATGGGTTCAGTACTCGGTGAATTTCGAAGTTGCTTGTGATGTGACATTACCGGCGTTTTTGCTTGAAGAAGACGGCAAAAAATGCAAATATAGATTGTTGCTGGAAACCGAAATTTGGGTATGATATGTCATTAATACTAATCAATGTACATAGAACACGCAACAGCCTAAAAAAACTTTTAAGCAAGCCTCAGGAATTTCACCAATCTACTACATTAAACGGTATGCTCTTTTATGTTGTGATATCCTGAATTTCTTATTTTTTCGTGAGAAATGTATTGTTTGCGGAATTCAACGGTAAAAGGTAAAACCGGACGTGATAAACTTGCAACTTTTAGCGGAGCGTTATTGTCTTTAAACAAGATTTCCGGTCAGTAAGGTAACGGCAATTGCTCATCGAAACGGTCTGATCTAACCAAACGGCAATTCTTCATCTAAACCCAAGGACAATTGCACATGTAAACCTAACAGCAGTTACTCATTTAAACGACCGCATTTAACCAAACAACAATTGCTGATTTAAACACAACGACGATTGCTCATCTACACCTAACGGCAATTTCTCATCTAAACGGCCTGGATATCACCCTTGTAGAGACATTTTTGCGAAAATTCCTCGTTCCCGCTGTTGTCATACTATTTACCGTATTTTATATAAAAATTGGAAAAGTGTTGCAATTTCTATGAGACCAAGTGTTTTTAATTTTAGAATTTAGAAGTTTCAAGGGAAGTTATTGCATAATTGTTCGCGGTTTTGAGGACACGCTCTGTGGATTAGAGTGGGACTTATCGCACAGAAAAACCTGTCAAATATTCATGCTTCTCAACGTAACATTAATTAAAAGAAGTATTAATTAGTTTTGTGTTTGCCGATTCAGGATTTTAAAAAATTGTTCTACTTTTAAAAAGCAAGAGCTACAGCAAGACACCATGCATAGCAATTTAAGAACCAAAAGTTCAAAATTAGTAAGGCACACACTTCACAATTTTGAAATAACTCATTCTGGTTACTGGTTTCCTAACAGGTTTAGTCGCCAATACCCACGAATCTAGGGTCCCTTGAAGACCGGAAAAGACATGACACCGTAATTCCGACCGTCTTGGAAAGAGGACCGAAGAGATGTTCTGATAGGATAGATCTAGATTCAAGGTGATGAAAAATTAGGAGTTTTAAAAGAATATGCATTTTCTATGAGTGATGAAAAGTTGAATTTCCGGCTAAAAGTTGCTCACTCAAAATCATGTTCAAAAATATTTTACTTATTTTTATTTAATTTTAGGTTTAGGCAGACGTTTTAATTTTATTTTGTTATTTTCCATCGTCAAGGCTTTTCATTTTACTTAATTTGACTAATTTCATGGATCAACCGTGACATATAGTTTTAATAAATGTTGTGCCACTGATGCAGAATGTATTCTTTTAAATATTAATTTCAGTTTAGTTCTGTTTCCAAGTATCAAATAAATTTATACTAATTGTATTTCCAATTTAAATTAGATTTTCTGCATATCAGGACCACACAATTTTCATTGTTTTGTATATTTCTTACTTTACATTGCCTACTAACGTTTTTTTCTTTTTGGTGTAATGTTGTTGTTGCGCATTAAATTAATGCTATTATGTTTTTGGTGTAATGATATTGATGTTATTTCAAGTTTGCTGTAATTTTTGTTAACCGTAGAAAGTTTAAGTGAATCTTCCTTTATCGAGAAGTTGCAGATTTCGACTGCATAAGCTTAAGTTAGCCGTTTTTCGCATTAGGAAGAGATTCACTTAGAATTTTTAAAGTGAAATTCTATTCTAAACCTAAGCAATGTCTCTTAGTATTTTATTGTAAGTCATTTTTACTTATCATAAGCTCTTCGGTTTCAAAACAATGAATTGAATCATCATATCTTCTGAGTCACTTGGCACTGTGCCAAGCAGCTTTTTACTAATTTTTGTGAATTGCTTTTATTAATCATAGCATTTAATTCAAATTAACCATACAGGTGCTTACACTATTACAGTTATGACAATATTTTGCTGTCCTCTTCTTCTGGAGAATTATTAGCATACTTTTCTACGCGTAAAATTGTAGCTTAATACAACAAGGAATAATCAGATTTTCGTGGAATGCATGATAGAGTAACTTTCAGTTGTTCCACATCTTTGCGCATGAGGAATTGTACCCCGATATTGAAACATCTCTTAACCTGACAGAGAAGTATATCGAGTTTTAAAAGAATATGCATTTGTTAAGAGTGATGAAAAACTGAATTTGCGGCTGACACTTACTCACTCAAAATCAAGTTCGAAAATATTTTTCTTATTTTTATTTAATTTTAGGTTTAGGCAGATGTTTTAATTTTATTTTGCTATTTTGCATCGTGCACCATTTTTCTTTTACTTAATTTGACTAATTTCATGGATCAACCATGACATATAGTTTTAATAAATGTCGTGCCACTGCTGCAGAATTTGTACTTTTATATATAAATTTAAATTCGAAGTACTAAATAAATTTATACTACATATATTTTCAATTTATATTATATTTTCTGTATATCGGGGCAACACAATTTTCATTTATTTTTATCTTTCTTACTTTACATTGCCTACTATCGATTTTTCTTTTTGGTGTAGTGTTATTGTTGCACATGAAATTAATGCTACTATGTTTTAGTGTATATTAATGTTATTTCATGTTTCTATTATGTTTTTAGTGTAAAATAATGTAATTTCATATTTGGTGTAATGTTATTGTTGCATGTGGCACTAATATTATTAGGAAATTGTGGTAATATGATGATTGCTCATTATGTTAGCGATATTTTATGTTTGGTGTAATTTTATTGTTGCACAATATTATTGTTTCATTTTTTAACTAATTTTGGTACAGTTGAAATCCCTTTTTGATAAAATTAAGTAAATTAAGCGATGAAAATGGCCTTTATGGGTTTTTTTTCTTTTTTGAATTTCTTCACATGAATCCAATATAGTCCATAATTGCAATACTTGAATAGCATCTTGAATGACTTGATTTGAATACTTCATTGCTTTCTTCTCTTCCTTTCATTTCATTGCTCTCTTATCTTCGTTTTCTTTCATTACTTTCTTTTAACTTCAATTACTATACTTCCTTTGACTTGATTCTATATGATACCAACAAAAGCAGAAAATGCTTCCTGCGGTATTTACTCCCAAAGGCTGCCCTTACTTAAGCGTACAATCCTTTTCTTGCTTTCTTATGTTTCTTTTGACTTAAATTTAATACAAAGCGAACAGGAAAGTGAGAATGCTAACTGTGGTATTAACGCCAAAGGGCCGTCCTGAAGCTAGCAGAGGAAAGAAAACATAATATTTTAGTACAGAATAGTGTTGAAGAAAAAAATAAGCACTTGCTATTGTCGCTTACGCTCTACCATGGTTGCATCTGCACAAGTAGTATAGATAATAAAAACATAAATACCGAATCCGCGGATTGTCCACACCTTTTTGCCCAACTCCAAGGCAGTGCAATGACCAGCTAACAACTGGGCGTTTTCGACACAGAAGACAAATTCCATAGGCGTTGCCTCGTTCACCATGGAAGGCTGAAAGCAATTCTACCAACAACAAATGCATTACAAATGGGTAAAGTAGTAATTTGCTTCATGCAAATACTCTACCACTCACCTGCAATGGAAAGTCTGGATTTGGCACCTGCAACGCAGCTCAGTACCCCCATCCGCACTCCATCTCGCCAAAGTACCAGATCACATGGGAAAATAATTCAAATACACATTTAGATTCTAAATTTAATCTAAGTTTTAAACAATTCAGTGTATCTTTGTAATCATTACAAGAAATGTAAAAACTAGTATCTCTCAAACTCCTTTATATCACCGTATAATCGCATAGTCTCTTGCTGGCGTTCAATCAGGTAATGAATCCCTTGATACCCAGTAAATCTGCTTCAAAATAAAAAATACGTTTTAGATTTTCATAAAAGCTTTAATAATGAAATCCCTGGATTTTTATATATCGACATACGGTATCAAACGTACTCCCTTAGTGTTTGGAAACGTTTAAAAGTTTAGGTATAAAACCCTGTGTTAGCTGCTGGTTCACCTTCGCAACTGAAATGCATTTCAAATTACCAACGATCACATGCCTATCCTTGGTTAATCGAGAAAAGGAAATGGATCTGTGGGACAACAAAACATTTTTTTTTATTTCATAGTAGCACAAATTTATTCCTGACAGTTATATAAACCGGCAATTTGAAACAACGGAAGCCAAGCGATTGTCGGTAAGCAAATACTATTGTTTTCATAAAAACACTTATCTGGTATACTCATCATACTTATCATATATGAAAAATATTGGGCGGGACAAATTATATCTAAGTTGCGCCCCCAGATTGTTAGTGGCCCAAGATCAGGGGTTCTTAACCAATGGGTCGCGACCCAAACTTGGGTCTCCGGAGCTTCGGACATGGGTCGCCGTCGCTTCTCAAAAAAAAAAAAAAAAAATAAGTGTTCATTTTTAAAAACTTTAAACCTACTTCGTGTTAAACACGTGTAAGGTTCACCATTTGCCGGACTCCAGAATCCTATGAGAAATGATCAACGAATGTGACATGGAAAGGAGACGGCAGAGAATATGTTTTTTTATATATGGAGGCGTTCAGCGAACATTCATTAATAATTATGAAAAGAAAATGCCTAACTTTTAAAGTTTTCATCTGATTTTGACGAATTTCCAAATGGTAGTTTATTTTGACGTGTTTCGGTTGTTGTAAAAATTGAATTCGGTTATATAAAATTTTTCAGGGTAATTGTTTGCCATAATATTTTACCGCAGTCCGACATTAGCAAATCACCGTGTTGAGCAGTTCAGCACCGGCAAGGAAGTGATTCATTGCAATGGCAGAAGAAGCTTTTATCCCGCCGAAGTCTTCCGAAATTCGTCATTTCCTTCCCATCATGATCCACAGCATTTGCCTGTAATTTCAAAAACCAAAAATGTTGTTAAACTCTATAATAATGAATAATGACTACACTTTCTTCTATTATTACATTAGCATTTTTAATTTCAAAATTCAGTTCTAGGTCAAAATCCATTCTTGTATCCAGGTTTCGTCTAAAGCAAGTATTGTGTTCAAAAACTACTCGCTTTCAGTCTCATACGGCAGAAGCAATTCTTCTGCGTTCTCTTTGGAAGAGCTTGAGTGGACAATTTTTTTCCTTTCACTCAGATTATATGGAACCCATTTGGCAGCTACACTGCAAATCCTTGGAACACATTAAGAACACATTAGGACCTTATTTTAGAACGCAATGTGTGCCAGATTAAGAACACTTTAATGTGTTCTTATTTAGAACATATTTGGAACACATTTTAAGAACATATTTTGAGAACACATTAATGTGTTCCCAATATGTTCTTATTTAGGACACATTGGGAGTAAGTTTTAGAACACATTTTGTTCCAGTTTAGGAACACATTAATGTGTTCTCAATGTGCTCTTGCTGAGAACACATTAATGAAATGCGTTCCCAATGTGTTACTATTAGAACACATTTTTAAATGCCTTCTGAAATGTGTTCCCATTGTGTTTCAATCAGAACACAATAGCAGTAAAATGCAGAACACATTCTGTGCTAGATTAAGAACACATTAATGAAATGCGTTCCCAATGTGTTACTATTAGAACACATTTTTAAATGCCTTCTGAAATGTGTTCCCATTGTGTTTCAATCAGAACACAATAGCAGTAAAATGCAGAACACATTCTGTGCTAGATTAAGAACACATTTGATGTGTTCTTAATGTGTTCGAATTTAGAACACATCGGGTGTAAATTTTAGAACACATTGAGAACATATCAAGAGCACATTTATAATTGAATGGGAATACATGCAAAATATGTTAGGAGCCCTTTACCAACATATTGGGGACATTCAAAACGTATTTTGAACACATTCTGGGCAACTCATTGACAAAATGGATTGCTGTGAAATACAGGTGTACCATGTCAGCAAACTCTGAATTCCAAGTGTGCATTGTGGATTAGAAATTTATTTCAGATATTTGCTTCTGGAAACTGATGATAATTTTGAAACTTCTCTTAAGGATGGGTAACGTTCATCTAAGACAGTTAATTGCTCAAGCTAAATTTATTCTTTTGAAATTAATAGTTCTGAGTGATGAAATATGTTTTGGATGTTTGTGGGTAAATTTTGAACTATGTTTACCAATGGAATTTTCACCATAAAGTAATAACATATTGCTTTAATAGGAATGAAAAATAAATGTACATATAAATGTAACACAAACAGTCCACTATACAGCAAAATAATTTATTGACATTATTTTTAATAAGGACTTTATTTAGTTTTATGATAATGAGCTGTAGCCTTTTTGATTTTTGACCTATATATATGGAAACAGCAACAAAATTAGCTGGGTCTAAGAACAAGTTGCATGTAAATAAATTATCAGGAAAAACGAAAATGTTGATGCAAAAAAGAAGAGAGATGAGGACAACTAAAGAAGATGTAACTTAAAAAGTGGAATATATAGAGCTATGCAAGACAGTACAAAAAAGTATCACTGAAGACGTAAGAAAATTCAACTGTGAACTAGTGAGGAAAGCAATTGAAAACAACCAAAGCCTAAAGATAGCAAAGGGACATCTCAGTAAGGGAAGAAAACAGATTATGGCACTGAGAAAAGAAGATGGTTCTGTAACAAGAAATAGAGGCGAAATTTTGACAAGAGTGAAAGATTTCTACTCCAAATTATATGAAAGGGATGATACATGCACTCCAGACATCATGAAAGATACCAATACCAGAGTTCCTCCAGTCCTTCCAGCAGAAGTTGCACATGCAATCAAGAACATGAAGCGGGGAAAAGCTCCAGGAGAAGATGGAATTACTGTAGACATCATACAAGAAGCAAGTGGAGAAATCGAAACAGTACTCGCCCAAATTTTCACTCGATGCCTTAATGAAGGAAAGATTCCTGAGGATTGGAACACCGCTACAATGATCCTGCTACATAAGAAAGGTGACATTGAGGATCTCGGAAACTACAGACCTATCAGCCTCCTATCAGTAGTTTATAAAATCTTCACTAAAGTTCTTTCACACCGCTTGAAGGTAACACTGGACATGGCTCAACCGAGAGAACAAGCTGGATTCAGGAGTGGCTACAGCACAATAGATCATATCCATGTGCTGAGAGAACTAATTGAAAGAGCGAGGGAATATGAACTTCCATTGTGCATGGCTTTTATCGATTATGAAAAAGCCATTGATTCGGTGAAACCATCAGCAGTTACAATGGCTCTGAAAACCTGCGGTATTGAAGATGCATACATTAATATTATTAATAACATCTATGAAAATGCAAGTGCAAAGATTAGGCTGTTTGAAAATACAACACACATAAAAATTGGAAAGGGAGTGAGACAAGGTGACACCATATCTCCGAAGCTCTTTAATGCCACATTGGAGGGTGTTTTTCAGTCACTGAGCTGGGAAAACAAGGGGATAAAGATTAATGGAGATTATCTAACCCACCTTCGTTTTGCTGATGACGTAGTCATTTTTGCAACTAGCCCATCAGAGCTGCAGAGTATGATCCAGGAACTTGCTGACAAGAGTAAAGAAGTGGGATTAAAAATGAACTTTCAGAAGACAAAAGTGATGTTCAATGCTTTTACAAGAAATGAAGATTTATCGATTGATGGAGAAAAGCTGGAGATAACAGATACGTACGTTTATCTTGGACAGCAGATATCAAGTGAGGGTCACATTGATGAAGAAATTAATCGGCGTACAAAACTTGCCTGGAGAGCTTTTGGAAGAAACAGCATAATTTTCAAGAGCAATATGCCATTATGTCTTAAAAGAAAAGTGTTTGATCAATGCATCCTTCCAGTGCTTACGTATGGTGCAGAGACGTGGACCTTAACTAAAAGAAACATACAAAGGCTGCAGACAACTCAAAGAAGCATGGAGAGGTGCATGCTTGGTGTAACCAGGAGAGATAAGAAGAGGAACTCGTGGATCCGAAAAATGACAAGAGTGGAAGACATCATGATCAGAGTTAAATCCCTGAAATGGCAATGGGCTGGACATACTGCCAGAAGGACAGATCATCGATGGACAGCCGAAATTTTAGATTGGATTCCAAGGGACAGGAAAAGACCCAGAAGAAGACCACATGGGAGATGGGTGGATGAAATTCGAAAGTATGCAGGGGTGACATGGAGGAGACTGGCACAAGACAGACCGTTGTGGAGGAAACTTGGGGAGACCTTCGTCCAGCAGTGGATTGATAATGGTTGATGATGATGATGATGATGATGATATATAAAACTTGCCTGGAGAGCTTTTGGAAGAAACAGCATAATTTTCAAGAGCAATATGCCATTATGTCTTAAAAGAAAAGTGTTTGATCAATGCATCCTTCCAGTGCTTACGTATGGTGCAGAGACGTGGACCTTAACTAAAAGAGACATACAAAAGCTGCAGACAACTCAAAGAGGCATGGAGAGGTGCATGCTTGGTATAACCAGGAGAGATAAGAAGAGGAACTCGTGGATCCGAAAAATGACGAGAGTGGAAGACATCATGATCAGAGTTAAATCCCTGAAATGGCAATGGGCTGGACATACTGCCAGAAGGACAGACCATAGATGGACAGCCGAAATTTTAGATTGGATTCCAAGGGACAGGAAAAGACCCAGAAAAAGACCACATGGGAGATGGGTGGATGAAATTCGTAAATATGCGGGAGTGACATGGAGGAGACTGGCACAAGACAGACCGTTGTGGAGGAAACTTGGGGAGACCTTCGTCCAGCAGTGGATTGATAATGGTTGACAATGATGATGATGATGATATATATATATTTTTTTTTAGGTAGTTCAGTTCAAATGTGTAGTAAAATGTAAGCAGCACAGTTAACAGCGACAGCGTCTGGGCAATAGCGATAAAATTCCCCTGGAACAGAACAGCAGCATCTGTTGTTTGTTTCCACTCTATTTGTACTATCGCATAGGGTAAAACATACTCTTCCACACTCTGCAGTTTTTCTAAGAATTCCATAGCATCCTGAAATTAAAAGAGACAAACAAATAAGCTGTATATGCCACTCTGAACAATGACTTAAGATATTTGAAATTATGGATAGCAAAATTAAATTTGACACTTTTTAAAAATAAAATTTAGGACAAACATGCTTAGAAAATAAAAAATAAAAATCACAATTTGCATTTGCAGGTTTAAGAGCAAATCACTTGTTTAATAGAGAACTGATCTTCTCCCATAGTATGGTTTCCTTTTAAGTATATTTACAGAAACACATATATATTTATGTGAAATCCAACACTGCTATTCATTTGTGTTATTTCTCCTCCCCTAAAATATGTGTTCTTTTTACAAACACAAAAGTTATAGATTGTATGAGGTGGTACTGAGAAGTAGTATGTGCTAATGTAATTACATTTCACCACTTTTTCCATTGCCACAGTTGTATACAATGATTTTTATGGATATACACTAACAGGCTTTGCACTTGTAACTTATTCGGATATCATATAAAGCATTATGTTAAAATGTACTGTATGCCAGGTTGTTTCTCTAGTATCTATAGAAATATTCTTAGTTATAATCACAGTAAAAAAAGGCAATTCCGGTAACGTGATATACGCATTTTGCTAGATCACTAAGAACCTTTCGGCATTCCATAAATCAGCTATTTTATCTGCCTTCGATTTCTTTTTCTCACTTTTCTTTATCCTTTAGCTGTTCTAAGTATGAAGCATATGTATATAGCATGGGACTGCTTCACATAATTCAAGAGATGTTTAGGAATTGGAATGGAATTAATGGAGTTTTTATGCAGTCAGATTGCATCGTTACAGACATACGGAGTGGATGCATGAATCCAAAAGAAATTCTTTCCTTTGTAACAATGCAATTGTTTTATGAAAAGCTCCTTTCCAGCTGTATGCTAGCAGGCAATAGTGTTAGACCTGCTTGGAGAAGTTTGATACAGCAAGAGCAATCAGTTAAAAATTATCTGTTTTTTCTTTGTGGAGCTAACCTCTGAATCCCAGAGAACAGCTTAGTGATATGTATATGATGATGTAATAAGGACCCACCAGCTGAATCTTTAATATCTGGAATCTCGAACCAATATTTACAGATATTTGCATCTTCTGAGTTTTATAGATTTTGTAACTAGATTATATAAGGCTAACCTTCAATTTTTACTCAAATCCAATGAAAACTTATCGAATTACACATAAACAAATTTTAGGTTGCTATTTAGAGAAACACTGCCATTATAGCTTGGAGCATCATGTTTTGAGGAAACTAATATCCAGACTTTGGCCCATTATTAGAAATGCTGACACTTTTATTGGCAGTAACTATTGTTCCCTGTTATCGCTTGTGGAGGAGAGGAAGTGGGAAGTGTTGCAAGTGGTAGTTATAACATTCTAATCTAGGGCAAGTTCTTTTTTTCACTATTGCTATTTGTAGCTGCCTAAAAAAAAAAGACAGGTCAAATTTTAAGAGTGAATTATTATATCTTCAAAATTTCAGAACAAAATGGTAAAATCTAAGGATTTTTCAGGACACGAAAAAGAAAAATCAAGAATTTCAGGACAACTCTAATCCCTGCTTTACTTATAATACAAATATTGTTCTTTAGTTACATTGTAATATTACCATGGTTCTAGGAATTAAATGCTTTTAACATGATTTAAATTATTCAATGATCAGTGCAAAGTTTCAAGCCTTTATTATGTTAACAATCAACACTTTACAATGCATACTGTGATTTCAAGTGAAACTGCTAAAATATTCCTATCATGATACTGACTGAGCATATTTTACATTTTCCCTAAGATTACCTAGTTTTCTCCTAAACATATTTGTCACATGTTGACCCCATCATGTAATTTTTTGATTCCCTATAAATTGTAATATTTTTCAGTAGCTAACTCACAGTTTATGGCAAATTATCATTCTAGGCTATTTACACAAATAAAAAAAATCAAAATTCCAGTTTTTGAGATACTCAACATCAAATTTAAAATTGCATGACACTGAATTTAAAATAAAAAAAATTGTGCACTAAAGTATCATTTTAAATCCTGAAAAAAGGCACTTAAGAGAGACCAATTTTCTTACTCTGCGGTAAAGTTAACTTGATTTATATTTCTGCAATGTAAGAATTTGGCAGATTTTCTAATTTTTTTTACTTCATCAGTTTGTTAATTAAAAAATTATGGCGCTGAAAACTTAACACACAATCATGCCTTGTTTCTGCTAACAAAACTGCAAAGTTTTATGAAAATCCAAGGTAGTCAAGTTGAAAATGCTTTGTTGGTTTAACATAAATAACCCTAGTGAGAATAATTGGCAGTGAAACACGTAACACATGAAACATTAGAATATTTTCAGAAACACTCTCTGTTTGAACTTATATCCTCTATAACTTCCAAATTCCTTCATATAAAATTCTCGTATCAAGAACAGATCGACATTAGTTTTCTGGATGTTAACATCAACCCAGACTTCTCACTTGGTCCCTCTGTTTACAGGAAACCTTCTGCCACCCATAATATCATCTCTTACCATTCCTGCACCTTTGGAAAATACAAATTGACTGTATTAAAGGCATACATCCACAGAGCTAACCTTATTTGTAACAGCCCTTCAGCTCTTCAAAACAAATATCAGATCATCAACATTGGCAAATTAGATCCTTTATCATCAGATCCTTTATCACTCACAAAGTTTGCTCTATTTTCAAGTCTTTTGGCTACAGGATTGCTGTTAAACCACCTCCACATCTTCTTAACCTTATCCTTAATGACAGAGATCCCAATAAACCCCTAGAGTTACAAGGTATCTACTCTATCCCTGTCAACACTTCCACAGTGTTACCCACTATATTGGTAGCTTACTTAACGAAGCATCAACCTGTGATTAATGAAACATATCGCTGATGCTAAGAAAAGCAACCGTTCTACCCCCGCCCTTTTAATTTTAACTATCAGCGATATGTCCGCGATTCCCGATTGGCAAAATGTTAAATGTATCGCTCCGTTCAGCAATCAAAAAGCCCTCTGGTACCGCAAAAGCATTGAAATCTTCTGTACTCCTAACACTTGCAATACAGATGCACCTTTTAACATACTTATCATTTGTAAAGCTATTTTGAAATCTGGCAACAACTAATGCTTATACCACATGTTTCATTCCATGGCTGATGAAGGTAGAAGTCACTACCGAAAGGTCCCACCACTTGTAATTTTTACATAACTTATGCGTGATATGTGAACATCAAGAATTATTCTAACATAAATAACCCATTTCTTGCACAGAAAAAAAGTGTCTTAAATAATTTGCAAAAAATATTTATGAGAGGTATTTTTAACCAGCCAATATCTATACAAGCTTTAAAAATGAATGGCACAGTATTTTAAAACCCAACATGACCAGTACAAAAGCGTCTTCATGCAATTATTCCACATCACCTTTTCCCTGTCATTCATCCAAAGGTATTCAGATTGGAAGGGCACAAAACAAACAGCACCAATAAAAAAAATTGAAAATCAGATTAATCCCAACTCTCTTATTTCTTTTCATTGCAATATTTATTGGAAATATGCTTCCTTTACCACTAGCAGACAAACTAGTTTTGCACCATCAATTGATATCTTTCTAGGTATTTGGACTATGACCAGTTAATTTAGAATGTAACAGCTGTCAAATCAAACCTTCCTCTTTTGTGGTGGTTTTAGCCACCACAAGCAACTCATAGGGCTATAAACAATAGTTATAGTATCTGAAAAGAGTAATTTCATTTAAATAAATTTTACGTTAAGTATATAGTATCAACAGTAAATATAAAAAAGATTTGAGTTGACTGTACATCAGGGCTATATAGCTAGCAGGGAGCCAGAGGAAGCTCAGCCCCCTCTCCCACAAGGCAAGCAAAGTTCCCCTGGAAAGTTGATGCTTTCGTTAATTATCTGCAATTTTATTTTCAGTGGTTTATGGAAATTCCTTTTGCATTTCATTATAAGCACAAATATTTTGCTTTGTATATTCATGTAATTTAAAAAAAGCAAAATTGCACTGATACACCATGAACAATGGATAACTGAAAAAAATTCCTTCTGGAAATGAATCTGTAGGAACAGCTGTGCCAATGATTCTCTGCCATATGGGCACCAGACTTGCTGCTGCTAAGGGTCAGAAAAAGTATTATTAAAAGTTTAGCTTTAACCGCGATATTTCAGAAATGATTAAAACAATATTTAAATTCCAAAATTTAATTATAGTTAAAATCATCAGATCCTTTAAAACGCCTTGCGATTAATGAGATTAGATCTTGATTGTAGCTGTGGGCATGCATTTCTTGAACCCCATGGCTGATGTCTATAAAACAGTGTTCCCTGTTGTGCTTGTATGTCATTTTACCTGATGGTGAAACGCAAAGTGTTTTGAAAGAACTCGTGATTTTAACTATCATTAAATTTTAGAATTTAAATGTTTTAATCATTTCTGAAATATCATGTAAAGATGGCAGAAAGCTACACTTGTAATGTTCTTACAGCATGATTTTAGTCTAGCCTACATTGTTTAGAGCATTATTATTAATGTTATTATTATTATTTGAGTAACATGAAATGTAAAAGAACGTAAAAAAGGGGGAGGGCAAAAGCACAGTTTGCCATATGAATAAAACATTTAATCATCATTAGGTAGTTGACTATGAAATATGTTAGACTGCTGTTAAAAAAGTTCCAGTTGGTTAATTTCATACTCCTACAAAGAAGTGTTGTCATGGGAATGTTTTAGCTAAACATTCTTCTAGGTGATGTAGAACAGTACTAAAGAGGTTTTTTTGTACGAGAGAGAGAAAGCTTTTAACTTCTTACTGTCGATTGTTTTTCAGTACGAGGTTTTCGATGCATGTGTGGGAAAAGTGTTTATCGGCAGGAATCTACGGGTTTTTGGTTAGGGGTAGGGATGTTTGACTGTTCATCCTGTTAAGAAAAGGTTACCTCTGAGAACCAGCAAAGGAGAATGCATGATTAATGATGGAGAAGAAAGGGCCAAAATTTGGCATCAACTCCTTGATGCCATTGCATGTATTCATGAAAAAAAAACCAGAATAGTAAACTAACAAATCGTTTTCTCATGCTATTGGAAGTTATGTTTCCTCCAGTGATAATGACCCTGACACTTAGCCACCATTGAACGAATTCTGAAAATACAATTTATTTTTTCCCTTCCAAAGTTTCCTTCATCCTTCTCCTCTTTTTCATATTCTAATCCCCCCCCCCTACTTTTCGGCTGGAGAAATCATTGGGTCGTGAAATATTCATAAAAGGAATAAAAACACAAAGCAAAACTTGTATTTGTATTCATGAATGAATGTACTTTGCCATTTGAACAATGACCTTCCCCACCTTCCCTTCCCATCCCATCCCATCCCAATGTATCATCAGCCTTCCCTGGTGGAGATCTAGCTACGGCCCTGCTGTACATACAATACACCAGAAAAAAATTTATACTTTTGTTCCGAGCTTGTTTTAAGGTTCTTAATGACCACTTAAGTAACTCTGAGGGCTATAAACAGTTTTCCATCCCTAATTAAGGACCACTGGTAAGTGGTTTTAGGAACAACAGTCAATGCTGTAAGATAGTAAAACACATCACCTGTGCCGTATCCAGGAGCTGAACTTGGGCCCAGCTTGGACAATTCATAACAAACCAGTGTACCCACCCAGGCGTGTCACAGAGTGCATGTGACAAGGACGACCACATGGAGATATAAGCGGCCGGTCAGGACAGATGACCCATAGTGTGTTAAATAAACACAATGGACAGAGGCAGTGATTTGACAGATGTTCAAAGGGAATGATAATTGGCTATCACATCAAAGGTGAAAGCATCTCAGAAACAGCACAATTTGCGGGCTGTTTGCAAGGTGCTGTAGTAAGGGTGTACTAAGGATGGACCGCTGACACACTGAATATCTCCCGACGTCATAACTGTGGAGCCCAAAGCCATCGACCCCTATGGAGAACGTCGCCTCCGTTGACTGGTAAAGGGCAATTGATGCGCACCAGTGCAGCAATTGGCCACGCAAATGCACACTGGGGCACCCAGGTACGTGTCCTCAATAACAGTACAGCCAATCCTCTCACACATGGGTCTCTGGAGTCAACGCTCTGTCAAGGCACCCATGATAACCTAGGTCCATCGACAACAAGGTCTGCAGTTCACATGGTATTACTGTCATTGGACAGTGGAAGAGTGAGAAAAGGTTGCTTTCTCAGATAAATCGACGTTTCTACTCCACAGAAGTAACTGGCAGTGGCGATAGAACATCGGACACATGAGAACTAACACCTGGACACGCTTGTTGGCCAAGTACAGGCTGGCAATGGCAGTTTGCATGTCTGGGATATATTTTCCTGGTATGACCTGGGACCGCTGGTACTACTGGATGGGTCCCTGAACACCAATGGCTACCTGTCCATCCTCGCTGACCACATGCATCCCTTCATGTTAGATGTTTTCCCTGGTGGTGATGGTGTCTACCAACAGGACAATGTGCCCTGTCATGTCGCTAAGGGGGTGCATGACTGGTTCCAGGAACATGACAGTGGTGTCTCTGTTCTCCCTTGGCCGGTGAAATCGCCCGACCTCAATCCCATAGAGCACTTGTGGAACTATTTGGATTGACAGGTTTGACGTGCTGACCCACAAACCATGCCATTTCCATGACAATCGTGCTCTGCTGCAGTCCCGATGGGGCCGTGTGCCTCGGGCAATGTTCCAGGGCCTCATTGTGTCCATACTACTCCGTCTCGCCGAGCTGTCATCCAGGCCAAGGGTGGTTATTCCCATTATCAGGTAGGTGGTCATATTAATCTGATACAACCGTGTATGTTTTCTATGAAGAAAATAATTTCACTGATGCCTTTTTTTTAAATGGCACTAATGAAAAATAAACAATACAAATCAAGCTTACTATTATGGAAGCAAACTGGTATGCTTTTAAACCTGCAGTTTAACAAGTATAGGGAGAAAAATAATATTTGCACTTCATACATGTTCTTTCTGGGGGCTAAGTTTACCAAAAGCTTTCACAGAATCTTAATGTACAATATTTCACCACTACTCTATTCCCTGCCTTCATTTGTACAATACAAAGAAATGACATGTATTCGCAGGCAATCAGGCATCAGAGATTGTTGCAATTTGATGCACACACATGGTGTTAAATATCATAGAAATGGTTACGAATTAAAGCTTCCCTTGTACACACAGTGAAGTAATTAATTGAAGCCATGTTCTGTTAATCAATTTAAATATATTTTTGTTTAGGATCTCTGAGACCTCAATTATTATTTTTCGTATAGACACTACTACAAAAACAGCTGAAGAGAAAATGTTTATTGTGATAGTCAAGCAAAAATAATTTTCAAAGTATTACGAATCTAACTTTAGATAACTTTGCTGAGGAAAAATTCCTGGGTAAAAGCTCAAAGGGATTGATATTTTGATTGATAAATATTTCTTTTCATCTGGGCTGCTGGGCAGAAAAGAATAGAAAAAGGGCATTAACGAACTTTTCTGATTATCAACTTTTTTTTATCGTTATTTAGTTCTGACAGAACACCCCTTTCCACAGAAAAAGTAAATGCAAGACATTTCAGAATCTGAAAAAATGCTGGATGTGTGTGTGGTTTTATTGAATCTATTCAAAATCCAATTTTAGAATGATGAAGTACATAAAAACTATAAATGAACACAAAAAACATCCACATCTAGTAACCATTTATATTAGTACACTTTCACCTAGAAACCTAATTTCTTTTCACAGAAAGATCGTTAATTTTTACTTTACCAAAATATACTGTAGCTGTGAACCTTCTTACATTAGCAACAATGTATAAATGGAATAAAGTTTCACTTACTTCATCACATTCTTCTTGAAGCTTTCATTAGTTTAAATCTATTTCAATTTGTTAGAGAATTTATTTACATTAATATACTCTGCATTAGGCTTTTCATTTTCATTATGAAAAACTAAGATCACAATTTGGTACGAACATTTTTAACAGAAGAGATTTATATTTCACATATATATAATTTGTGACTATAGAACTTGTGGTGGTGAGATAGAATGAAAATACCAATGTTTACCACAATCAAAGGGTTATTATGCATTGACTATAGTTTCGCAGAGCGTTAGGCTCGGCATCATCAGGACGAATGGAGCATAACATTCAAATCATTGTGACATTATCAAAGTTCTGGTCAGTCACGGTTTTTCGTGAGTTGATTCCACTCGCTTGAAAGAAATGGAGTTGATGTCATGTTGGTGACAAGCCGTGAAGAGTTCCGGTATATGTGAAAAGCTTTTAATACATTAAGCTTGACAGTCGAATCAGATTTATCAATAAGCGTAGCGTTTCCAAACAAATATTTATTGTTATTTTTGTGATAATGTTGGGCTACAGATGACTTCTTCAGTTCACAGTTCTGTACGCAAGCTTTGTGTTCCTTCACACAGAAACTTAAGCCCTGCGGGTCTGTCCTATACATGAAAGTCCACATTCACAATGTATCTGATAAATTCCCCAGGAATTTTTGTCTTCGACGTAGTCTTTTGATCTGTAAAAATTTATCTTGTTTATGGGTTTAAAAACCACTTTGAAATTAAAACTTTTGAGAATTTTTGAAATTCCAAAGCAAATCTGAGGAGCAAAAGGGATAACCGCCGAATTCTCTCGTATTGCGAGGTCTATTGGCATGAGCGAGCTGACTGTTTTCAGTTTCCTAAATTTTTGGACAGCTTTATCTATAACGGAAAGGCTATATCCTCTGTGTACTGCAATTTGTTTAAGAAAATCAAGCTCTTTCTGCAAGGAATCCTCAGTGGAGCATATGTGGTTGTTTTTTTATTATTTTTTTATTTTTTTTTATTGGAGGTTTAACGACTACCGTGAGCAAGTGGGGCATATGTGTATTGCCCGATATACGTATGTGTAGAAGGCGGAGATTTTTTTGTTTCCATGGGGGATTTGGTTTTGCATGTGGGAGTAAGGGAACAGCAAATGGTTTTCGATAAGCTGTTGTACTAAAGTATCCTTCAGAGCGTGGCACAAGGACGTCAAAGAATGGTAAGCAGCCATTATTTTCAGTCTCACATATGTACTGTATGAGGATCAATTTAATTGATAAGTTCAACTAATTTAGGTATTTCCGAGTTCATGCTATTCCAGAGAATAAAAGTATAATCTACATATCGAATCAACAGATCAAATGTGACAAGCTGAAAGAGTTTGTCCTCAAAGTGACACATATAGACTTTGCATGAAATAGGCGACAGTGGTCTGCCCATTGCAAGGCCTTCCGTCTGTTGGGAAAATCTTTCACAATGATTTGAATGTTTACAAAATGTTACAATGATTTGAATGTTTATGCTCCATTCATCCTGATGATGTCGAGCCAAACGCTCTACGAAACTATAGTCAATGCATAATAAACCTTTTATTGTGGTAAATGTTGGTATTTTCATTCTATTTATATTTCACTTTCCAAAATATTCTGACCACATCCACTTGCAAAAGTGTGTATGTGTGTGTCTGTGCAGGATGATCTAAAAGTTACACTATCTGTCAATACACTGTACTTAACAAAGCTGTGTGTTATGGTTAGAGTAGCAGAATGTAGACGTACGCAGATAGTTTTCAAATTATTAGCAGATTTTGCAGATACGTTCTAAATTATTGGCTGATTTTGCAGATACTTCAAATAAATTGTGTCAGCAAAAATCAGTGTTAATATCATAAAATACCACAGAAAACCTGTTTTCATTCAAAAATTTTGCATACTGTACACTTTTGTGCTAAAGACAGCACAGAAAAATATTCACATTTCCTATCATTGACTGCATGAAAGTAATGCAATTTCATTGACCACAGAAAATATTTTTAGTTGTATGTTTTGTGTCCAAAAGAGGTATTACCATTAAATTTGCAAAAATCTCTCTCACCGAGGTAATATTAAAACAGGAGGCCTTTCCAAAGCATGCAGCATCATTGAAGTCCGTTCACACCATAACCTAAAATTTACTGAAATTAATTTTGTTTGCTTTTTTTTACTGAGCACACACAATTTTTTTAAGGAATTGAAATCTAAGAAAATAAAGTTTTCAAATTATGTGAATTTTCACTTCTGCATGAACTCAAGTGTGTATATTGGTTAAACTAGGCACACTGAAAGTAAAGAAATATGCATGAAAAGGGGTTTTGATTCTGTTTTCAATACAAATTGCGTTGCAACTGATGATATTAACTGAACAGGTGTTGAAAACTACATTTTGAATCCAGCTCTAAGTTGATCTGATGAGTTGCGTTCAACAAATAAAAAAAATATATATAAGTGGATAATCAAGTTAATTTGCCATCTGTATTTGGCTAGTTGTTTCAGCATACTGTTTCTTGTCACTTATTAATGGATAAAATAGCCCTACAGTGTTTTACATCATAAATGCATAGTAGCCACTGCTAAATAGTTTGATGCATATAGTTGTTTCTCTTCGAATTATACGTTAAAACAAGCAATATTAAGGATTCATGCCTTTTGAAAGAATGAACAGTGCAAAACATACCAAAAGATATAAATCCCTAATGTGTCTTTTTATTTACTAATTACCATCCTAAAATTATGTCAGATGAATTATTTATAAGTTTCTTCAAAATTATAATTTAGACTCAAGACAAAAAAAATTTGGCCTTAAATAACTCTCCCCAAAGAAAACTAAACCCCTAAAGCCAGTCCTTTGATGCAAGACAACAGTAAAATGTTTGCAGACAGCACAAGCAACTTGCTGCCATCATTACACATATAGTGTATCAAACAGCAGATGGGAAAGAGAAGCATGCAACTTGGTTTATGTTTTCTGACACACAAATGAAAAAAAAACTAAAAAGCCAAAGCAAATAAAGTAATCTTGCAAAATTATTACTGACAAAGTTACCCTAATTTAAATTTTGGATACTGTCAAAGTGACCAAAACGAAATGCTGCAACACAGGCAGGATCGTCTCATGTCAGACAGTTGTCTCATGCACAGGTACAGTTGTTTACTTCCTGAACATAACAAAAAAATAACCATGGGATGAAACCAAATGCATTGGAGGGAGGTAGATGGGCAAATGTAATGCTGTCACTTCTAAAAAAAAAATGAAGGAAATCAATTGAGCTAGCAATGCCCTCTACGATTGCGGAAGTTGGTGGAAAATACATGGCTATTGGAAAGGTACGGCATTTGATTCAACTCATAAAGTATTGCATAAATAATGCAGAAAGAATATTCACGTATGAACACATTTCAAAATCAAATTGCAATTAACAAGTTCTCAATTTCGACAAAAATCAGCTATTATCGTAAATAGAAAATACGGTGTTATACAGGGTGTCCGAGAATTATTGGACACATTACAAAATTATGTACAAAAAAAAAAACAACTATGAGCGCTGTCTGTTTTTCTATGTCACGTATTACTAACACAGTTTCTATATTTTTGTTTTGCAGAATTGTTATTCCCAGAATCCGATAGATGGCGCTAGGTGGGGCCTGATGAGGAATGTGTGAGAAGTGCGCAATCAGTAATTATGTCATCCGTACAGCAGAAAGCGATGTGTATGTTATATTTTGCGGAATTAAAGTCTGTCATTAAAGTTAAAAGACGGTACCGTTTAGAGTATGGTTGTAATCCTCCACCAATGAATTCAATTAAGCAGTGGATGAAACAGTTTAAAGAAACTGGCATTGTGGAACATCGTGGAGGAGCCGGCAGGCCTAGCGTCAGCGGTGAGGCGGTTGACCAAGTTAATGAAAGTTTCCGACGAAGCCCCAGGAAATCCGTTAATAAAGCAAGCAGAGAACTGTGCATTCCGAAATTGACAGTTCACGATATCTTGCACAAGAAATTAAAGTTTCGTGATTATAAAGTTCAAATAGTGCAAAAGTTGCATGTAAATGATCACACTCTGCGATGCGATTTCACTGTGGATATGCTGCATCGAGTGGAAAACGACGAAAACTTTCTCAGTACTGTAATTTTTAGTGATGAATTCACATTTCATGTATCAGATATTATGAATCATCACAACTGTAGGATATGGGGCAGTGAACTGCCTCATGCTGCTATTTAACTGGAACGTGATTCTCCAAAAGTTAATGTGTGGTGCGCCCTATCAAAAAGAAAAGTGATTGGCCCTTTCTTCTTCGGCAAAAAACCATAAATAGTGACATTTACCTGGATATGCTAGAAAATTTTGCTATATCCCACATCAAAAGATATGACGTTGTTTTCCAACAAGACGGCGCGCAACCGCATTGGTCAACGTTTGTACGTAAGTGCCTAAATAAGCATTTCTCCAACGGATGGATTGGGCATGGTGGTCCAATTCTGTGGCCTCTCCAGATCTAACTCCATTGGATTATTTCATGTGGGGTTATGCGAAGGACTGCGTCTATCAAACGCCTTGTACTGATTTGCAGGAACTGAAGCAGCCTATCACAGCTGCTATTAATTCTATAATTCCTCAGATGCTTGCCAATACATATCATGAAATTGCGTATCAATTGGGGCGTACTACGAGCAACCAAGGGATCTCACATTGAAATTTATTAACGTGTGTGGTTACACTGTACATAAGTTATTGCAGTCAGTTTCTTTGTATCTGTTTAATGTTTTGTTTTATATAATTTTGTAATGTGTCCAATAATTCTCGGACACCCTGTATATAAGCTCACCAAGCATGAACATTAATACATGAAGTTGCAGAAATACAAATTTAAGTACACTGCATTATCTTTCCCTCATATTTTTCTTAACTTCCTAAAACTGTTATTGAAAAATATTTTTACCGCATGAGCTGATGCAAAGTAAATATTACATATAGTATAAGAAATAAAGGGGGAATAAATGTTTTAAGTTTACAAGACCATCGCTGCTTTTTCTCAGACATCCAAATTGCAGTGCTACTTTCATACTCAATGAATTATAATTTTAACAGCTATCTCTACATACAGTATGACTTAAATGAACAAAACAGCACTCAATGTCATCTAATTTTATAACCGAGCACTTTTGATTTTGATCATCCACAAACATGTTCATATGAAGTAAATAGACAAGTGAACAATTAATATATCACTCCCTCTAACTGATACATATAAGTAGTAATGCCTTTCTTAAATTTAATTTGTTCTTTGACTAAACTTGTGTTCTTTTGTTGTTGTTTTTTTTTTTTTTTGCTGAGGAACAAGTTATAACACAATTTTTTTTTAAGTTCTCTTGAAAAACATCAAAAAGAAGAAAATGGCTTAGGATAGACACTGAAAGATTGAATTGGTGATGAATAAGTTCTGTTTTTCTTCTTGCAATGATTCGATCTTTTGCATGAACTAAAAGTCACCAAATTGTATTTTTTTTTCTTTTTTTTTATTGTAGGTTTAACGACCACCGTGAGCAACTCAATGGGCTATAAGCAGTCTCCCGTCCCTAATTTAGGGTCACTGTTTTCAGGGAAGGGAGAGCCAGTGCCGTAAGACAAACACAACATCCATGCCTTACTGGGTTTCAAACCCGGACCCCTTTCGGACGAATGATCAGAGGCCACCGCCTTAGACTACTGCGCCACCGGGGCGGCCGGACGAATGATCAGAGGCCACCACTGCGCCACTGAGGCGGTGTCAGCAAATTGACTTGACTGCAGTAGGAACAAAATGGTAGAAAGGAAGCTTTTCTTTTCTTCTTAAAAACATGTTTTTATAAGACAAAAAAAAAATTTCCAGCTGGAAGATATGTAACTAGATAGTCTATTATTATTGCTTTTATTTCATTAAAAGCACGGTTGCTTTTAATAAATTTGCATAAGTTTAAATATTTATCATAGTGTTTGAAATTCAAAAGCAATCTTTTGCGTGGAAGTTCTTCATACACTGCTTAAAGAAATTTTGCTTCTATATTCTGCTTCTGTGGTGTACTGTGCCTATGGTATTTATTAAGAATACCTTCTCCACCGACTTGCAGAGCCATAGCTACAGGAAGGGCAAGGAGAATGGTCATTCCAGGGGCATAAATTCATGCTCTGGGAAATGTAAAAAATATAAATTCTAACTAAAAAAGATAGGTATACCCTTCAGTATTTTCTTTTTAAAGACTTGACTTAGTCTCATACAGCATTCCATGCAGTAAAGAGTAACATACACTATGAAGTGTGAATACCTCATATATGCAGGAAAGGAATTTTCTAAAACACTGGAAGCCCATAAATCAAATGCTGATATGCCTGACCCCCATGACCTTTTCAAACATGTAGTTGGGATAAAGACCTAATTTATAATTTGTGCTCTGTTGCAAGAAGTCTATCCCAGTGTTTAACCTTTAACAGAATTTTCCCCAAGCCCTACACCTAAAGCTTTTTCCTATTGTTACGTTCTTTTTTTTGATTGGAGGTTTAACGCCCACCGTGAGCAACTCAATGGGCTATAAGCAGTCGCCCGTCCCTAATTTAGGGTCACTGGTTCCAGGGAAGGGAGAGAGCCAGTGCCGTAAGACAAACACAACATCCATGCCTGACCGGGATTCGAACCCGGACCCCTTACGGACGAATGATCAGAGGCCAACGCCTTAGACCACTGCGCCACCAGGGTGGCATTGTCACTATCCGGTACTCATTTGTTCACTATCCGGTACTCATTTGTTCTGCACTGGTTTGTTTTTCGCTATTCATTTCTGTGGGGTGTTGTGTTGTTGGCATTCACACAACGTTTACACTTTATTTGGTATTTACAACCTGTGGTCCTTGAGTATTTACTCAGTTTTTACATTTTTAATAAAATTATATCAAAAACCTGATGTGTAATTCTTGAATGATCATAATATCTTCCTGTATAACCGCAATATGTAAGAAAATAAAAACCATGTATTATTTGAATGGAAGTCAAAGGGACATAATTTCCAGTCTCACCCTACCAGATAAGAAAAGCTTATCTGGTAGGGTGAGACTGAAAATTATCCAGCTGTCTTGTGATGAGCATGTAAACACCACCGGGATGGTTAAAAATATCTTATTATTATTAAAGAACATGCTGTAGTCTTTCTGAAAAATCAGTTTCAAAGCATATTACAGAGGACAGTCAGTGTAATTTGAAATAGACTCTATCTACAGTCACTGCAAGACATAATATGCTATTTTGGATTTTGAAGGGCACATAACTTACAATATCAACTAGTTTTCTTGATATCATGAATATTTAGCAATATTAATTATTACTGCAACACAAATTTTCTGAAATGAATTAATCTGCTTTTCGATAAATTCTCGTAGATCAGGTTAAAAATATATTTTTCTTACTAATAGGAGTGATGCAAAAGAAGTGAGGGAAATTATTACAGAGTGGTTGAAAAATTTGAATAAAAAGCCTGAACACTGCTATCTAAAAAGGACGCTAATCAACACATTTAACAGCGTATAAACGACAGTGTGAGCGAAACAATTTAAATTACCTAACAAATGACATATCCATAAGAGCTGGGTGTTATTCACAGTAGAATTCATATTTTGGCGAACACACATCAACACGCCAGCCATGTGAGCCATCCTCCTCCATTAATGGCGGAACTTCCTGTTTCTCAAGAATAGCGGAAGTGACGAAAAACTCGCTTTACGGAGCAGCTTGTTTAGTTTACCGCTCATTCTGTGTCTGAACTCTGAATGCAATGCAACGTTTTTTTTTGAGTGGCGGGGAGCGGCTTTTTAAATCATTATTATTTTATGCACGATATGTTTATCTTCTAAAATTCAGTTACCTACTGCAGAAATAAAGCACAATAAATATACAACTTGAACCAGTATCTGCTGCTCCTGTGACGCATGGTCTAAACGCTGGCTTTTGATTATTCGTCCGTGAAGGGGTCCGTGTTCGAATCCCGGTGAGGCATGATGTGTTTGTCTTACGGCACTGGATCTCTCTTCCATGGAGCCAGTGACCCTAAATTAGAGACGGGCAACTGCTTATAGCCCATCGAGCTGCTCAGGGTGGTCGTTAACCCTTCAATAAAAAAAAAAAAGATCCAGTATCTACAAAATTATGCCGTCAGTTTTCAAACAGATATTTTGAAATTATTTTATGTATAGTAAAAGTATGAAAAAACTCTAGCCATAAGATTCATTCTACTAACTTGAAATTGTGGAAATATCCAGTTGTAGCACGTGCTGTTTGGAAAACAGTGGAACCAAAGCCTTCGTGTTGCTCACATGTTGCTCCACAAAAGCTGCTTGCATGATGCCTCAGGTGGTAAAGGTTGGAACTTTGTTCCTTTGCTGCTAATCGGATTAGTGAATCCACACCGTGGTTGTTAGAAAAGTGTAGGCTGTTCTACTTACGTCAACATACAACGGAAACACTGTGCCAACGAATTTAGGAATAGAAAAGTAGAGACGGTAGCTCAGTGTTGGGCCCATAGCCTGATTTCCGCACGACCACAGGACCTCATAATTTCTTTTTTTTTTTGGGGGGGGGGTCAGAACTATCTTGATAATAATATAGATCATCAACAAATATTCTTTCAAACGGTTGATTGAAAACTTTAATCGAGCGGAGGAGGGTATACACAGGATGTGCACAGGGCCTTGACTATGGCCTAGGTCGATCCCTGCTTGGGCCTACGTTAAATTGCAAGCCTGCGTGTGTGCTGCCTGGATTAGGAGGAACGCAAAACTTATTCTAGCAGCATAGTAGTCAATGCAAAACCCATATTATTATCTCATGCTTAGCTTTCTTAATCGGGGACCGACTTAGACAGTTTGGGGCACTGGGCAAGAGGCTTTCAGGGGTCCCCCGGCATCCCGTGTGAATCGCTTTGCTGCAAAGCAAGTAATATATAGGTATATCGTAGGGGCCCCTCAAAGTTCGGGGCCCAGAGCACGTGCCCCGAATGACCTCTCTTAAATCAGGCCCTGTTTTTAATGCCTTCATCAGCTGAGCTCTCTCGAAATGAAATTCAAGATTTCGTAAAAAGAACAAATACATAATAAACGAAGTTCATAAAATGGGCACCTGCTTCAATTCATGAAAAATATTACTGACACTTTACAATAGAAAAGATTACAAAATTTCTTGAAAATATTATGTTTCAACAGTGATTGGATTATTGATTTTCAAATAATAAGTCTACGAAGGAATCAATCAACATGTTGTGACTATAAACTCACAGTAAACTGAGTAACAATTAATCCTTCTATCAAAAGTTCACTGACAGGCAGGTACACTGAGCGTATGTACGTACAAATGGCATGAAAAGTCAGTATGTATGCAGCTTGAACCAGTATTATACCTTTCTTTGTTTTGAAAAACAAATCATAAAACTTGGATTATAACTTTTTGAGCACTTTGTATAAATCTTCATATCATGGCAAATGCGAGTGCGAGGCAGCGCTGCTGAAATGGAATAATCGATTCGTGCAATTGAGAGAAAAAATTACTAAAGTAAAAATTCGTAAAATTCAGATCATTAGCTTTGTGTCTTTCCTCACTGTACAAATAGAAGTCAGTATCTCGGAATGTGCTGTTCGTATACAGCACATTCCAAGACTTGAAAGTGTGTAAATAATGGGTTAATGCAATCGTATAAGAAAAACAAAAAAACAAACAACGAAAAAAAACCCCGTAAAGTATATGATTTAAAAATATATTATTGGGGGGGGGGGTAAGCCCACCTCCCCATTAAAACTCCGTATGGTGGCAAATACGAGTGCTGTAGTCCACGTAATTGTGCGTTTGTTCAACCATCTCATTTGCCGATTTGTTACATTATATTAAGCTATGATTTCATTGTGTTTCAACCAGAACAAAAATTTCTGATATGGGAACGCCCAAGAGATGAATATTGCTCAAAACGAAAGCAAATATGAGACATAACAGTTCGGAAAACATTTAGAACACATTCGTAATGTGTTCTCAATGCTTTATAAATGTGTTCCGAATGTGTTCCATTCTCACGCATAAAATGTTCCATTCTCACGCGCAAAGTGTTCCGAATGTGATCTGGAAAATAATATGTTCTAAAAATTAACACTAGAGCACATTGTACAGGAGAAGAACACATGAGGAACACATTTGGAGCGCATTGGGAACACATTTTTCGTCAGCAGAACACAACCGAAACACATTTGGAACGCATTTAAAAAAAAAAAGCGTTCCCAACGTGTTCCAAATGTGTGCCGAGCGTTTGCAGTGTATGCTCTAGCTTTGTCCGTCCGTCCGCCCGTCCTCACGATAACTGGCGTAAAAATTGTTCGATTTCGATGAAATTTTAGTATGTAGTATGGGACCACTTGGGGACGAACACTGTTAAAAATGGGACAAATGGGGTCAAAGGTCACGACGTAGGAGCGGAATCATTCCATTGCCCTTATGCGTCATAACTTGCGTAAATATGGTTCGATTTCAATGAAAGTTTACTATGTGGTAGGGGACCACTTGGGGACGAAGCCTATTGAAAATGGGACTAATTGGGTCAAAGGTCTTGACGTAGGACTGGGATAATTCCATTGGCCTTATTCGTCATAACTTCCGTAAATATGGTTCGATTTCAATGAAATTTTACTATGTTGTAGGAGACCGCCTGGGGACGAACCCAATTGAAAATGGACAAAATTTGGTCAAAGATCAGGACATAGGATTGCGATCCATTCCATCGCCTTTATCCCATATTATTAAGATGGACGTCAAGTAATTTTGCTTCCTATACTTCCAATGGAAAAACTTTTGTACACTTTTCCTTTACAATTAATGTGTTCCCAAGGACGAAAATTTGAACATCGATTAAAATAACTTCATATTATAACTTTTAAAACTTAATATTTTCCAAAACAAAACCATAATTATATTAAAAAATCAATACCTTTTCCTTTGGTGGTGTTGAAACTAGGAAAAAGATGGCGTGACCTGTACTTTGATGACGTCAGTGGACAAACAAAAGTTGGATTGCATAATTACGGTTATGGTTTAGAAAATATTAAGTATTCCAATTTATGAAATGAAGCTATTTTAATCATGTTCAAATTTTCATCCTTGGGAACGCAATAATTGTCCAGAAAAAAGATTACGCGAACTGTATTTTCATGACGTCAGTAGACAAACAAATGTGCGGATCCTGTTAAAGTTTTATGACGTCATACTCTTGCTGGCGGTCGCAATTGCCATCTGCCTCACTACGTCACGCGTTGTGTGCGTATGTTCGTCCGCACGATAACTCGAGTAAAAATCGTTCGATTTTGATGAAAATTTAATATGTAGTAGGGGAACACCTGGGAAGGAATCCTATTGAAAATTTTCGAAATGGGGGTCAAAGTCAGGACATAGGAGCGGAGTCACTTCCATCGCCATTATGCGTTATAACTTACGTAAAAATGTTTCGATTTGGATGAAATGTTAGTATGTTGTAGGGACCTGCCTGGGGACGAATCGCATTGAATATGGGCGAAATGGGGTCAAAGGTTAGGATACAGGAGCGGGATCTGTTCCATAGCCCTTATGCATCATAACTTACGTAAAATTGCTTCGATTGCGACAAAACTTTCTCATGTTATTTCAGAAATATACTGAACCAGTTCTGTTGAATATCATCGAAATGGGATCAAAGGTCAGGGCACAATAATGAGATATATTCCACAGCCATTTTCCTCATAACTTGAGTAATAACTTTAGTAATGATTTCTAGTATGTTGGAAAGCGTATCCTAATCAATGCATTGCATGATTTTATTAACTTGTTATGTTTTCATTTAGGACTAATACTGATAATAGTGGTTTCCACGTAGAAATTTTAACAATGACTGGAAGAAGTGTTTACCCGAAGGCCCAAGTTTAGTACTTTAAGACGAATGGTAATTTAGTTTATTCTCTGAGCTACCTGTATTTTTCGTAAAGTTGATCGTGTACAACGAGATGACGATTTATCCTGTTGAAGGACAAATTGTTTACAATTCACCAGAGCAGGGCTTTATTTCGTCTTAGAGCAACACACATCCGTTCAAACTGGCCAGAGTATAGCTGCAAATTATTTCCTCTGCCATCTGGAACTAGTTCCCAATGAACGAAGTGCACAAACTTCTACCAGACGTATAGCATACATTTCTGCTTAGAACATTCACTTTTTGAGATTGGATCTGGTATATAAACCACTGTTTTCTCATATCGAAATTCTGGAAAAATTTCCGCTTTTCATCCCGTGTCAACTTTGAAAGAGTAATCCTGGGGATTTTATACTAATGAGCGATACACATGGACACGTCGCTGAGCTTGAGGAGGAATTAGCTCATCTACCGCTTCTTTGCTTCTTAGAGGGTTTGTGCAGTTCTTGGACAAAGGTGCGCTTATGTTTTCCAGGCTCATTTGGAAATGTCCTAGTGCTTCTGAGCGCATTTGACACAATGGCCTGGTGTACATCTTCAAACATTTCCGTTGAAAGTCTTACATGTTCGTGCTTTGTCTTCAAAACTACAGTGCCCATTTTTAAATCGCTGAAATCCAAATTTTGCCATTCATCAGACGCTGTTGCTTCACCTTCCACAACACAAATTTCTCTTACTGCAGCTTCACCTGTTAACATTAATGGAAACGCAACAGCACACGGTTTGTGTATTGCCCACACACAGTGTTTTACAGCATAAAACATTCCAGTAAACTACGGAAGCGTGGGCTCCTATTTATATTAACTAGACCAGAATGGTTACACTTTTCGTATCAAATAGACCGCAATACAACTTCGACACAGAACCCACGGGCAAAGATGAAACGAGAGAAATCCTTGTTAAGGTTCTTAAAAGGAACTGAATTAAATTTCCGTACTGTAAATACACAATGAAAAGATTTCATATAAGAAAAATACATAATATATATAATAAAGATACATATCATATATAAGAAAAATACATAATATATATAAGAAAGATACATATCATATATAAGAAAAATATATAATTAATAAAAGAAAAATATGTATTTAATAAAAGAAAAATATGTATTTAATAAAAGAAAAATATACGTATATATTTTATAAATATACATATTTTTAGAACCCGCGCACTTCACACTGAATTAAATTTACATATTGTAAATACACAATGAAAATATTTTATATAACTTATTATTAAACAAATTTAATACACAAACAGATGTATACGCTTTGGCGAACAACACATGACACAAAAATATGTGCATGTATCATTATATGCAAATGCGAAAGGAGCGAAAAGCACGCCTTTGTTACTCGAAACTCCAAAGGGATGTCTGAGCTTGAAAAGTCTTCGTACGTTAAGCGATGTCCGCTTTGAGTTCGTTTGTTGACAACGGTAGGCAACTCTCGAGTGAGTTGTCTAATGAGTTGTTTCGTGTTTTTGACTTTATCAAGTTCATATTTTTAAAACGCTTCTTTCCAGCGGAATGTGGAGCCCAACATCGATAAAACCCCGAAATTGCGAAGCAATAGGAACCGCTCCTTTGAAAATAATTTTAAGAACTCATCACGTGTTTCAGTCCGTTGAGTAAGAAATTGGGTAGCCTGAAATTCTAAAATTTTCATCTGATAGCGACGTTTCACAAGTAATATGTCAGTCGTTCTGGGATTGCTGAATAGCATGAGTGAAGGTTGAAGTCTAGCGAAGTCATGAAATCCTGCTTCAAAACTACTTTTCAACATATCCGAATGGCTTTGATAGGTGCTAATATCAACAATAGTCACCAAGTGCAGCATATATCTCCTATTAGGCAGGAAAATGTAAAATATTTCGCTCCGCGTAACTGTTCCTTAAGCAAAGAGAACTTGTGCTGAAACCCAGCAATATCACTGTACAGCTTACAAAAGTCTTGATTCGTACACTGAAGAAACTTACTGAGCATATTGAGGTGATTCGTGATATCGGTTAGAAACGCCAGGTTATCCAAAAACTCAGAATCAACCATCTTTTTCTGGACGGATTCACTACAGTTAATTTCGATGTGAGGAGCAGAGTAACTCTATCCTGACTACAAGAGATATTTCAAACATTTCCCTGAAAAAATCCAGCCGATGTTAGAGACAAGCCAAAGATCTCCGTAAGCCGCATCCTGTTCAAGAAAACTCTGTAGCCTTCGATGGTGGAGAGAGCGGTTTCCACCTCGTACCTTAGTTGTGATCTTAACGACCGTCTTTATGGCGTCATTTCCTTTTAAAGGACAGAAAAAGATTCCTGATGGATGATACAGTGAATGGAACGATAGTTGACGCAGTACTTCTGAAACAAAAATACAAGTCCCTAAATTTTCCCATCATTCGTGGTACACCATTTGTTGCTACAGAACTTTGCTTATTGAAAACTCCGATTTCTGGAGTACGGTTATGACTTCTTTGAAGATAACTTCTACTTTTGTCGTACCGTGAAGAGGGGAGATGCCAACACGTCTCGGTACAATATTAAGAGACGTGTAGTGTCTGTTGGGTCAGTGCGCTCGTCAATGGTAATTAAAAAAATATTCTCTGTATTTACAAGAGCCTCATGCAGTTTGCCCAACACAAGAAACAGATGAGGCCCACGTGACAGGGAATAGCGGAAAAGTCGCGAAAAGAAGTCAGTATTCTGGCTCCGTACGCAGAAGTAAGACGCACGTGAGATCCAGCCACAAAAAATGGAAGATATGCAATTATGCTCTGCGCCGCTGTAAGCCGCTGACATAGAGTCCACGGAATCTGACGCGCTTCCGCCAGACGTATAGTTACGCAGAAGAACCAGGCTAAATTTATACTTGGTTGCTGGAGGTAAGCCCGCCAGGTGTGGTAAAACCCGGAACTTACGGGGACGGTTCTACAACCGCCGAAAAGAGCTGTTTTATCCGCTCGAAAGGTCCATGCGCTGATGACGGAACGTTAGGAACGTCGACAGAATTACTCAACTAAGTAAGAAAGAGCATCCCATCTTCCTTGACGGAGTGCAAAAAATATATACCCCTGTTCATCCGGCAGCCCCCTGCCTGCTGGGCAAAGAGGAGTCAGCGCTGATTGACGTTTATCACCCTCCCACGAGCTCTCGGCTGCAACGCCGGACTAAGGAGCTTACGTTAAAGAAACCCAACAGATAGTGACCCTCTGTGACACTCAGGTGAGAAAGAAACCATCATGCGCTACTGTTACAGAGGTTCAGGTGTGTAAGTGTTACCGCATCGTCTATTTCTACAATGTGGATTTTTGCCTATACTGTCAACAAGCCGTGAGTACTTTTTTTTCATTCTTGTGGTCGATCGTTATCCTATCACCGAGAGGAGGAAATAAGAACTTGAACTTATATCAGACTTTATATTAGAACTTTGATACGCCCTTTTTTTGAGGCGGAAGTCTTATTACTAAATTCAGAAGAAGATATTAGCTCCGATAGGGGCATACAGTTGTTTATTTCATCAAGGGCCTGACTCCAGGATAGAGTCTGCTCCAAAAATAAAGAAATTCTACGGTTATTCTTGCTCTGTTCATTCTATAGGCTCTGGTGTATTACTTACCAGTATTTCAGCAAGCATAACGTTCTCGCCCATTTATGCCAGCTCCAGAATTAAAAAGAACCTTCACGTCTCATATTTATCAATAAGGGAAGCCTGTATAAATTATACCGCTCGGCACGTTTTTTTTTTTTGTATCAATTGGTGGCAGTGATAGACATCGTTTCAATGGTGACGAGCGGTGGGATAATGATCCACTGTCTCATCAAATGGTAGAGCAGAAATTGGTTTCAATGGTGGTCAACGGTAGGATATAACAACATACGACCACGACGACGAGAAATCGTTTCAATAAGTTGCTTAACTGATTGTGCGACAACAAATGACGCTTTGCAAGGAGCTTCCTGATCGCCGGTAAATTTGTGAAAGAGTTGCGTCTGGGGACTAATTTCTTTTTAAGTTCCTTAACAAGGGCTTCTCTTGTTTTATCTTTGACTTTACCGTACTTCGAGGCATAATGTCGACTGGTATTTTACTGTTTCAGCAAACAAACGACTTGCATACTCTCAAGACATTGTGTTTGATCGTAGGATGAACGAACATATACGTCCAGCGATCCTGAAAATCGCGTTTCTTGTCTTTAACTAATATCGTTCTCTTGCCACTCATGGCGTTGGGAGAAAAAAGATAAAACATAGGTTTTGCACACTGCGAAGTCGTGTTCAACCACACAAACTAAACTGAACTGACATCGAAAGAATTATGATTCGGCAAAAGCCGACACCTTTATTTGCAACGACAAATTTAACAGAAAGCGTACGAAGACAAATCACAGGGTCGCGATACATAACCGTTCAAGGACGCGCATACCCGACGAATTCTACACCGCAGTCTCTCCAACAAATCCACTGTAAAGTTTTCCTCATGAGCACGGCATTTCTGGTTTTGTTGTTTCTACATGTGATCATGACAAGCTCATAGATTCTTTGCTTACCATTCTTTTTTTGGTGGTCACCTTTATGAGCATGTGTTAAAAGAAATTATATGTTTACGGTCTTATGAGGATAACTGATTAAGTTAGGGAAATCTCTAGGCTTCTACATGAAAGAAAAAGAAAAAATTGGGTGCTATTTTTTTCTGAATCTAATTGTTGACATCGTTTTTTTTCTTTCAAAAAAACGCGTGCAACGACAACATGACCAATACTTCTAATAAAATGTTAATCAAATATTGTATAATGAAATAAATGTTAGCAGTAACCAGACTTTAATTTTAGAGGTATTGTTTTTGAATGTTTCAGAAAATGGACCACCCTGTACTAAGTTATTGTAGTGCGAAAATACATTCTTATGCCGTTCAAAATTTATCTTATTTAAAGAATTGAAGTTAATTTCCATCATGTGAAAGCATTTCTGTTTCCGACATTAATTTTCGAATTTAACTGAGTTTAATAGGCTTAGATATAGAACCCTGTCTCATTTTTTGATTTTAAATAAAACTACTGTTAGCACTGTTTAATGAATTTATGTTCATTCTAATGAATTTCACAGGATATCCATAGCTTACTTAATTTTTTTCACATGATTACATTTGAGTTAGACAACATTATATTTTATAAAACAAACCGCTTAACTGAATGAACGAATTTAGTAAATTATATTTTGAAGAATTAAATGTTTGCATAACATTGAATATGCTGACTCTTATCTTCCAGTAATTTGCGCAGAAAAATAAATATATAAATTGTTAAAAGGAACAGCTGAAATGGAGTGCCTCTCAGTAACCAAGTCTAATCTTTAAGTGAGTAGTCACTCACATGGAAATGGTAAGAATTCAAAGCAGCTTACGAGTTTGCAGTGACAAGTAGTTCTGTGACGGAGATTGCTCTGTGCTTCTGCCGAGGAATGATCCCTAAACATGTCTACTCCACTTCTACAAATTAAGAATACTTGTATTTTAAAGCTTCTACCTTCAATGAAGTTATTGGAGCTGTAAAACGCCACTCGTGTGCCCTGCCAGTGACCTAAATATTTACGTTTCAAATTCATATTTTTTAAATTCAATCGCAGCTCCGTAGGACACTAATTGCGTTATGAACAAAAGGTTTACCTGAACGCTGGCTTGTATGACCCGTTTGTGTTAACTCCTAAATTCATTACCACTTCTACTTTTATGCCTGGAAATATCAGAAAACTGTAATCACTTTAATTTAAGTAAACCTTTTATGTCGAGCCTATGATCTCAAAATTTTAAAAATGGTAATAAGATATGGATGTACTGGTATAGCTTCTCTTTTAGTATTTCAAGTCGAAATTGACTTTAAATTGACGTCTTATTTTTTTTTTTTTTTTTGGAGCTACCAATATCATGAGCAATAATTCAGAAAAGATGTGAAGAAAACTATTTCTCCAAAACCACAGCGGAAAAATCCATGCACAAAATCTGAAAGAGCTTCATAACAAACAAACATAAACTAACCAGAATTATTATCATGCTTAAACGTAAATAATGGAAAATCGTCTCATTAATAGATCGTATAAAAAGTCGATTTACTGAGACAGCTCATGTGAATTATATTAAATAATACCTAATATTTTAATGAATCGTCTCATATATATATATATATATATGTCTACTTGATATAAAGCTCTAGAATATAATTATAAGCTTTGAGGTTAGACAGACACGTTATAATGAATTAGCTTTATTTGCTTTCCGCTAAGCTAATTATTATGAATGATTCTCTTCCTACCAGCTAGCTAATGATATACTTGTACTAAGCTTCAAAATAATGAATTCAAAAGGGTGTTGTTACTAGTTAATTACGAACGTAAACAAAGTCTCAACGCTGGTTATTTATAGTAAGCAATAAATGTTATAAACCTAACAGCCAGACAGAGGTCTGACAAAAACTATGAATTGAGAAAGACTGAACTTACTGAAAACTTCTTTATTTCAACGACTCTTGGTCAACTAAGGCACACACAACACTCGTAGTACAATAATGAATAATCTCTCCTCGTTTTATACACGCTCTCTCTTAACGACCACAAGCTCTCCTCATAACAACACACAAAGCTCCCCTAAGTCTCGATGAACGCGCCTATATACTAGCTACCACCACGTCATGACTTACACTCATTGCCAGATCTCATTCAGCGGGTGAAATAATATTTCGTTCAGTAGGAAGATAATTTACATAGTAAAATAAAATAACCAGAGATAGTAAAATCAAAAGGAAAGTGAATATAGAGTATACGTTACAACGTAAATAATTGCAGAAAAAGTCATGGGAGTCGACTTATTCATGTTTTTCATTTAGTAAGACAAAAGCTGAATAACAACGTTACAGTCTATCGGCAGAAAGAAATCCTCTGAAAGTATTTTGTCTAAGTGAATGGAAAGAGATATATTAGGGGCATGCAAAAGTTTACGCCGTTGTACGGAAAAATAAGACGAGAACAATCAGGAAACCAGTACACATATGTTCAACGAAATATTGGCCGTTAGCGTCAATGACGTTTGCCAGTTTTCAGGCAATAAATGAATGTCCCTGTGGTAAAAGGATTTGGGTGTTGAGCTGAATAACGCACTGACGAAATGTACCACCTCTGGAACTGTGGTAAACCGCTGTTGGGCTAATGCATGTTGCATAGAGCGAAACTGATGAAAGTCTGAGGGTGCAATGTCTGGGGAGTAAGACTTGTGCGGTAACACTTCCCAGTGTGTAACTGTTCAAGATTCGATTTTGTGGTGGCACCGACATGTGGTCAGGCATTATCGTGTAACAGGATGACTGGACGGGGTCCTTTACATGTTCATGGCCGTTTTTGCTCGATTGCGCCATTCAGTTTTATCAACTGATCCTTATATCGTTGTGTAGTGGTTGTTTCGCCCGCCGGTGTCAACAGATCAAAGTACAGCACTCCATGCATATCCTGCAACATACACACACAAATGCACCTTTTCCACGAGGATATCTTGTTTTTCAGTGGATGTTAATGGCTGGCCTGGGTCGACCCGTATCGCTTGCGTACGGGGTTTTCGCAATTGGTCCATTTTTTATCCCCGGTTGACAACCTTCCACAGGGAATTCTCCCCTTGAAACCTCTTCAGCAACCACATGCATATATCCATATATATATATATATATATATATATATATATATATATATATATATGCTCCGTTAAAGTATGCGGTACCCACTTATCAATCTTCTGGATGTTCTCCAAGGTTTGTAGACGGCGTACCACACTCGATTGGGCCACTTTCCAACGTTTCGCCAGTTGCGTGGTCGATTGTGTGGTATCCTCTTGCAACAGCGATTCCAGTTCCTCGTCTGCGAGTTCCTGCGGTTTACCTGTAAACCATTCACGACACATCACCTCACCTACAACAGTTTCGCCATACGCTTGATATTTTGAACCGCATGATTCACTCGCTCTTTTCCCTAAATTTAACATGAATAACGAACAGTCCCGCAAAATGATGTGCACAATTTTTCAGGCAAAGCAACTAATATCTTATGGTTCCAATGTAATGCATAAATACTCTGTGTTGAAGGAAAATTGCAATACTTTATACCTAGTGTTTACCATGTGATTTCTTTTCCTAGTTTGTTAGTGTGTGCACTACTTTCGACTACTTTGGAAAGCACAACATACTGGTTGTGTTATTGCATGCACTACTTTCGACTACTTTGGATAGCACAACATACTAGTTGTGTTATTGTATGCACTACTTTCACTACTTTCGAAAGCTCAACATACTGTGCAAATGTGCAGTAGTGCACACTGCACACGGTGCAGCTTTTCACATTTTCATGTTTCAGAAAAATCCCAGAACTCATCATGTGGAGGTGGCTGCACAGTGGGTTCCACCCGTGCCTAACCCAACTACCCATCCATTAGGGCAAATAAATTTTCTGTTCATCTTTTTTAATCTTCAATTTGCTGTTCTTTATTAATGTTTACCGGGAAATCTTATTTACTTTCGAAAGTTGGAATTATTTACCGTGCTTCCAACTGCATTCTAATAAATCAATCCCTTTGTTATCCTTCTCAAACAGCAGCAGATGCTTCTCTTGTCCACTTATTGCATCTCTCCACTCCGTGATTGTGACAACAAACATTTTGCGAGCCCAATCGCTGAACATTGTCCTTACGGCCAGTGTTACAGAGTTTCATTATTTCATCGCCGGTTAAATGAGCAGTCAATGGCGGTTCGCTTAAGACGCATGATTGCAAGTCAGTTAGATCAAAATAATCCTCCCCTGGAAGTTGAACTGAGAAATTTCAAATAACCAGAATGCATCGCAGTTTTGTGCCCTTGCTCTAAAATACTGCGGAAGCCAAGTTCTCTGATCTTTTCTCTCGTCTGTGATTGTAGCAAGAAGTAATGATTCAGGATGGGCAAAATCACCATTCCTTGGGATTACGCGGTTCAGAACGCTCTTCAAATCCTGGGTGAGATATCTGGTTATATATGGATGGCCTTCCACACACAGATTCAATGCTCCATAATGACAATAAGGGTGTAATCTTATAAGTGAACCACATAAGCGTATAAACCGCACAACGAATTCTGCCAGAATTTAAAATAAATCCGAAGGCTGCGAAGTACTAATATAAAGGCGCAAAATATGAATAGCCACCATTTGCCAGAGCCGCGGGTGGCTTAGTGCTTAGCGAGTCAGACTATCAATGCAAGGTCCTCAGGTTCGAACCTGGGCTGATTTTTCAGAGATGGTGTGATTTACTAATAATCGCTGAACATCCGCCGTACATCGGACGAGCACGTTAAGTGACGGCACCAGGCTGGACCCATTGGTTAAATGGGTATCCTTTCCTATGCCCCCACCCTGAAATTCTCTCACCTCTCTGTGTGCAACATCGTACTTGTACGGTGGCGCCATCTACTGTACTCTACTATCACTACAAACTGTTCTGTCAAAATCGCTTGACTTGGTCGCTTTCCTTCCGTTTCTGTGTCATGCGCAAAAGGCGATCGCGCTGTAGGTGGCTGGGACCTAAACTCTACTCACTGTGGACGGAAGTCCTACAAGAAAATGATAAATACTGAGCCACAGTAGCCGCTATTTGCCACCCTGCATGGCTCATTTTCCCCGTGCTTATGTGCCATGCTTGATGACCACGTATGCGTTTTCACAGCGTGGTTAATGTCCCACAGGTATTTCTGAGACGTGTTAAGATCCCTTGCAATTTTTTCATCACGTTCAGGAAAACCCGATTCAATTGCTTCAAATTTAAAAACCGGTAGATTATCTCAGCTCTCCAGCTGTTTGCCGATTTTCCCCTGAACATGTTTATGTGCCACTCGTTTGGCCATCCAAATGTTGAATTAAATGTGGGAGTGTCAGCTCGTTTCAATGCAACTGGCATATGCTACAGTGAAGAGGTTTTTGGCAGGCTAGCTCTAGAATGCGAATTGCACCTCCTTTACACCCAGTTTTAACGACGGTTCCGCCTCAGCCTATCACCAACAGTTTGTTAGGTCTATATTTTTGGCATGTAAGAAATGCAGCAGACATTGGGCAATATCCTTTGCGGTGGAAAATGTAAGAGTGGTATGCCCAAGATATTTACTTCCAGTTTGTTCCAGCATAGTCACGGGCACTTCAGTAATAGTTTTTTGAACCGCTTTCCTTTCCTTTTTTCATACATTATGTTTTGGTCCTTCCGCCCGTCGAAATATAGTCCTTTAATAACTTTACGTGCAGTCAGATTATCGTTTTGAAACTGTTTTCTCTGGTGTTTTTTCTGCCTTCTAATTTTGTGCGTATCTATAACACTTGAAGTAACAGCTTAAGTTATCATTCCCCAATCTATCAAACGTGCACTATCAATGATGGCTCCATACATCCAGATGTCTCACCCAGAATTTGAAAAACGTTCTGGACGGCGCAATCCTAAAGAATGGCTGTTTTGGCCATCCAGAATTAATACTTCTGGCTACGATCACAAACGATAGGAAACATCAGAGAACAAACGATAGGAAACATCAGGATTCTTCGAGCTGGGGCTCAAAACTGCGATGCAATATGTGTATTTGAAATTTTTCAGTTCAACTTCCAGGGGGAGGATTATTTTGACTTAATTGACTCCCAGTCATGTGTCTTAAGCGAACCGTCATTGACTGTTCATTTAACCGACAATGAAATAATGAACCTCTCAACGGTGACTGTAAGGACATTGTTAAACGATTGGCACACAAAACTTCCCTTGTCACAATCAGGGAGTAGAGCAATGCGTTAAGTTGGCAACAGAAGAATCTGCTGCTGTTTGAGAAGGAGAACAAAGTGATTGATTTATTAGAATACAGTTGGAAGCACAGCAAATAATGCCAGCTTTCGAAAGTAAATAGGATTCCCGGGTAAAATTAATAAAGTACAAGAAATTGAAGATTAAAAAAGAAGAACAAAAATTGATTTGCTCTAATGGATGGGTTGTTGCGTTGGGCACGGGTGGAACTCGTTGTGCAGCCACCTCCTCATGATGAGTTCTGGGATTTTTCGGAAAAATGAAAAATGTAAAAAGCTACACTGTGTGCAGTGTGCACTAATGCACATTTGCACAGTATGTTGTGCTTTCAGTGCAGTAGTGCACACACTAACACAACTAGGAAACAAATGACATGGTGAACACTAGGTTTCAAAGTATTGCAATTTTCCTTAAAGATGGAATATTGTTGCAATAAATTGGAACCATAAGATATTAGTTGCTTTGCCTGAAAAATGGTGCACATCTTTTAGGTACCAACAGAGAGTTTTTGTGCACTAGGGAAAGTCTGTAACGAACAGTGTTCTTTTCTCACAACGGACATAAAAATGTGATGATTTTACCCATATATCCAAATTTTGTAGGTAAAGTGCAACCGTTAGATATTATTTAAATTTCGCAAAATTCTTTTTGCGCGTGGTTTATGTAGAAATACACAACTTTTTCGCACTGGGGCATATCGAAATTAGAATTTTTTTTTATTTTTGCGCTCCACCCTAATCTATAGTTTTGTCACCGGCGAACGTAATTAGAATAATCCCTGATTTATTGTGTAATTCAAAGATGAATTATATGCGAAATGCTAATTGTTTTAATAATATCAAAATATTTGACTTAATGTGTATCCTTATGAAAAAATATCACTTTGTACACCCTACAGAGCACTGGAAATCCTCATTCAGTAGTATGCAACAGAAAAAGATATCCAAAACGAAATGTCTCATGCCTGTTCATTTCTTTGGTTTAAGGATTCTATGTGTGTTCTCCATTTAATTTTCTGAGAGGAATTTTGAAATTTCATGGAAAGTGTCTCTAAGTTTTTCAATCATATATATAAAGATATTTTGCGCCTTTCGTTTTTCGATGTGAGTTAGTTTTGTGTTTCACCGCTGGTCGTTGAATTTAAAGCTGGAAAGCAAATGGGAAAAAATAGGGCTGATTTAGATCCTGTAGTCTCATGAGTACCACCACAGTTGCACAGCTGGTTCAACATAAGATTAATATTCGTATAATCCTCATCAACATAAATATTAAATAATCCGGTTTAATGTATTTTCTCTCTGTCCAACTCTGAAATTATTAATAACTTAGATCACGAACAGAGATTGATTTATTTTTCAATTTCATAAAATGCGTAGGATGTTATAGGTGTTTTTCGTAAAGAACATTACTTCCTGTATGTTTGTGCACAATTTCAAGGAGCTTATGCAATTTATTTTCGTTAAAGACATTTCACGTTTTTTTACGCTTTCCAACCGTATGTTGAAGAAGCGTATATGCTCCAGCTTTGTCCGTCCGTCCGTCTGTTCGCACGATAACTTGCGTAAAAATGGATCGATTTCGATGAAGTTTTTGTATGTGGTAGGGGACCACCCGGGGACGAACCCTATTGAAAATGGGACAAATGGGGTCAAAGATCACGCCGTAGAAGCGGGATCATTCCATTACCCTTATGAGTCATAACTTGCGTAAATATGGTTCGATTTCAATGAAAGTTTATTATGTGGTAGGAGACCGCCTGGGGACGAACACTATTCAAAATGGGTGAAGTGGGGTCAAAGGTCAGGACATAAAATCGGGATGCATTCCATTGCCCTTATGCGTAATAACGTGCGTAAAAATGGTTCGATTTCGACGAAATTTCAATATGTAGTAGGGGACCAGTGGGGACGAACCCTATTGAAAATGGACGAAATGTGGTCAAAGGTCAGGACATAGGATTGCGATCCATTTCATAGTCCTTATCCCATATAATTAAGGTGGACGTCAAGTAATTTTGTTTCCTATACTTCCAATGGAAAAAATTTTGTACACATTTCCTTCACAATTAATGTGTTCCCAAGGATGAGAATTTGAACATCGATTAAAATAACTTCATATTATAACATGAAAAACTTTATATTTTCTAAAACATAACCATAATTATATTAAAAATCAATAACTTTTCCTTTGGTGGTGTTGAAACCAGAGAAAATATGGCGCGACCTGTACTTTGATGACGTCAGTGGACAAAAAAATTGTTGGTTTGCATAATTACGGTTATGGTTTAGAAAATACTAAGTATTCCAAGTAATGAAATGAAGCTATTTTAATCAATGTTCAAAAATGTCATCCTTGTGAACGCATTAATTGTCCAGAAAAAAGAGGGCGCTACCTGTATTTTTATGACGTCAGTAGACAAACAAATATTGAATTGCATAATTATGGTTATGTTTTAGAAAATATTAAGTATTGCAAGTTATAAAATGAAGATATTTTAATCGATGTTCAAATTTTAATCCTTAGGAACGCAATAATTGTGAAGAAAATGTGTTTATAAGTTTTTCAATTGGAAGTGTAGGAAACAAAATTAGCCGCCCCGGTGGCGCAGTGGTCTAAGGCGTTGGCCTCTGATCGTTCGTCCGAAGGGGTCCGGGTTTGAATCCCGGTCAGGCATGGATGTTGTGTTTGTCTTACGGCACTGGCTCTCTCCCTTCCCTGGAACCAGTGACCCTAAATTAGGGACGGGCGACTGCTTATAGCCCATAGAGTTGCTCACGGTGTTCGTTAAACCTCCTATCAAAAAAAAAATCTTCTATGTATGTATGTACATTTTATTTTTAAAACGGCTCTGAGAATTTTGATGAAAGTCGTTAACCTACCGTTTTCTGGTACTAGATATCGATTTAGCTTGATCTCGACTTTAGAAGAATTCGTTTAGTGGGTTAAATAACCACCCCGAATTATAACGTTTTTAGTGATGGCGTTGTTCCATTAATGTTACCAATGCTTAGAAATCTTATGACGTCACAACTCGCGTTTGAGAATGTTCGTGCGGTCATGCCATCTATCTCATTACGTCACGCGTTGTTCGTGGATCCTATTAAAGATAAATAACGTCACACCTTGCTAGCAGTTGGTCGCGATACCCATCTGCCTCATTACGTCACGCGTTGCGTGCGTATGTCCGTCAGCACGATAACTCGCGTAACAACCCTTGGACTTCGATGAAATTTTAGTATCTGGTAGGGGATCACCTGGGAAGGAACCCTATTTAAAGTGAACGAAATGGGGTCAAAGGTCAGTACATAGGAGAGGGATCCATTACACTGATGTTATGCGCCATAACTAACATAAAAAAGATTCGATTTCGATGAAATTTTAGTATGTGGTAGGGGACCACCTGGCGACAAATCTTATTGAAAATAGGCGAAATGGGGTAAAAGGTTTGGACACAGGAGCGGGATCTATTCCATAGTCCTTATGCATCATAACTTACGTAAAAATGCTTCGATTGCGACAAAACTTTATCATGTTATTTTTTTATTGGAGGTTTAACGACCACCGTGAGCAACTCAATGGGCTATAAGCAGTCGCCTGTCCCTAATTTAGGGTCACTGGTTCCAGGGAAGGGAGAAAGCCAGTGCCGTAAGACAAACACAACATCCATGCCTCAACGGGATTCGAACCCGGACCCTTTATGGACAAATGATCAGAGGCCAGCGCCTTAGACCACTGCGCCACCGAGGCGGCCATGTTATTTCGGAGGTATACCAAGCCGGTGTTGTCCAATATCATCGAAATGGGATAAAATGTCAGGGCACAGGACCGAGATTTATTCCAGACATTATTCTCATAACTTGAGTTATAATTTGAGTAATGATTTCTGTAATGTTGGAAAGCGTATTATAATCAATGAATTGCATCATTTTACTAACTTGTTTTTTTTTGGAATCAATGTTTCAAGAAGTGAAATGACATGACTTACATAGCACTGTTCATACTTCAAAATACGTTTGAAAATGGTGACTATCTACCAGCTGATGCTATTTTCAAATGCCGAATGCGATTTAGATCCTTGCTGTGTTAGATATACTTCTGTTTCTTTATATGATATGAATTATTAACTTTGTATCATTCAAAAGACGATGCATATTTAGAATTTGATTGAACGCTGTCATGCAAATATTCAAATCAGTTGCATTAGGCAACTGAAAAAGTGAAATATCTATATTTTGAATTTTTTTAATTTTTAAATAAACAAACAAAACAAAACTGCTAATTTAAGATTTAAAAGTGGCCCGTTACAGCCGCCATCTCTTTCTCATGCTGTGTTTCCTTGGAGAGCATTCGAGCCCTAACACTTTTCGCTTTTATTTCCAAACAGGTTATATCATGGAGAACCCCTAGACATGTTGTACACGTAACTAACTGGAAATTGTGATCGAAACAGAACCCACATGGCCTCTTGACAGACTGGGGTTCTCGATCTATGAAAACGTTCCTTAAAAATAAACTTATAGTTACTTTTAAAAAATTATTTACGCAGCATCAGCGGAAGGCACGGATATACACTTGTACTTCCAACACTGACAGCTATCCTCGAATTCCTGTAATTTACTGAAATTATTGGTTTGCCAATAGATAGCAGCGTGTCAGCCGTTTCACTGGCTCGCCCTGTCTTGATAATTAGCTGTTATGTCCAGTGTTTCTTAAGAGTGAGTTTTACGGTAAGAGACTGTAAATTCACTTTTGTTTAGAATACTTTTCTGTAGAATGTTGTGTGATATGCAATAGGAAGAGGCTTCTTCCTTGAAGTTCGTAGACAAATTGTATTTCGTGGTGCGAGCGCCAAAAAATATTCCTAACTTTAAAATACACTGGCGGAAAGTGAAAAAAGGACACCAAGAAGGAATTGGCGGACGATCATGAAATTTAAATATGTTAATGGGGTCGAGTTTACGTAGGAGTGATGTTAATTTCGGGACCAAACGGTGAGCGCTTACGCCACAGCACGGAATAATATGCAAATTATCGTCGGTGGTATTTAAGGAGTACGGCAAAGTGAATGTAATCAGTCGTCGGCGTACTGACAGGTGCGAAGACCCTGAAGAAGCTGCAATGCCTGGACATGGAAGACGTGTACGATTTCAGCAATTATCGGACTTTGAGCGAGGTCGTCTACTATAACTCCGCGAAGCCGGGTGGTCGTATCGTCGTATTGCGGAGCGAATTGGACGGGAAGTATCGGTGGTGCTACGATGGTGGCGTAGATGGTCCGAGGAACATTCCCACACGAGAAGACGTGGAACCGGGAGTCACAGACGGACAGATGAGCGGACCGATCGACGCATAAGAAGAGCGGCGTTATCAAGCAGAACATTCACTGCGACGCAAATCCGATCTGCCACCGTCTACTGGATGTAGGACTACGTGCACGTGTATTTCTGGCATGTGTACCTCTGACTCCAGCCCACCGTCAGGAATGGCTGCAGTGATGTCGCCAACGTCTACACTGGAGAACGCAATGGCGATATGTCGTGTTCAGCGATGAAGGAAGAATCCGTTTGGGAGCCTTCGATGGCCGTACGTGTGTTCGCAGACGCACAGGGGAGCAACTCCACCCTTCTTGCAACCGCCAGCGACACACAGGGCCTACACCTGGTCTTCTGGTGTGGGGAGCGATCAGCTATCACTCCCGTACATAACTAGTGATTGTACCGGGTACGTTAAACAGCACCTCCTACATCAACAACATTATTCAGCCCGTTGTTGTGCCATTTGTAAGGTCGGTCCATCGTGATGTTTTCCAGCAAGATAGCACAGGCCTACACGGCACGTGCAACGCAACATACACTTCAGGGTGTGAGACAACTTCCATGGCCTGCACGTGCACCGGATTTGTCCCCCATTCAGCACGTGTGGGATTTTATGTGACAGCGACTTATCCTGTCTCCACGGCCAGCCACGACCATCCCCGATTCACGCGTCCAGGTTGAGAATGCTTGGAACTCAATACCACAAACTTGCATCCAACATCTGTACGACAGACTCCATGACAGAATTGCACAGTGTGACGCAGCTCATGGCGGTTCAACCTTGTACTAACCATGTTACGTGGAAATGTTATTTTTCAGTTTACCAGAAAATACAGCTGTATTTTCCCATACTGTTTTGATCACGTTATCCTCTGTATTCCGTTATTATGCTGCATAAATTTCGTTCGTATCAGACATCTCCTTCTTGGTGTTCTTTTTTCCCTTTCCGGCAGGGTATTTAGGTGAACACCCAATGACTCTCACATAGATATATCTCATTGTTTTTGACAATTAGGTGTTGGAAAAAAATTGTTTCAGGGAAGGATTAGCTGTTGTTACGTACAAGTGCGCCGTGGTCACATAATATTCATCCCTAATTATATCGTGATGATTCTGATGTGTTATTTCGTCAAAGGACTGCCTAGTATGAGGCTGTCGAGAATTCGACACTTGGTAATGTTACCACATCCACAGAGACAGATAAAAAATGAGATCAATAAAGCAGAGAACAAATCTCAGATTTAATATTAGTTTCCCAGCGTAATGAATGAAGATTTGAGCGGAAATATCATCATTTCTTTCCTAATAGGAGATCAACTAATTTTTAAATTCACAAAACCAATTGATGTATTCTGCTAGATAAACACCCTCCAATCTATTAGAAAACAAAACGTTTGTGTCATAATAACTGTTGGGAGCAGAAACAGAATTAGAAATGAGAAAGACCGTTTTAGGACAAGCCAGATAAGACACGAAACGTGATTTTTACACAACTCATGCATGTTATATTTCACACCGGCCAACAGATGGCAGCACGTCGGCGAACATGAATCGTGGGGAGTAGAACAGAGTTGGAAGTATAACCGACGATGCTCGTCAGGAACTTAAATCTCCTATTTTCTTTGGAATGATACTTTAATATGTAAGCCCATCCATGAATGATAGTTTTTGAGCTTTTTTTTATTTCAAAATAATTATGTACATCTCCCATCCTAAAGCATGAACGGTGTGTGACATATCCACAATTGCATTAGAGCGCCCTTTGTAGAGACAAACAACTACGAAATATTTAAAAAATATTTCTACAGGTGAGAGTCTGATAATTTTTTATTGCTTTTTGTTGCTAACTTTTAGAACAATTTAAAGCAGATACTGAAGCAAAAATCTTAATTTCAGCATTTTTTATATTATGTAACAGACGAAGAATTCTGAACTATTAATATAATAATATAACATAATATGAACATGCTAACGATGTTTTTCTCATTTTTAAACACTCTTCGTTAGCGAGGCTTGAAGAAAAAGTATTCGCCGTCCCAAGCGCCGGTATTCATTCTTCCAAAATTTTTGGGCCACAGCTCGAATACCGGTGAAGTGTGAAAGTTGCTTAAATTTTATGGCACTGGCTCTCTTCCTTCTCTGAAAATAGCTTCTTTAATTAGGCACGGGCAACTATTTAGACCCTAATTCTTCCTGGGTTTGGAATAATTTCCCATATTATTAGATCTTCTGTAGAAAAGCGGGAAACTTTTGGGACTTTAGGAATGATTTACGCTATAGCAGGGATTCGAGGGATGGGGTTTGTGGTATAAGCTCATCATATGCTTTCGGTGGGGATGGATGTAGACACTCGAGTGTATTTTCCTGTGGCTAATATAGTGATTGATATTCCTACAGGAATTATGGTCTTTAGATGAATATCCACATTATATGGTTCTTATTTTAAGTTAGATGTATATTTGATCTGGTGCATGGGGTTTGTTTTTCTTTTAATTTAGGAGGGTACTTCGGATTCTATACAAGGGCCAAAACGTTAAAATGTCCCCATCAGAAAAGATATTTTAGCCATACTTCAGGTTTAGGGCATCAATAATTTGAAAGTCGTAATTGCGAATACAATGTTTGAAACTGAGAGAAGAAAAATAATTAATTATTAGCAGGTCCTATCCAAACATTTTCCTACTTCCGATGTCAAAGACCTTAAGAGAGCCTTTAAAATTAAATACCAGAATCTGGAGCAAACTTTTCTACAGCCGCAAATGTCATACACTACTGCATTTGAAAATTACGATAGCATGAAGGATTCCTAGTATAGGTTAAACTTACAGGATATATGCAAAATTTTGGGACATGTAATGTGCAAATGATTAAAATGTCAGTGAAAATACACACGCGGTTACGTAGCTGGGCTCACTGAATAATCTGGTCTTGGTTAAAAATAGCCGGCTGAAACGGCATGTTGTAATCATTGAAGAGCCGGCTTTGAGAAAAGAATGTTTTTCTTTTTATGTGTGTGTGTATTTAACAAGGCACCGTCGCTGAAGAATTATGTGCACCTCACAGACTTTGAAGGAGTTGTTGAGATGTGAAATTCTGCATTTTCGTAATGCAAAAGCGACACTCGTACGACCCCAAATGCTAGTTGGGTGATGCTAACGTTATGTCAAAGGACAGATGAGGCTCGAACACACTAAATGCCGGGATATGCGCCGAAAATCACACGAATGCTTGCGATAAAAGAAATATCAACCGCATGACACTGACTGACAGCACAGCGGCATCCACGGTGCTATCGCAGCACTAAATCATTGTCATAAAGCAGGATTTGTCTGCTACCACGGTGTGACGCTGTGTAGTGTGTATGTAACATAATTCTGGCCCCAAGTAGCGCATTGCTGATGAATGTTTTGACACCCAACCACGGACGCGTCTGGCTGCAATGTGATCCCGAACACAGACGATGGAGTACTAGTTGGCAGCAGGTCGTGTTTTGTAATAAGTTACGATTCAATTTGATGTACTCTGATGGTCGCATACATGTACGAAAACATCACCTTGCAGCGTGAATTTGCAGCGTCATACTATAGCACTACGCCAAGGGTTGTGGGTTTGGACACCATTAGGTTCAATTCGCGCTTGATACGAACTGAGGGAACCTTAAATAACCTGCAATACATCAGAGAAGTTTTTGAGGCGCAGGTGGCACCCTTCATCAGAGACGTTCTGGCGCCATAATCCAGCAGGATAATGGTCCACCACATATGCCACTGAATGTCCAAAAACTATATTTATTCACGGCAGATACCGCTTCTTCCTTGGCCTATATGTTCGCTTAATATGTTCCCGATCGAACCTGTCTGGGACATTGTAACTAAGCGACTGGACTGTCAAGCGCCTCCGCCAGTTAACACATATTAACTCTGGCCTCTCAGAGAAGCAGCTTGGCAAGTAATTCTCCCGGACAATATCACAAACCACTTTCATTCGATACCACGCAGTACAAAGACTGTCATATCTGACCGAGGTGGGTTCATATCATACCGAGTTTTGAAGTAAAGTGAGCTGTACAGCTGTACACATGTAATGAATTATCCCATGTAACGTGATGAATCTGTGATATAAATTCTATTTTAATAGTATGAATATTTCTTTTTGTTCAAGTTTTACAAACGGTAGTTTATAAATTCTATAATGTGGTATTACTAATTACACTTAATTTCGAATCAGATCGTGATATTTTTGATGAACCTTTAAGTTTTTGCGCCCAAAGAAGGTACAGTATTTATTGTGTCCCATAATATTTTTCAAGTAAATTATCCCTTAAACTGGCACTAGAAGTCTAAATTACAGATATAAGCACAATATTTAAGTGATTTCTTCACATGGCGAGGCTTCACTCTTTATTATTATTTTGATAACAATATTTCAAAAGTATTTTGCCCTTATATAACATAAAAAGTGCACAATTAGAATTCCAAAGTGGTTCATTGGTGAAAATCCTCCAAATACGTGGCGTCAGTAAATAAATAAATACATTGCTCTTTCAACGTTCCAGAAACACACAGCAACCGAAAAACTGAATATGTGCTTCTGAATATACATGTCAAAGCAATTTGATTGCTTTGACATGTATATTCAGAAGCAATTTGAAGCACGTATTCAGAATCGTATTCAAGCTGTTTCGCAAGATCTACAAAATTGGCTATACACATATTAATCATCAAGCAAATGCCAGTTCTAACCGCAATAGTGAACTATTTTTTCTCTAAGAAATATTTAAGGAAAATCCGTAATTATCATATATTGTATACATATAAAATGTACCAAATATACCAAGGCTAACAGTGTGAGAAAAAGGGTTGTTATCGCTATTGTTATAGATTACTTGTTAATAGCAGTTGCAGAATATTATCCGCAGGCATTTTTTTTAATAACTGTGTGCTTTAATTTCAATTTTTGACAATAGACGTCGCTACATCCATTTTACCAATAATAGTTTGACAAATTTGTGGTGTTCTTTCCCGTGAAATTTCGGCAACACGTTTCAATTGTTCTTCTGTGTTTACGTTCGCTATAAGGTATACTTATATTCGGATACAAAGACATATTGGAGCCGTGAACCGGTATAACATTTTAAATTTACCAAATTTCTTCTTTAAAGTTGTGGAGAATTAATGGCCATAATTACAACAAACATTTCATTAGAGTACATATATTCTAAATTTCTGAAATTCCTGAATATAAGAAACAGGGACGAACGGACTCTGTGGTATTTCTTATTTTATTGTCTTCAACTATGAGTAACGAAAACGTAATAGCATTACATATCATTATCGAAGTCAAATGAATATGCAACTTGTGTTGCACATTTGATTGAAGAGACATATGCAAATCTTATCAAATAAATATGCAACTTGTGTTGCACATTAGATTGGAGAGACCTATGCAAATCTTATCTGATTTCTCTCTTTATTATCATCCGTATTTTTCATTTTTGATTTCTATATGTATACACTGTGTTTGTACTTTTCCTCTGGAACTATTACCGTACCTTTGTATTCAGGTATCTAAATTAGGTCAATTCTTATAATAAAAATGACGAAAACAAAAATTTCTGACGAAATGCTTATTGCATATTCCAACTGTAGGTAAAAATTGCAAAAGCTTGCTTTGACCTTTCTGACAAATTATGATTTCGGGAATTATATGGAGATGAGCCACTGTGCATTACCGCTTGCAATGTGACTCACCACCATATAAATCCTGAAAGCATGATTTGTCTGAACTGCCAAAGCAAACTTTCAATAAGATAAGAAAGCGTTCTGGTATATATAGCATGATAATTTTATTCCGTGAAAATACTGTTAATTATTACAAAATTGCAAATAAAATCTTAATGGAAATTTATCAGCAAGCTGTCAGTAATGTTATTTGATCTTACACAAAAGGATAACCTGGTATCTGCTGCAAACAGTGTCTGCACAAGTGCTCGTTCCTGTCGTAGCACAGAGATATAACTTGCAATAACTCACATGTATGAGCTTCTGGGAAAGGACGTAGACTCTAATGCTTTGAATTTAACATAAATGTGTCAGAAATATCTATATTCTCTTGGCTGCCCACTACGGGCAATATGGAGAGGGAATGTGATAAGTGTCCAGAAGTTGAAAATTTACTTGGAGTCAGATTCAATCTACGTTCCCAAATTCAGAATTCCCTCGGTATCGGGTAGGATAGTGGTCCTATTTTCTGACTTTCTACCTTCAAGAAAAGAAATGCCCATTCCCTGTGGAAAACATTGATGATAAACAGTGGCAGTTTTGTCAATATTGAAAGCGTCTGTTTTTATGTGCTTCTTGGAGACTACACGCTCTGGGTGCAGGTATGTTGCAAGATTAGATAAATTATTAGGATCCATATATTCCTAAAGAAAAATATATTATTTCTAGAATGATTACAATAACGACAGTGCTGTAAGGATTGCCCATTTAACATGAATGGATAACGTTCCCAGTCGAGGGAACGTTGCCTCTGGGTCACGGGTTGAAGCTTTTAAAATAATTATAAGTACTTTGGATTCAGGAAATTGTCCGAAAGTGGGTGACGTCGCACGGTGAATATCCACATCCCTCAGGGAACGTGTACTCGTCAATTCCTCACAGACAATAAGTTTTCTAGGAAAATTGGTTTTAGTCAAAGTGATAATACGAAAATGATCCTGCTATTAGCACAGAAATTTCGCCCACGTAATTCCTATCATCAGATCTATCCAGTCATCTACGGCGGTACGCGAGTGCGTACAGGGATGGGGGAAAATATCTTGATAAAGAGATATATCTTGTAAAAGGTAGAAATCCATTAATCTCTGTATACAAACCTTCCGAATGAAGTCCTAAAATATTAATTACAAAAGGTTTTTAGGACCTAATGTGCAAACTTCTTCCTTCTCAGGGATGTTAATAGTGACTCTACAATGCACCTAATGAGAGACCATCTCTAAATGAAGAAGTTCTTTGCACGCATTAATGAAAGTCCCAGTGCTATTAACTAACGATTATCGGCTAAACTCTTTAGGCTGTCGAAGTGATTCAGGATTACATGTTCACTAACATATATTCAACAGTTTACATAAAATCTGAAACCTCTTCATCCGTATTATGCACGAGATTACGGTATTTGAAAAATAGTGTCTCTTTACAGATATCATTAGGCGAGGAGAAGTAACTTGAATTTAATGCATGTGACATCTAAGCTTCAAATACGTGTCTTTTCACAAGTTGAAGAAAATTGCATTTTGAATTCAAATGAGTCATTATCCAGGAGTGTAATTATTTCTTCGACAGAGAAACCTTGCGTCTTCATTTCTGATTCTCCAAACTTGGGAAATAGAAAAAAAATCTTTATGATCGGCGTCTCATTTAGGATAATATATGTAGAACTTAGAGCTATATATCAGAAAATATGTTTCATGAATTTCACGCAACCGCACTGCCATTTGCATGAAGAGGACGTAAGAAAAAGGCACTGCATTTTGTCTGGATTCGAATCCAGAGGATGCTTCTAGAATTTCGTACAAATTATCCCTCGCTCAAATTTTGTGTGTTTTTCTCTATACCTTTTCCACTGAAAGGGAAGCAGAAGTTTTATCAACAGTATTTGCCAGAACTAAGGGAATTATGGATAATTGAAGATTTTTGTAAAATGAAGTTGAACTGCTAAATAAACTAAAACAAAACTGCTGTTTGGACCTTAGGTTTCTCGTATGTTTTTGTGTCCGCATTTATTTCTTTATTGTAATTTTTCCTTGAAAGTGCTATGTGTATAAAATAATATTCCTGACAGGTGATTACAATCTTTTCAAAATACTTCAAACTTCGTTCTGCTTCCCTGTAAATGAGCCATTTTATTTTTCAAACTGCCGCTTATAACAAATTAAGGGTCATTTGCGAAATGCATTGAGGTTACAGAAGATGTTCAAAGTTGCAACCATGAACTGTAACACACCCTTGACAATAACGGCGTATGGAATCACGTACATTTTGGAAAATTTCCGGCGTGTCTCGGACTTTCAAAGCAGCTACAGAGATGCGTGCTACAAGGTCCTCATCACTTTCAACGGGGGTGTCGTACAACAGTCCTTTGATGTAACCCCAGAAGAAGTACTCAAGGCATGTTAAGTCCGGCGATCTTGCAAGCCAATGAACTGGACCACCACGCCCGATTAACTGATTTCGAAATGCCATGTTTAAGTGATGACGAACGTCACTGCTGAAATGGGAGGGAGCCCCATCATGCTGGAACCACATTCCACGTCGACTGAGGGGCCTGTTGTTCATTCAATAGCTTTGGTAAAACGTCCTCCAGAAAAATCCGGTCCCTCCTTTCGCCCAGACGAGCAGGCATGAGGTATGGGCCAATTAAGTGGTCACCGACAATGCCGGCCCGAACAATACCAGTAATGCGATTTTGTGCTGCACGTGGTCGTACAACATGGAGGTTCTCCACCTCCCATACATGCGCGTTGTTTGCATTGTAGCAACCTCCCTGTGTAAAGCACGCTTGGTCTGTGAACAGAACTGAATCAAGACATTAGGGTTCTGCCGCACTCTTCTGCAGGTACCATTGCCCAAATGCAATGCGCTGAGGGCAATCCTGAGTGCTTAGTGTTTGAACGCGCTGCACATAATATGGATGCAATTGGTCTTCGTGCAGAACCCTCCATACGGTGGATTGGGACACACCGAGCCGATGAGCTATTGTTCGTGTGCTGGCACTTGGAGTGTCTGCTGTATGACTTCACACATTATCTTCGATGGCAGCAGTGCGTACTCATCGTTCCCGACACCTGCCAGGCCCATGGGAAAAACCAGTGTCGCATAACCTCTGGTACAGTCGCATGGCCTCTCGTCCGTTGAAGTGCGCTGCTCCGCATGCGAGGTGCACGTCCGCCGCATTCTTTAACTCAGCCATCCTACTACATCTGCAGGCGTTTACAAATGACGGTATCCTCAAAGAACGTATAAGTAGTCTCGCTGCGTAACAACGCCATCTACCGCATGAAGATGGCGTTTCCAACCCTGCATTGCTATGTGATTCCGATTTGTCATTTTGCAGCCTACCCTTCCCAGAAATTTGTACACGCTTAGCTGAATCTCATTGTATATATATGAAGTGCACATATGACGCTTCAAAAGACTTCAATGAATAGACAAAGAGCAAATGATAAAACATAAAACCTTAAACTATGAACTGACTTCATCAAGAGAGTACCAGTACATTGCAGGAGCAGTTTTCTGATGTCAGCGAAAGGTAGGTAAAAGACCGAACTATAATGCAAGGCCGAACGAAGAAACAAAGAAAGCAGAGACGCCGAACAGCATATAAACTGGCGAAAAGTGTTTGGTGCTATGCGGACGGTGACATTATAGTATAGGGGAAAATGTAGTGCGCGAAATCTTAAGAACAGAAAGTGGGGGAGAAGAAGGTTAGTATTGGTAGCTATTAATGGTCCATTAAACAGCATTTTTAAAACCCTGTAAAGTTACATTCTAGGATCATGTGTTAATAATGGGTGAAAGGACAAAATTTGTGTTTATGGTCGTATTGTAGTTGGTGAGGAAATATTGAAAATATTTTTTGATTAAACGAATTGGCATTCGATCACATGGTCCTGTGGACCATGTAATCGACTGCCAGTTCGTTCCTGTGGACCCTTGGCTTTCAGAACAGCTTTGATTTGATGGGGTATGGGTTCAATGACACGTTTATTTCGTTCTTCAAGTATGATCCGCCAGGCTGATGTGATGACATCCGGAAATTGCTAAAAGCTAATTGAAGGATGATCTCCACTGCGAAGGGAACTCTCAACATCATTCAAAATGCGTTCAAGTGGGATAATATATGGTGACTGTGTGTCCCGTTTTAGGACGCTGAGGTAACTGTCGCGCTACTGGAACCACTGGGTATTGATGCAAGTCTTACGGTATTGCCCATTATCCTGCCAGAAATAAGTTCTTTATCAAGAAGCACAATATGATATCCAGGTACGTGTGCACCTGGATTGTACCTGGTTGAGGATCGGACCACCTCCATCAACTATCCTCTTGATTCTATATTTGTATGACTTCATCAACTTTTCTATGAATTCGATGAACAAGTATTATCGTTTTAATCCAAAACGACTGCTGTACATAAACAGAAGCACAAAACACAACTCCAAAGAAGAAAAATATTGCATGCACCAATAGTCATTTCTGGACGATTAATTCATAAAGTACTTATCCTTTGGAATTCACCTCTTTTCTATTACTCTGCAGTTCAAAACCCACGTTCACCCGCACGGGGATAACTGGTTTTCCAGTTATTTGGGGAGAGGCGCCCCCACGGCCCGAGCTGACCTTGTGACTGGTCAACATCTGATGTCATGCCACCGCTTGTTTTTTTTTTCGGTGCTGTTGGAGTTTGCAGGGACAGCTGTTCATTCAGCTGTTGGGGAGTCCCGGCCCCACGATCCCGAGCTGGTCTTGTGTCTCGCTTTTTCGTTTTTATTTATTTTCTCCACTAGCTAGTTGCCCGTGTTGTACACTCTACCTAATCGCTACCACTATATGTACTAACACCCCGGTCTTGGGGTTTTGTTACCCTCCACTACTAACTGTTTATATTAACCGTTCAGTTCGTAGGTTGCTGAGATTCCGTTTAGGTTCCCTTCCAGGGTTTTGTCTTCCTTGGATTACTTTTTCCCTTTTAGCTGGTTTGGGTGATAGGCCTACCTGCATGTTTGCCGCGTGCGGAGACCCGTGAGGCGGAAATGAGATGTCTGGCGGCTGAGGCCGCTGGAGACCGGAGAAGTGCCTCCTGTGTACCAACAAACCTCTTAGACCCCGGCTTCGCTGTAAACGGGAGGCTAGAGACTAACCCACCTCTAGTCACAAGTACTGTACCAAGTTGTGTACAGGGTTTTAGCGGCTTTATTTTCGTATAGCACGGCAGGGTAAGCCCGAGGGCTGTGGGACCATACCAAAGGCGTTAGCATGAGGGTACCCGGAGGCCGAAGTGTCCGCCGAGTGCGTGTGATCCCAGCCAACGGCCTAAATCTGCAGCATATAAGCTCCAGAATTGTGTCCAGCGTCATTTTTTTGGCTTGAAGACCTCAAGTTCTCCCTTGTAGGGCTCGGTGGTGAGTGGAGTAGTCTGCAGACGAATCCTCCTCCTTTTTCCATGGGTAAAAACAAAAACTCCAAACTCAAGTCACCTGAAAAAATGATAGTGGACATCGACTCTCCTTCGTCTTCTCAATCTACCAAGTCTCATAACCTTAAACGATCTTTTGTTCATGACCTGGACCAAGAACGTGGAACCTATTCTTCGGCAGCTGTACCAGTCGCTCCGAAGCGTCGTCTCCCCTCGATTGCTGTGAATACGCATGCTACACACTTAGTTGTAGAATCCATCGATCCGAATGAGAGACTGTCCACCAGATCTCCCTTTTTCATTTCTAAAGCTTTGGACGCTGCGGTTGGCTCCTTGAAGTCTGTGAGGAAGCTTTGCTCTGGGGACCTGCTTGTCCAAACTTGCAGTGTTTCTCAGAGTAACACTCTTCTGCACCTCACTAGTCTTCAAGGCATTCCTATAAAATTGGCACCTCACCCGTTTCTTGACACCTCCCGGGGTGTTATTTCATAGTTTGATCTCTTGCCATGCAGTGAGGACGAATTGGTGAGTGAACTTGCAGATCAGGGTGTTATTGCTGCATGTCGTATGATGTTCCGGCGCGATGTTTTTTGATTAAGTCTAAAAATGTAATCTTAACTTTTAACTCCCCGAAAGGTCCGACCGAAATCAAGGCTGGCTACTTGGTCTGGGTAGTTCGCCCGTACATTCGCAGTCCTCTGCGCTGTTTCAGGTGCCAGAGGTACGGGCATTCACAACGTTCATGTAACAGTTCCGCTCGTTGCGCAAATTGTGGCTCCAGTGAACATGACGGGGAAGGTTGCACTTGTGCGGCCTGCTGTGTTAACTGTGGTGAGGCCCATGCAGCTTACTCCCGCAACTGTATGAAATGGAAGGACGAGATGGCGATCCAGCGCCTCAAGACCCTGGAAGGCCTCTCGTACCCTGCTTCCAAGGCCAAGTTGGGTATTCCCAACAACCGACAGCGTATTTTTGCCGCAGTAGTTCAGTCTCTGCCACAACCCGTGCAGCCCTTTGTTCCGCGCCCTGTAGCTCTCGCCGGACTTGCCAAGAGTTCTACAGCTGAACAAGCGACAAAGGTGGATTTCTCCGAGCTCCTGCTTATTCGACCAGCTGACTCTGCGCCTTCTCTTTCGAAGACGACCGACTCTTCCAGTTCCCAGCAGAAAGCCTGCACGTGTGGAATACCCGGCCCTAAATACGCAAAGGTGTGAAGTGTCCATCCAACTGTTGCGGTCCAACTGACCAACATTGCAACTGTCCCAGACTCAGCGAGGTTCCCACCCTCAACCAACATTATAGAGGAACATAAGGGGAGGAGAGTGACAGTCCGTCCCTCTCCTGTGACTCATCTTATGTGTATTTGTGTTCGTTTTCGTGATGTGTTTTATCATTCTCATTCCTCAGTTTTACTTAATCGCCTAGTTTCTAACCATTGTACCATGTTTTTAATACTGTTTGTTTCATTGTCTTTTTTGGCCCTTCCATCATTCTGATGGTTCGGTTTTACTTGGTCAGCCAGATTTTGGGATTTACGCAGCGTTTTTTTTTTAATACTGTTTGTTTGTCTTGTGTCTGGCGCTCTTCGGCCAAACATGGCCCTTTCGCCATAAAAACCAACCAACCAACCAACCAAAACCCGCGTTCCTTACATGGCTTTCATCGGCGAGTGGTATTAGTCGACGAAGTTATTAGCGGCTTGTGTTTGCTTGACAGTGAGAATCCATGAAAAGCAGCTTCCTGTGCAGTGTATTGGTGTCGGCGTCAGTCCCGCTAGACCATGGATGGCGTACCTTGGACACGCGTGCCACTTTGTGGTACACGACACTATTTGAGCGGCACGCCGGTATGATAGCATTAACATTAAGTGCAAATTTTGGTTTTTGAAAACAATAATTTTTCGACAACATGGCTGTAGTGTATGCTTTCTGATAGTCGAGCTAAAAGAGTCTAATAAATAAGTGTCCCCCAATGATGTAATAAGTCGACTTCATTTTATTTAATCCTATCATGCATTAATTCCTAAAATCAAGATTCACTTAAGTCTGAATCGCCTTGGTTTACACTTATGTGCGTATTGCGTGATGTTGGAGACAACAGGCTAAAAACCCAGCATAAATACTTTGGCTTGCAGCATTCTGCAACACACTTTGCACTAATATAGGTATGATTTTTCAATTATATTCTTACGAATTAAGTGAGGTTCAAATTGAAATGGTCTTATAACTCACTCCCTCGCATATTCTGTTAATATAATTTTTATGGTACTCAAAAAAAAAGTTACATGACAAAATATTTATTAAGAAAAAAAAAACGCAACCAAGAGGTGGCACAATAGTCACCTGAAAGCAGTTAAGCAAACTTTAAATGGCACACTAGTCGGAGAAGTTTCGCCATTCCTGCGCTAGACTCACGTAGGATTTGGCATAATGTGATTTGTTTTCATAGCACATAGTCATTTCCAGAGTTACGTTTCGTTAAGTTTAGAAGCTCAACGGAAATTTTTTTGCAGTTTCTGTCCCGTTTGATCCTCTTTGCATATCGCACCAATAACCGGAAATCCAGCAGATCAGTGTCATAGGTTCTTCCCGTTCAAAGACATTGCCTAAGTGGACGGATTTGATAAATCAGCACTGAAAATCAGTTAAGTCGCTCAACCGATATATCTTTCATTCAGTGACGTGCTATTGCATCATCATAGCCACACGGAAATACATATATTTGTGTCTGTGAGTTCTTGCTCAAGACCGACATTTTTTATCAACAGGGAGGTGGTCTAATGGTCCTGGTAGATCGGTGTAGATTCCGACTGAGAAATAGCGAAATTCAAGGTGCAACACTATTAGAAGTCTTAACTGTGATGGATCTTGAAGTTCGCTACAGAAAAATAAAATAGAAAATGAAGAAAAAAAATACAGAAAAATAAACGCTTTCGCTAAGCAAAAGATGATTATGGAAAGAAAAGAAAAGAAAATGCATTTCCAAAATTTATCATGCCATTTCCGTTACTTCTTTTCAAGTTATTTAATTTACGGAAAATCTATTTTTACATGGGACGTTTTGTTGTATTTCTCAGGTCAACACTTGATGTCAAAATGCACTTGCAGAAAAATAATCTCAATAGAATGAGCAAAACAAACATAATTTAAATTCTAAATATTTTTATACGACTTGCCATCTTCAGATAAGTCAATGAAGGAAGAAATATTCCTTATAATACATGGAAGGTCGATAGAATATTCAAAGTAAACAGAATATAATTTCTGAATTTGCTTGTACCATTTACTGGTCATCAGTATCATAATGAAATTCTGTTATATATAAATAATTTTCCAAAGAAATTATTGAAAGCAGTTTCTTACGCACAAATCTTGGATTGGTGTAAATACATTTCTCCAGAAACTAATTTTGTCATTACGAAAGAATGAAATCTATGTAAAAACGCAATGTTCAGTTCTACACAAATTCTGAAAGAAAAATCAGGCAAAGAGATTTCACGCTATGAATTATACCAGGTATGTTGCGGAATTTGTGTATTCTGCCATCACCTGACTCGGTAATGGAACTTTTGTAGTGTGTTCAGACAAAAAAAACAAAAGTCTTTAAAATTAACTTAGATACGTGTGTTCGATTGTATGCATATAAAATTGAAAATTACTCATTTGAAATGTAGATAGCTATATCTCCTGGGGTTAAGAATGTTTTGATAAGCTGTCCTAATATGAACGAAATTTTAAATTATAAACTTTTAACTACAACATACCTTAAAATTCCACTTCTTTGACAATGGATTATCATGATTTATGTGACATATAAAATGGAATTTTCGCACAGTAGTTTTGGTAAAAATTCCTCTCAAATTTACTGCACCAAATATCTTTTTTGTCTGACATGAAAGCCATTAGTGCATGAGGTAATTCGTTTACAGTCGAAAGATATTAAAAAGTGAATTTTGCAGTTCAGGTCGTATTTTAAGAGGAAAAAGTATTTTGATTCTAAGACATTGAAGAACAGAAATTATTTTAAATTGGAATCTATGGAAAATCTATTGTGTTATACTTCACAAGAATAATGAAAGAAACATGTTTCTCAAATTCTTATCGTTAAACTATGCTCTTCTGTTTTGAGATGCATAAAGTGTAATTTTAATTCATTGTCACATTTACGCTTCGCTGAATGTTAAAGAAATTACTCAAAATAGAAAGAAGGGAAAAAAAGCTAAGAACGGTCTTAACTCGTCCGGCAGTCGAGATCATCAATGCGGTTATTGTATTTAATTTGAATGACGAACTTCTTTGTAATTTGTATTATTTCAGTCGTTTCCCCTTATCCGCGGTTTCAGTTACTTGCGGCCAGCCGTGGTCCGCAAAATATTAAATGGAAAATTACAGGAGACAATTACTAAATTTTAAATTGCCCGTCATTCTGAATAGCGTGATGAAATCTCGCGCAGTCTTTCCCGGAATGTGAATCATTCCTTTGTTCAGCGTATCCACGTTGTATACAGTCATCGCCAAATACCTAGTTGCACCCAGAAGGAAGCAACAGACAGGAATGAAACTTGTCGGGCAGCTTTCACATTGTGAGACATGCGAATGATTCAGGTATCACGCTCGGACACGGAGATAACGCAAGCAAAGAGGGTATAGCGCTCTGCTTAACCGAGTATGTAAGGTGGCCCGTTGCGCGTGCTTGCCAATCTGACTCATGCTGTTGTGTTGGCTACATCCTCTGCAAGTGAAGTAAGGCTCAGATAAAAGTTAGAAAGCAATTCGAGCAAATGGAGGAGTTCGAGAGGGCCCGCATGGCCGGGCTTCGCGAAGCGGGATTATCTTATCACCGTATTGCGCGCCATACTAGTCGTACGGATATAACCATAGCAAGCTGTGGGCGGCAGTGCATAGAACAACGCACGCAGCAGTGACAGGATAGGTCTGGGAGAACTAGACGAACCACGGAGAGAGACAGGATCGATGGGTTGACTGACATGATCGGATTGTATCAACAGCCACGATTGCGGATATTCAGCGAGCTGTGGAGCCCTCCATGCGTAGTCCGATTAGAGTTAGCAGCATTGCCATACGAATGCACGACGTCGGAATACACGCACGCACACCATTACGACGAGTGCCCTTAACACCATTGCATTAGCAATGGCGTCATGCCAGACTGTCCTGGAGCCACCCAGAATCGCAGCGGGTGATTTTCTGTGACGAGTCCGGCTTTTGTCTTGCAGGAGAAGACCACCGAATCCATGTGTCGACGCACCGTGAACAGCGCGAAGATTAACGTTTTGTTGATGAGCGTCACCCGTCCAGAAGACTTGGTGTCATTGTGTGGAGTGCAACTGCCTACGATGGCAGATCACCTTTAGTCTTCATTGCATGCACTTTGAAAGCCCAACGTTACGTTAATGAGGTTTTGCAGCCAGTGGCTCTACGTTTTCCTAACGCTCACTCCGGTACGATTTTCCAACAGGACAATGCTCCGCCGTATACTGCTGCTGTCTCGAGAGATTCTCTTCAAGGCACTGACACTCTATAATGGCCTCTCGCATTGCCAGACTTATCTCCGATTGAAAATGTGTATGATGCTATTGGACGCGCTTTCCACACTCCAACTCTACCGCACAATCTGCAGGAACTGCGTGAGGAAATTCAAGCGGCATGGGATTGCGTATCTCAAGGCACCATTAGGAACTCCTACAACTCCAAGCATAGAAGTCTTGCATGCAGTGTGAGTAATCATGGCGGCCGAACGCCATACTGAGAGACACTACTTACTGGCGTGTAGTTCACAACACATTGACTATATCTGTCTCAAGGCTTAATCATTTCTTTCCTCCCGAGTAGCATTGCACGCCAACACGTACTTCTGGGGGCCACTATTTTTTTGACGATGAGCATATGGAAATCGGCCGTGAGTCATTTAGCAGCCGTCTCGCTTTTCAAATCGACTGTGGCGGCATCGCAGTGCTTTTTCTCAAATATCCCTTAATGTACTTAATAATGGCCGTAGAATGCAAGAGGATATGCCAAAGAGAAGCCGTAAAATGTTTCTTTATGAGAAAAGGTGAAAGTTCTTGACTTATAAGGAAAGACAAAATATCGTATGCTAAGGTTGCTAAGACCTACGGTGAGGACGAATCTTTTATCCGAGAAATTGTGAAGAACAAAGAGAAATGTATACTAGTTTCACATATCTTTTATTACAGTATGTTGTTATGACAATTCTATGTTATTACTATCTCTAATTAATATCCTAGTGTATCAACTTTATAAACATACTTTATCATAAGAATGTATTATTAAGAAAAAAAATTGTTTGCTAATAAAGACGTTTCAGAAGGGAGGTCTTTGATTTAATACTGATGCACTGATGTAAAAATTCTAATATTATTTAATTTTCTTCCTGCATTGCAACTCAGTATAAATGCTAAGAGTAAATTTTTTACATAGTCAAAACTTGCTATTCCAAAAATTAAAGTTCCACCGAAGATATAGTCAAGGGTATAAACCCCGTGTCTATGAATTTTTGGTGTCTGCAAACGACGATAACTGAGCTCCATCGCCAGCTGCAAAATGTCTATGATATTTGAGTTTTGAAGAGCATAAATTACGAACAACGTATCAGAACGGCATTCAAAATTTGACACTGGCGCAAGGCATTAACGGATTATAAACTCAGTAGCATGCATTTAACATGATCAAAAAGACAGAAACGTCTCATGTGTAGAGACTTTGGTGAAAGAAGAAGGTGTGTGATTTTGTGTCAAATTGTTTGAAATGGAAATGTTTCTCACTGTATCGTGCGTTACATCGTTCAGATTAATATACGCGCATGTTTCCCAGAAGGTCCGTTATATCCGGCGGTTCATCACTTTCATTTCAGTTAGTATCCATCATTTTTTGTTCAAACAACTGCGTCGAAAATACCCTCTAATAAAAAAATGAAATGCCGTTCAAAGATGCCGACTTAGGTTTCTAAGTTGGGATCATTCAACCGCTTACCTTCCATCGATGTCATCTGACGACATTTACTGTTCAGCTGTCGTATTGGAGAATATCAGTTTAAGAACTTGTAATTTAGAAAATACATCTTAATTCCTATCGGTCATTAAGTTGTTCTAGGATCCGCTTGTTACGAAGGCAAGATATATTGTATTTTTTTGATTGGCAATGCAGAAATTCAAGTTTTTCCGGATTTCAAAGGAATATTTGATTCATCATATTCCTGCAATATTTAAATCAATTTGCCTTTCTGTTTCAAATATGACTTATGAAAATTTCTCTATGTCGTTTCTGTAGCGCAGAAGAAGTAGATCTTAAATTGTGCATTTGGGGAAATTTTGATGCAGAAAATAAGATGTAATACGTATTCAAGAAAGGTTGAAAACGTTTTAAATATTTTCCTCAACCGTAAAGAATAAGAGCAGGTATAACCGCCTTTTAGTGCTTGTTGAAGTGAACTCTATGTTCGTGGATGCAGATTGTAATTTTTTATAACAAAATATTTGATCGCAAAATATTTTTACCAAAGAAGTTTTAAAAGGTGGGCGTTTTGCCTTAGTAATTCAATAAAATTGATAAAATTATTCTGGACCGTTTATTTGCAGGCAAAGTATCAATCAGTTTCAAATGCAGACAGCAATTTGGGCATTACTAATTCCATAGGTTTCAGTATATTAAGTGTTTGTTTTTCTTCCTGAAAGTTGAATGTCGTAGAATTGCTCATCACTAAATGATGATCACTGCAGAATTCGATACAATTGAAATCTATTGCTTAACTGTACAACATCGAACTTTGTCCATTGAAAGGATATGAATCCCTGAATAAGCATCTATCCTGTCTGCACTGTATAATGCCGATAAAATGTATATGATTATGCTGAAAACAGTACAATAACAAGTTGTTTTGCCTTTTTGTGATTTTGTGTAAATAATGTATTCATTATGGGAAAGAAATTAAACACTTATTGATATAAGACGAACAACTCAGTTCACAATTTCACCGGAGATAGTATCGTCTGATTTTCTAAATTTGATTACTCGTGATTCGGAAAGAGGACATAAATTATCATTATGTGTGAAATGCAAAATAACTTTGTACCAAAATCACATTCTCTTGTATTACACATCGTTTTGTTTTCGTTATTAAAACAACTAAACATAACTCGTTCTATAACTCTGACTTGTTAAGCAAAACAGTCCATCCAGTGTGATCTAAATCTGAATATAAAGTTTACTTTTGCAACACCGGAACTTAACGTTGCTAAGGTACATCAGACAGCCTAGCAATTTCTTTGTTGATTGAGGATTTAACGACCACCATGAGCAACTCAATGAGCTACACGCAGTCTCCAACCTCTAATTTAATGCCACTGGTTCCGAGGAAGGGAGAGAGTCGGTGCCGTAAGACAAGCACAACATCTGTGCCTCACTGATTCGCACACGGACACAACTTGGACGAAACATCATAAACCAGCATTTAGACCATTAAGCAACCGGGTGGCCCTATTAATTACTGGAGAATACAATCGTTATGTTCCTAAACTTTTAGCTGTTTTTAAGACAATTGTGACACCAACATTAAATAACTCTTCTTGGCTACTGTCTTAAAACTTTAAAAGATAGATGTATCAATAACAAGCACAAGTATACAAAGAACCGATTCATGCTATTACAAAAATTTCATCTCTTGCAATACACTACCGAATTAGTAATAGTGGAGGTGCTAGATGTATAAATGCTGCAAATTGTGATAAGAATTGGTTGGTTGGTTGTTGATTTTAATGGCGCAAGGGCCATTGGTGGCCAAAGAGCACGAAACATAAGACATCAAAAGAGAGAACAAAATCAATAAAGCACGTACACAAGGGTAAAAACAGGATGAAACGGTAAAAGTGAAAGATGGAAATGAAAGCGGTAAAACTAGATGAGTTTAAAAAAGTCAATTTCTTTAAGAAATGAGAAAACTGCTGTCAGATCGCAGTCCTCACCAACGAAAGTCTGCAGCGCAGCTGCTCTTTCGTCCAACAAATGAGAATGAAAATAACGAAAACGATGATCACAAAAACGAACACAATTACACCAAACATGAAGGACGGTGAGACGACAGTAGCATGCCTCACACATCGGGGCACTGTCGTCACACAGCAAAAAGCGGTTAGTAAAACGACATTGCCCAATGCGGAGATGCGCAAGAACAACGTCCTCACGACGGGTCTTCCGCAAACTAGGCTTCCATAGTCCGATCTGTGGTTTGATGGCATAGAGTTTATTGCTGCCCTGCTGAGACCACAAGGACCGCCACTCATCCATAACAAATTTCCGGATTAATGGGCAATAATCTAGGAAAGAGAGTGGCAGCCGAGCTGGCGACATGGAGGAAACGGACCTGGCAGAGAGATCTGACAGCTCGCTACCCCGGATCCCAACATGGCCAGGAACCTAACAGAAACGGACCAGGAATCTAGCACCTTCCAAAGTTCCAAGAAGACGACGGACATCATGGACGACCGGTGAGTCCTTGTCCTCCGGAAAAGATAGGATGTGGATGACGGAATGGGAATCGGAGAAAATCAAAGCGCGACGATGAGATCTAGACTGTATGTGGCACAAAGCGAGGTGTACCGCACGCATCTCGGCCGAAAAGACGGTGGATTCAGGCGGAAGTCGCTCAGCATGGGAGGCATCGCCACACACGTATGCGGATCCAACAACCTCACCGGAGTTCGACCCGTCAGTAAATACAGGTACGAAATCCGGGAAGAGAGACCGCTTCTCGGCAAAGAGCTGCTGGTACACCAAAGCAGGGGTGAATGACTTTGGCCACCCACAAAGAGAAAGGTCAGCCGTTGCCTGAACCGGCTGCCAAGGCGGCTCATTGTAGAACCGGGTCAAACCAATCCTTGACAAGTCTAGACCAGCATCGTGCACCATGTTCGACATCCGAATTCCAAACGTCGGAACACAGGAAGGGCGGTGTGAGAAAAGGCGGACACATTGCGGTTGGAAAATGGAACCATGCAGTGGATGATCAGGAAGAGACTTCAACTTGGTGAAGAATTGAAGAGACAGCTGCTTACGTCGGATTCACAACGGCGGTTCATGGGCCTCGACATACAGGCTATGCACGGGAGATGTACGGAAAGCACCAGTGCATAGCCGCAGAGCCTGGTGACGGACAGGATCCAGAGGCCGTAACACGGAAGGACGTGCAGAACCGTATGTTATGCATCCGAAGTCTAACTTCGACCAAATCAGAGAATGGTAAATGCGAGGCATTGAGCACCTGTCAGCCTACCAAGATGTTCGAGAGAGGATCTACATGATACTCAATGACTTCGTGCACGACCCCTTCAAAGACTGGATGTGAGGTCGGAAGGTGAGAGCTCGGTCAAAAGATAGCCCAAGGAACTTGGCTTCTGACACCACAGTAATGATGGTACCATCCAGACGGAGACTGGGGTCTGGGTGAAGGCCCCGTTTGCGGCAAAAATGGACGCAAACGGTCTTCTGGGTCGAGAAGCCAAATCCATCGTGGGAGGCCCAGGTAGAGATCTTATTAATGGCCGATAGCAGCTGCCGCTCAGTAGTGCACATGTTGACAGATGCGCAAGAGATCTGCAGATCATCCACGTACATGGTGCCACGGACCGTCGGGGGAAGTATGGTGAAAAGATGATTAACACGAGGGATGAACAATGTCACAGAAAGAATGGAGCCTTGAGGGACACCCTGCTATTGTGGGTATAACGCACAAAGGGTCGAACCGACTCGCACATGGAACATCCGGTAAGACCGGCAATGAAGGTTGGCAAATTTCCCCGCAATCCGCAGTCATGCAGATCACGGAGAATGCCGTATCTCCAGGTTCGATCGTAGGCTTTTTCCATATCGAAGAACACGGAGACCATGTGCTGACGCCGGACAAAGGCCGCCCAGACAGATGACTCAAGACGAAGATGATGATCTGAGGTGGATCGGAATTTCCGAAAACCACTCTGATGAGGTGAAAGAAGGCGACGTGATTCCAAATAAAAAACCAAACGAAAATTGATGATTCGCTCTAGGACTTTGCAGAGGCAGCTCGTCATAGCAATTGGTCGGTAGTTCAACGGGTTAGCGGGATCTTTTCCAGGTTTGAGAACAGGAACGACAATGGCAGTGCGCCAAGATTCGGGAAAGTCATGCTCGTGACAGATCCTGTTAAACAGGACTAGCAGACATTCAAGAGAGGATGGAAACAGGTGCTTCAGCATTTCATAATGGATGTTATCCGGTCCGACAGATGTTCGGCCAGGCCGCTTCAGGGCAATCTTCAGTTCGACGGCAGTCAGTGGGCTGTTATAATCGGCAGCGGAAAACGGTCCAAAGGAAACCTTGGACCGTTCAAGCCGTGGCTGTAACTGCCGGAACGAAGCAGGGTAATTGTTGCTGCTGGGCACCTAAGAAAATGCCGCGCCCAGAAAGTCAGCAACACCCTGAGCTTCAGCAATCATTCCCCCATCACTCTCGAGAATGGAGATTTTCCCAGAAGGGTACTTACCCCGAATCTTGCGGATCCTGTCCCAAACGATCTTAGAGCTGGTAGTGGTTTTAATCCCGGAAACGTAGCGTATCCAAGATTCCCGTTGGCTACGATGCCGTACCAATCGCGCGTAAGATTTGGTTTTCTTGAAAGCAAGGAGGTTCGCGTCGGTGGGGTACCGACGAAACCTTCCCCAAGCCCGATGTTGGGCCTGACGAGCTGCCTTGCAAGTGGAATTCCACCAAGGTCGCGGGCAACGTGGAAGTTTAATCGAAGTCTTAGCGATGGTAAAGTCTGCCGCTTGCACAATACAATCCGTTACCGCCGCAACAGCTTCATCGATCGTACCCGAGGTGACCATGTCTGGAGTAATGTTCACTGAAGCCATGAATGAGTCCCACTTGGCTCGATCGATAGCCCATCTAGCAGGGCGAGTAGGATGACGGTACCCGTCACCTGCTAGACGGAGAAAGATGGGAAAGTGATCGCTGCCAAGGGGATTATCACACACGGTCCACGACCAGTCAGGATACAACGATGGCGAGCTCAGGGACAGATCAAGTGCTGAGTACGAGCGGGTGGGTTCATGAAAATAAGTGACTGCCCGGTGTTGTGGAGACAGAGGGACGTGTTGGAGAGAAGGTACTCAACACCACGACCCCTGGGATCTCGAGAGCTAGAACCCCACAACGGATTGTGTGCATTAAAATCTCCCAGGATGAACAGAGGAGGAGGCAAGTGGGCAACTAAATCTTCCAGATCTGAAAGGATCTCGGCTTCAGCCGGTGGCAGGTAGATGGAACAGACCGTGAACAGGGTGTTCACAGAAAGTCTCACTGCCACTGCCTGCAAAGTCGTCTGAAGGGCAACCACAGTGACAGGAACACCATGAGGAACAACAACGGCCACTCCTCCACGGGAAATAACACCGTCCTCATGTTCCTTGCGGAAAACAGAAAATCGCCGCAGCGGAAGAGCGTCCGTTGGGCGAAGCTTTGTCTCCTGGAGGCAAATGCACACAGGTGTGTGCGAAGACAGTAAGCCCTTCAGATCATCAATTCGTGGTCGCAGACTTCGGCAATATCACTGAAGAAGCGTAGCCATAAAGAAAAATAAAAAGAAAGGATGAAAAATGAAAAAGACAGACGACTAGAAGGTCTCCGAGTCGTCCATCAGCTCCTGACCATCTGCAATGTCCGGAGGTAACAGAGGGCTGTGCTTACTCACACAGGACTGAGCTACCGGGGGTTTTGGTGGTTTTGCCCTGCTCTGTTTCTGGGGGGAGGATCCAGGTTTCCCCATTTCCGGCTTCTTCCGAGTTGCGCCCGGGACCTGGGTCCCATTGCTGGCAGAGGATGTTTTAGGCGTCGATGATGAATGCGCCTTGTATTTAATGCGGCGAGACTTCAGTGCCTCCAATCCGGCAGCAACGATGTCCTCAAAATCATAAGGACACCGCGCTGGGATGGTCACCTCAGTCTGCACCGCGACAGTAGCCTTATGGACCACAACCGATGCATAGGAGCGCCGGCCTGGTGGTAGAGGAGCTATCCGCCGTCTGGCTTCAGGATAAGACAGATGTTCAGTCGTCTTCAGGCGTTGGATAGCCTGCTTCTCGATCCACTTTGGGCACTGCTTAGAAGAAACCGGGTGAGATCCCGCGCAATTGACAGAGTGATCCGAGTCAGCGAAGCAGTCCGTCAAAGAGTGTTCAGGCGACCCACAGCGCCCACATTTTGCTACACTACGGCAAGACTGCTGGGTGTAACCGTAATGCTGGCACTTGAAACATCTCAAGGGGTTCGGGATGTATAGTCGAACATCGAGACTTAAGTACCCCGCCTTGATGGAAGTTGGCAGGGTAGGAGAGTCAAATGTAAGCACGATGTTCCGTGAGGGGTTAGACTTCCCATCCCGCCGGAAAAGGATACGCCGAACCCCAGTGACACGTTGTTTCCCACGTTCTTCCAGCAATTCATCATCGCTGCACTCCAGCAGTTCGCGGAAGTTGGTAACACCGCGAGAGGAATTGAGGAAACCATGGGGAGATATTTGGACTGGAACGTCCAGCAGAACGGTCGTCTACAGCAAGGTGGCACTGTGGCGTGGATTTGATGTCTCCACAAGAAGATCCTCTGACGGGAGCTTCTTAACACTCTTTGGTGAGCCCGCAACGGCCTGAAGAGCCTTAATAATTCAGAAAGGACTCTTCGAACTGAGGGATTGTGCATGATCAACAGAATGAAGTAGAAGAAACAGAGCATTGCAGTTGGAAATGAGTAGTTTCCTAGTGGAGGTGGGTGTCCCATCCTCCACACGGCGCTTCATTGTGACAGCTTGGGAAACACATTGTTTGCCATGAGGGAGAAAAAAGATTCGTCCGTCAACCTCCCCACCCACTACCGTGACCAACAGGGGAGAGCCGGAGGTCCGCAAGCCCCAGCGGACACAGGACACTCCTCTAGGGATAGCCAGCGGATATAGCAAGTTGATAGGGCAGACAGGCGCTCGGCGTGCACCCAGACTTTCCCGTGCCTGGGAAACACCCCTTTGGCATGCCCACCCTACCCCCAAACTCACCCAACCGAACAGAACGACAAGCCGCTAGAAGTCTGGACGTCACTCGGCCACAGACTTCCTGACTAGGAGTGGGTTAGCTCCCAGCCTCCAGTTTAGGGTGAAGCAGAGGGCAAAGAGGAGTGTTGGCATCTGGAGACAACTACAACCCGGCCACCAGATACCTCAGCCACCAGTATCTTCTTTTCCAATTGTACGGGTCACCGCACACGGCAAACGTGAAGGTAGGTCTAAGCTAACCAGCTCCGGAAAAACAGAAAATATTACATAAAAGAGAAGAGACTGGGAAGGGAACGAGGAACAAAACCCGGAGCTGGCGCCTCATCACAACCTCAGCAGCCTACAATTGAGGCGGGCACATGTCAAGATAGGAACTAAAGACGAAAAAGCAAAATTATAAAAGAAAATCGGCTCGGGCCGTGGGGACGCCATCCCCATCAGCTGGATGAACAGCTGTCCCTTCCGTGATGGTATCGTTCAAGAGGAAACGAAAAGTATTCCGTCATAAGGTGAGCTCGGGCCGTGGGTGCGCCGCTACCCAAATAACTGGAAAACCAGTTATCCCCGTGAGTGGTGTGATAAGAATATCTCCATTGGTAAGAATGTAGTTTATGGTTATACAATGAAAATAAGATGAGGAGGCATCGCCCAATATCATGGGAATCCAATATGGCGGCTATATTTAAAAATGGTTTCACGTGTTGAGATTTTGTTACAACGTTTTTTTTTTTACACATCATACAAAAGAGTGTTTAGTATCGATTTACTATTTGCTTTTGAGGCAAATAATTTCATTTTTCATGTTAAAAATAAGCTAAGAACATATATGGAGAATGCAAGTGGTCTTTCTTTGTACAAGGGGACATTCATTTCGCAATTTTAAGATTTTATATTCGTGGCTCCTGTTTAAAATATCAAAATCGTTGTAAAAATAAATTCTGTGTTACTTAATATGCCACTAATCTTAATTATTATTATTTTTTTTAATTTGAGTATGTGAAGGTGGCATTCTAAAAATGACAAAGTGGCTCCGATTAGTGTCTGCGAGTGACCTGGTTGAAGAAAAATCGAAATCTGTTGATTGGACAATTTTTATACTGTGGCAATTTTTATACATGTGCTACTAATTTGATGTGTCCTGCAAATAATAAAAATGTATCTTCAAGTAATGCTAGATGTGCAGCACTCGCGGAAATCGTACAGAAATTTAAGGTAATAATGCCTTACCCACGGTTATTAATATAAAGATGTTTGATGAATACCACAGCTGGATGGAAAAAACATTATGAAAAAGACAAGCTAAACGGCATAAAATTTGCATCAAATTACAATTCCAAAATATTTGAAAGAGAAAAGAAACGAAAACTTTCTGAAAGTGAGAAAGAAGAGCCTACATCATCATCAAATTAAGGCAAAGACCGATCACCTCTTTCTAAAGATGTGTGCTTCTTTTGTGATGGTTCTGCGACCACCAATGATCAATTGTTTGTTGTTACAACGTTGCATGTAGATCAAAACGTGAGAGAGGTGCCACTGAACAAGACAATAGTATTCTACTTGCAAAACATAGTGTGGCGATATGATTGCTCTGGATGCAAAATATCATGCAAAGTGCTTGGCAAGATTGTACAAGTGTCGGAGTAGTCAAATGCCAACAGAAAGCAGCAGTGTTCACATATGCGAAGGAGTTGTTTTTGCAGAATTAGTCAATTTTATGGAGAAAAGTGTGAAAGATTCAAATGAAACACGTGCAGTTTTCAAGGTGAGTGGCCTGACAAAAACGTGCAAGTTTCGCATAATAAAATTAATAGTGTTTGCCACTGACCTGGAGAAGTAATTATACATGCCTGATGTACACATGTCAAGATTACGACAGAGGATTCTTTCATATTTCCTGTATATGACGGCAAACATATCTGGTAGTGAGTATATTTTGGCATATGACAAACTGTTGGTGACGCCATGTTTCAAGCTGGCAAGTATGATCAAGATGAAGACAATTGCTTTATTGCGTGTTGCGAAAATGGTAAAAAAAAATACTTCAACACTAGAACACGTTCAATGGTGATTTCTATGACGAATCCCAACGCAAATATGTTTCTCGCTCCCTACTGGCTATCGTAAATGTACTGTTGTATGGAGCCAATACTGAAGCCAATGAAGTTATTACCCAACCATCTCTCACAATATCGCAATTGCTGTATTTTAACTTATAGACCCGTAAGCCAACTGGACGTATATTGAGTTAACAAACTCATAGGGAACCACTCCCCCTCCCCTTCAGGTTTACATGGGTCTTTCAATATTTGGAAAAACGCGAAAGAAAGAAATCGTGCAAAAGGTGTATTGAGTTGGAATTTCAGTCTCATATACTGGTGTGTCTGGAACTCTCATCAGCGATATGTGAACTTGCAAATGTTAAGTTACAAGACGAAAAGTTAGTCTGCCCATCAAAATTGCGTCAAGGAATCTACACAATTGGGAAGTACTATAACACAGAGCGCATTACAAGCACTTCAGCCTCAGACAGTTCCTTTCATGGGACAGGTATGTACATCCGTATTTCAAAATCCAACACTTAAATGTGTAGTAGCAGCAAGCTCTACACAAGCTATGCAGTATGGCGTAAGTGCCTTCAAAAAGCAAAGTGTACCACGTCTTCCAGAAGAATTTGTTTTAATACAACCAGCATTCCTTCAGTCAAAAGAATCTACTCTTCCAGTTTGTTCTGATGCTAAATCAAAACTAATGTTGTCAACCACTGATACGAATCTGAAGAAAGAACAGATTGCACGGGTGTGTGTAAAGCACGTTATCAACTGAGATACCAACATTGTAATCGACGCATCGTGAGCTATCATGCGAGTGATCAAAAAGCTCCAACTGACTTCATTCCTGAAATGTCAAAACTTTTGCTACTATTTTACAAAGACACTTCATTAATAGCTGTGATTAGGCTTGTGATGAACATAATGAAACAAGTTACAAAATATCTTAATGGAAATCAAATTCCTGTCATGGCAGTGGACCAACCATTTTTTGCGTTAGCAAACACTGATTCAGTGGAATTATCCAGATATATATGGGGGGGGGAGTCCCTGGTTATATTTCGTGCATATCACTTTGAACAAGCTTTCCCCGAGTTTTGGATAAGTGGATGTCAGGAAGCGAAAGTGATGGTGCAATTGCCCATTCTGATATTGCATCTCCTCCAGTTGCTGAAAGTTATCTAAAAGCAACCTACGTGACAAAAGCCAAAGTAATTTATCAAGTATGTGCTGCAGCACTATACTGTTTGTTGTGTGATGCTTGTCAAGAAACGTATCCTGAGATTGAATTTAGGATTTGGTGTGAAAAACGAGCAAAAGAGAGCGTTCTGTTCAAATATTGGCTGACTTGTCCTACTACGGAAATCCTATTGCTTCTTTTGCTTCTCTTTGTTCTCTCAATCAGAGAAGGAAACTACTTTTTGTGTCTGTCTAAAAAAATTATTCCTTGGTTTTTCTGCTTGATCATCATATATGTGCACGTTGGCTACCAATCCATCTGAAAGACGTTTTTAAGGCAGAGATTCAACTACAATACATACATCGCTCATTTTCTTCAGGACAGTTTGTGAATAAAAATCAAACAGAATCGTCTCAGCAATCAACGTAGAACAAGCACATGAACAAAGTAACACAATTGTGAAACAGGATGGCGGCGCAGTAGTGTTGACGCAGGGTCCATGAGCACTAAGACGTTGGGTGGTTGCAGGACCAGAAATCGTCGGTTAATACAAGGATTTGAGAGTGGCATTCATGCTAATCTCAAATTTCAGGATTTTATGCTTTCACAGGTTATGATAGCAATCATAGTTTCACAGGAAAGACAAAAATATCAACTTGGAAGACATGGATCCTCTTTACCGAAGCTACTACTGAACTTTCAGTCATCTTACAGCCGCACATTTCAATTCCTACGGAAAGTTTAAACATTACTTAACTATACGTAGTACTATTGTACTGTTCAACCAGTAACAATACAAGTGTAAATGATGCAAGACAAGAGTTGTTCATGACCAAAAATTGTCCGCTTGAAAATCTGCCACCGAAAAATGGTGCATTACAACAACAGGTATTACATAGTGCTTTCCAAGCTGGACACATTTGGGGACAAGCAAACAGAGGCACAATATGTGTTCCATCTCCAACCGAATGAGGATGGTAGCTGGATGATGTATCATGGTAGATGAAATGGTCGGAGTTTTCAGAAATTTCTGACTGATGTAAAGAGCTAATCATATGTATGTGCAAAAGCTGTAAGAACAAGTCTGACTGCATAAGTGGTGATTTGTTTTGTACACTATTGTGCAACTGTAGGAATGAATGTGAAGAATGATGTGGTGCCGGACGACGTTGTTAAAAAGCTGTGTTTTTAAAATACCTTTTTGGTAACATTCAGCATGCTTCAGCCATTAATAAATACTAATTTTTGTTAGTAGGAGGACATATTGAGTTCGTCTTTCTTTCATTTTACCCAGTATATACGACAAAATTGTACCTATATGGATTCCTAGCCTATTTGTAACATGAAAAATGAAATCCTTGTCCTCTAACACATATAAATCGATACCAAGCACTCTTTTCTATGATGTCTAACAAAACATTTCAACAAAATCTCAACACGTGCAGCCAGTTTGAAATATAGCGGCCATCTTGGATTCTCATTGCTTTATGCGATGCCTACCCATCTTATTTCCATTGTATAACCATAAACTACATTCTTACCAATGGGGATATTCTTACCATAATTTGCAGCTTTAAAATGATTTCTGTTATGTACCACCTCCACTATCATTCAGGATTTGCCTATGAATGTTGGTTAGTTCCTGGTTTTATTTTATTTGTTCCAGCAACTTAGATAAATTTCTGAAATCTTGTGAGACACTTATCTCTACATAATAATAACATTTCGTGTTAAGGGTTAGGTGTAACATGACAGTATGAAATGGCATGTGAAATTGAGTCTGACGCACATGGTTCTGTAAAGCAAGAGTTTGAATCATGACTCATCACATCGAATGCTATTTCCTGAAACAATTCATTGTTTTTTTATATATCCGTTGTTTAATCACAGACTTTGCCATCATTCGTTGGCAAATTTCACATTTTATTTGAATTTTCCCTAAACAAAGTACTCAGTGTCGTGCCGTGCCGTGCCCGAGAGTTCGGGAAATAATTAAAAAAACAAACTTTTTCTCGAATGCAAGAACAAAGATAAAATCACGGTGCATGAACGTTTTCAGGTTTCATCTTAAAACGTTTTTCTCTAATATCAAAAGAACTCGAAATTTATCAGTTCCTTTTATTTCACTCTCACGTTTTCTAAAGTTATAAAAGATGGCGATATATTTCTTGACCTCGAAGCAATTGTCCAAAATTAATAATCATCTTTCCTTTCTTATTATTCAATAGAATCCAATATGTTACCTTTTTTACTTAGGTACATAACTGCCGCCGATATAGAATCTATGCGCTATAGCAGTAAACAATCACTAATGTAAGACCAATGGTTCCAAGGGAGAAAGGAATTATGTGCGGCAGAGCAAACTCACAGCCCGCGTATCATACGGGACTCTAGCCCGGGCTCACTTTGACCAACGTTCATAAGCCAGCACTTAGACCGCAATGCTATGGAGTTGGTTACGTTACCGGCTCTAATGTCTCTTGTATTTCTTACACCTGCTTTAAATGAATAATTTGGTCGTACATACGCACGTATTTCCTGGAGCCGTCCAGCTAGGAATCACTTATTGAAATTTTATTTTGCCATTTATTTCAAAAAAAACTCTCTCACGATTGTTTATAACCAGAGTAGATGTCAGGTACATATGGTGGACTTAAATGTAATAAGATTTAGTAAAATGATCGAAACTTTCTAAACGAGACAAAATGTTGAATGCAAAGAATCGATCATTAAACCTGTTATACATGGAATCGATCATTAAACCTGTTATACAAAGAATCGATCATTAAACCTCTCTAAAGGTTTTTCCGGATGAGTGAAATTTGATTCCAATCAACCCTATTTATTCTACATGTGACATAGTGTGAAGTTTTAATTATAATTATTATTATATCTTTGTTCGAAATATACGAAACACAGTGCCTGACAAACAAAGATAAACAAGAAAATTACCATTGACTGCTGCTGCTGTTGAATTGATAGAAATGTCCCCCGGAGACCTAGTTAACAGTCTAGTATCGGCGTAAAATATATGATGTCCCAAGTAAAGCTGTTTCTTGTAAGTCTATAAATGATATATGAGAAAGCTGTAACTTTTTTAAATGAACCATACATTTTTTGAAATCGCTCTAAGTGCCCGATGACACTGGGAAGTACTGCTGTGTGTTTAGTCCATGTGTAACTTCTAAGACAACTCTGTATATGTAGTCATTTCGTTCAAAATCTTTTTTTTCCATTTTGGCATCTCCAAGAAGTGCTATATCAATTATCAAGACTTTCGTATTTTCTATGACTGTTGTGTCTGTTGTATTATGTTTTGATGCCTATCCCATTGAATTTCAAAAATACCACAAGATCTTGACCTGATTATTTTCTAAAACTTTCACAGCCTGATGTTTTCTGTACTTTTTCGAGGCTGGCAGATTGTACATTCTGCAAAATGAGCAGTTAATCAATTTTACCATGCTGTAGTGTCTAAATTTGTATTCCGTCGGTTCAAGTTTGCTACAGTAACGTACCAGATCAGACACAAATTCATCTTTTTCCTGACAAAGTCGACACTTTGGATTTTCACTCACTTTTTAGAGTTTATTATTATTATTATTATAATACCAATTATTATTATTATTATTAATATTATTATTATTATGGCTTTGTCACCATTTGAAGAAAAATATGGAATTTTACGTAGCAGTGAACCCCGTTGTTTCCAGAGCATTGCATTATCTTTGGTCAGTATGATGAGCAAAATAAAAGAAAACTGCGATGCACGAAAACCGAAATTTAAACTGCCACTGAAATTTACCTGCGGGAATTTGCAGTACATGTTTCCAGATTATGTCAAACATAATTATTTACTACCCTTCAATTGTTTGATGCAACGTTAAAACATGTTAAAATTAAAAAAAAGCACGGATATTGGGAGGGATATGGAAACATATTATTTGAGCAACTTGTACAGAGGGAAAATTCTTCCAGAAGATGAGTGCATTGTAGTTTTACCTATGAAGGAAAATCCAAGTTCATTTTCACCTTTGAAATTTTCATAGATTGTTCATAAAAATGCACCAATTCCTACCATTAATAATACAAACAAGCTTAATCATTTCTTCGCACAAATGAAATACAAGCTACGATACTGGGTGCAAAACTTCCGTTCAACAGTTGTCGCACATTTATTTTTTTAATTTAAGCATGCTCCGCACTTGTGAAAACAAGTATTTTGAAATGCGCGCAGTTGGCGGGCACGGTTACGGAATTCGGTGCTATGGAACGACGTGAGGTAATAAAAACTTCATGAGTTATGCTACAGATCAACGCTTACAAAACATTTGTAAGTATGTAATCAAGAACATGAAGCGCACAAAAGCTCCAGGAGAAGATGATATTACTGTAGACATCATACAAGAAGCAAGTGGAGAAATCGAAACAGTACTCGCCCAAGTGTTCACTAGATGCCTTATTGAAGAGAAGATTACTGATGATTGGAACAACGCCACAATGATCGCGCTACATAAAAAAGGTGACATTGAGGATCTCAGGAACTACAGACCTATCAGCCTCTTATCAATTGTTTATAAAATCTTCACTAAAGTTCTTTCACACCGTTTGAAGGTAACACTGGACATGACTCAACCGAGAGAACAAGCTGGATTCAGGAGTGGCTACAGCACAATAGATCATATCCACGTATTGAGAGAACTAATTGAAAGAGCGAGGGAATATGAACTTCCACTGTGCATGGCTTTTGTCGTTTATGAAAAGGCCTTTCATTCGGTGAAACCATCAGCACTTACAATTGGTTTGAAATCCTGCGGTATTCAAGATGCATACATTTATATTTTAATAAAATCTATGAAAATGCTAGTGCAAATTTTCGGCTGTTTCAGAATACAGCACTCATAAAAATTGGAAAGGGAGTGAGACAACGTGACACCATATCTCCCAAGCTCTTTAATGCCGCGTTGCAAAATGTCTTTCAATCACTGAACTGGGAGAACAAAGGGATAAAGTTTAATGGAGATTATCTAACTCACCTTCGTTTTGCGGATGACGTAGTCATTTTTGCAACTACCCCATCAGAGCTGCAGAGTATGTTCCAGGAACTTGCTGACAAGAGCAAAGAAATGGGATTAAAAATGAACTTTCAGAAAACAAAAGTGATGTTCAATGCTTTTAGAAGAAATGAAAATGCATCTACTGATGGAGAAAAGCTAGATATAACAGACACGTACGTTTATCTTGGACAGCAGATATCAAGTGAAAGTCACATTGATGAAGAAATTAATCGGCGTATAAGGCTTGACTTTAGAGCTTTTGGAAGAAACAGCATAATTTTCAAGAGCAATATGCCATTATGTGTTAAAAGAAAAGTGTTTGATCAATGCGTTCTTCCAGTGCTTACGTATGGTGCAGAGCCGTGGACTTTAACAAAAAGAGACATACAAAACTGCAAACAACTCAAAGAAGCATGGAGAGGTGCATGCTTGGTGTAACCAGGATAGATAAGAAGAGGAACTAGTAGATCAGAAAAATGACAAGAGTGGAAGACATCATGATCAGAGTAAAATCCCTGAAAAAGCAATGGGCTGGACATACTGCCAGAAGAACGGACCATCGATGGACTGCCGAAATTTTAGACTGGATTCCAAGGGACAGAAAAAGATCCAGAAAAAGACGACATGGCAGACGGGTGGATGAAATTCGAAAATATGCGGGAGTAAAATGGAGGACACGGGCACAAGACAGACCGTTTTGAGGTTTGGAGAGACATTCGTCCAACACTGGGTTCATAATGGTTGCCAAGGAGGATGATGATGATAAAATAAAATTAATTGAAATAAAGTTCTTAGTAAAATATTCAATTAATGTATTACAATTAAAATTTATTTAATTTAAAATTCTGGTTAATGTGCAAGCCAATTAAATAGCTATGTGGGACATGCATGTCCAAAATATCAAAATTGAAACCGAATATACACTGACGGAAAAAAAATCCCTACACCACGAAAAAATAGTTGTAGAGGAATGAAATGGCGGCAATACATCTGTATAGGTAACATATTTATTCGATTAAGGTTGTAAGATCACAGCTTAATGTAAGCGCGAGAAGAGCCATTTTAAATGTGAAATGCTGGTACATTAATAACCGGTGTAACCGCCAGAATGTTGAATGCAAGCACGCAAACGTTCATACATTGTGTCGTACAGGTGCTGGATGTCAGTTTGTGGGATGGAGTTCCATGCCTGTTGCACTTGGTCGGTCAATATAGGAGCGGTTAATGCTAGTTGGGGATGACGCTGGAGTTGTCGTTCAATGATGTTCCACACGTGCTAGATTGGAGAATGATCTGCTGATCTAGCAGGCTACGGCAACATGTCGACACTCTGTAGAGCATGTTGGGTTACAACAGCGGTATGCGAGCAAGCGTTATCCTGTTGGAAAACACCCCCTGGAATGCTGTTCATGAATGGAAGCACAACAGGTTGAATCACTAAACCGACGTGCAACTGTGCCGTCTGGGTGCGTGGGATAACCACGAGAGTGCTCCTGGTGTCATAGGAAATTTCTCCCCAGACCATAACTCCCGGTATAGGTCCAGTGTGCTTTGGCCGCAGACTGGTTGGTTGCAGGCGCTCGCCTGTCCTCCTTCTAACCAGCACAACGCCATCACTGGCACCCAGGAGAACCGGCTTTCATCAGAAAAACACAACAGATCTCCACTCCGTCCTCCGATGAGCTCTAGCTTAACACCACGACGTCGCAAACGGCAGTGGTTTGGAGTAAGTGGAATGCACGCTACAGGGCGTCTGGCTCGGAGCTGTCCTTCAAGTAACCGATTTGTAACAGTTCGTTGTGTCACTGTGGTGGCAACTGCAGCTCGAATTGCTGCTGCAGACACAGAACGAGGCGCTACGGCCATACGCCCTACACGGCGGTCTTCCCTCTTAGTAGTGCCACGTTGCCGGCCGGAACCCGGTCGTCTTGAGGCAGTACCTTCCCTTGACCACCGCTGCCAACAACCATGCACAGTGGCTACATTCCTGCCAAGTCGTTCTGCAATATTGCGGAACGAAAATCCACCTTCTCGTAGTCCTATTACACGACCTCGTTCAAACTCCGTGAGCTGTTGATAATGGCTTCTTCGTCTTCTTAAAGGCATTCTTGACTAACATCAACACACTATGTCGAATCTCAACGATAACTAACGCTCACGAACGTTACAGCGCATATTTACAGCAAACCTGCTTTGCATGTTCCAAGGGGCGCTACTAGCGCCACACGTTTGCGCCTGGCGCGACCTTTGCATAGACGTCATCTTACAGATGTACTCTCACCGCCTACCATATGTCGTTTATCTAACACAACCCCTTCTTGGTGTTGTGATTTTTTGTCCGTCAGTGTATATACCGGTAGCTTCAAAAATGTTGTCGAAAAAATGCCTTTAGATAGGATGTACGGTTCGGGGATACATGCGGTTTACAAATTAATATGCACAGAGGTCGGTGACTTTGTATGGCATCAAGGAAAACATTGTTCGAAATCTCGACAATGGAGAGCCCTGCACCAGAAAAAGACACATAAGTGACGTTTGCACATTACTCGCACAATGCAACGTTAGTATGAGACATAAAAACCATTACGGAGAAATGCAGTCACATTTTCAATGTGCGAAAATAATAATGCTCCGTGCTATCATTATGATTGCAAAACCACACGGTTTCATTAAGCTAATACTTTGCATATAACCTGCTATCAGGAGTTCAACGTGAAATCCGGCGAGCACGGTCAGGGCCGATGTCTATTGAGCTGGAGGTAGGCGATTTTGTATGGTGCACACGAATGTCCCTCTAGATCTCCAGAACTCACACCAGCTTATTTCTGGTTGAGTTGCTACTTGAAATCACGTGCCTATAGAGGTAATCTGTAGACTTTACCATCGATACAAGACACCATTCTGCAGCAGGTATCAGCCATTCCCGTTGACATATTGTCTAGTGCCTTATCAGGCGTAATACCAAGACTGCACGCAGTACTGGAATGTGATAGTGCATGCATTGAGAATTTGCATCTGTAGATCATGCTGCAATAAAATAAGAGTCACTAATTTAACGTAGATCTCATTTCACAATTCTCACTTCCCATTGTTTTCTCTGCAGCAGGGCCCTCTATTGTCAAGATCGTGAATAATTTTATTGATGGTTTACAAGATCCCGTACTTCGGTGAATATTAATCTACAAAATGCATGTCACTTGTGTTAGATATTTCTAAACAATTAAAATCTATAATCCCTTTAAGTAATTCAGAAAGCCACTTACCAGCTGCAGGAAAATCTATCCTTAGTAATCACACAGCGAAAAATAAGGGGTTTCCACACACATAAATGCTTCAAAGACAACACACTAATATTTATTGTACATCTCCACAAAAAGGTAATAACTCACTATTCCAACACGCACACCCTCTACATATCACCGACATTGTTGTTGTTCAGTCAAAGATCAACCACTTAGATTACTAACCAACGTGAGCAGCAGAAGGGGATCTTCTTCTCTCAGGCAACGCTCGCTAGAGTAAACAACTAAAAACGTATCGAACAGCGCCACCTGCAATTCTGTTAAATGTTCGCTGAGGCGTTCGAAGAACTTGACAGTCATATTTCTAATAATAATTTCCAACAGTCTCTCACTTGGCTGGAGGAGTTCATTTTATCATGCCTAGTGTCAGTCTAAGTTTTTCAAACTGGGGTCCAGCCAATGGCTTGGTGAAAATGTCCGCAACCATTTGAGAAGTATTACAGTAGTTGAACTGAAGAACAGTTCCACTCAATTCTTTCACAAACTGATACCACACCATAATGTGTTTAGATCTGGAATTGATCTTTTGATTTTCCATAAATTGTATAGTTGATTTGTTATCCTGAAATATTGTAGTGGATCCAGTCTGTTCACAATCAAAATCCTTGAGTTACTCTCGCAACCACAATAGTTCTTTGCTTGCTTCTGCAGTGGCGATGAACTCTGCTTCGGTTGTCGATAAGGCTGTTGTTGACTGCTTACGGCTGGTCCAACATATGGCACTCTTTCCAAGCATGAAAACAAATTCAGATGTTGATTTCCAGTCAGTCCGGTCTCCTGCCCAGTCAGCGTCTGCATAGCCTTTTAAAATTGGTGGGTCTTGTGAAGATAGTCTTAATTTAAGGTTTACTGTTGATTTCAAATAATAAATAAACTTCATAATGGCTAACCAATCTTGTTTACTTGGTTTTTCTACTTTTCTGCTTAAGATGCCTATGGCAGTTCAAATGTCTGGTCTTGTTACTGTAGATAAATACATGACAGCTCCCACTATTTCTCTATAAAGTCCATTATCTTTTAGAAGTTCTTCTTCTTCTTGAATGTTCTTTCTGTAGCCTGTACTAATTGGTGTTTTACTTTCCTTATTTTGATCTGTAGCATAACTTTGTATAATTTCCTTTATTTTATTACTTTGACTCAGAAGAAAACTTCCATCGTTGTTTCTTTCTATTTGAATTCCAAGATAATATGTTATGTGGCCTAAATGTTTGACTTCAAATTGATTTTTCAACAAATTTGCAGTTTTCTTTATATTTTCTGTGTTATTCGATGCAATTAATATATCATCTACATAAATAGCTAAATAAGTTGTTTGTTTTCCATCCTTTAGTGATAGTAAGCAAGAATCTGTTGTACTTTGTTTGAAGCCCTTGTTGAACAAATATTCTGTTATTGTTTTATTCCAATTTCTGGCCCTTTGTTTGAGACCATATATGCTCTTATGCAATTTACAAACTTTTTCTTCTTTTTCTGATTCTCTGAAACCTTCTGGTTGTTCCATAAATACATCTTCTTCTAATTTTGCATACAGGAAAGCAGATTTTATATCAAGATAATAAACATTCCATTTTCTGTTTGCTGCAACTGTTAAAAGAGTTCTTAAAGTGGAATGTTTTACTACGGGTAAAAAGTTTCTTCAAAGTCTAATCCCGGTTGTTTTGTATACCTCTTTGCAACAAGTCTTGCTTTATAGTTTTCGACTTTTCCACTTGCATTGTATTTTGTTTTGAAAATCCATTTATTTTTAATGGCTTTCTTTCTTTCTGGAAGATCTACCAAAGTCCATGTTTCATTTTCCTTCAATGCATCTAGTTCTTCCTCTATGGAATTCAACCAGTTTCCTTTTTCTACTTCGTTCATGTCCTGGATTTCTTTTAAATTTTGAGGATCCTTTTTATATTGAACTTTTGCAACATGTGCTAATCTATCTGGTTGTTTTCCTTTGTTTATTCTTGAAGACTTTCTTTGAAAATTTTCAGATTCTTCTCCATCATTGTTTTCTTCCACAGTTTCCGATTACTTTACTTCATTTTGAACGAAAATTTCTTGTTCATCTTCTTTCCCTTCAGCAGGTTTACTTTTTATTATAGCTTGCTGACGGTCATCAAATTTTACTCATCTGGTAATGATTATTTTGTTTGTTTCTTTATTTAATACTCTGTATCCATTAGATGGGATGTAAGGTCAGGTGATGCGTAACATCACAGCCTCTCCTTGACAAATGTCAACCCCGCCTTCTCGTGGTGCATCCTGTTCCCACTAAAGGGGCTCTGACGACCGCCAATAGCGGTATAACTATACCATCGGGATCAGAGGAAATGCTATCCCACACTCACCAACCCGCTTGGCCAGCGTGGTGAGTTATGGCCAAACACCTCCAAAATGACTCTACAACTTAAATCTTGGCCCTCAGTCTCCGGCAGCTGGAATGTACCTGGCCAAGGCAGCGGCCAGTGCGACATGAAGGCAGAGGGTGCTAAGAATCCCCGGAGGACCGGACTAGGCTGCCATTTGATGCTGACCTTGGCTACCTATAACGGACGCTCCCTATCTTCTGATTCAAGGCTTCTTGAATTGGAAGAGGAACTACAAAAGATCAAGTGGGACATCGTCGGGCTAAGTGAGGTAAGGAGAAAAGGAGAAGATCTCATTGAACTGAAAAGTGGACATCTCTTCTATTATCGTGGGACAGATACTGGCAGAACTAGTGGTGTTGGATTTATAATAAACAAGAAACTGAAGGATAAAGTGGTAGAAGTTGAAAGTTCCTCTGACAGAGCTGCACGACTCGTTATCCAACTATCGAGAAGATACCAGGCTCAGATTATTCAAACTTATGCACCCACCACAAGTCATTCTGAAGAAGAAATTGAAGAATTTTATGAGGAAATTCGTCATCTAAATAATAAAGGTAAGCAGCACTTGAAGATAATTATGGGAGATTTCAATGCAAAAATAGGGCAACGGCAACAGAATGAAACTTCAGTAGGTAAATTCGGTCACGGCAACAGAAACCAGCGTGGAAATACTCTCGTTGAGTTTGCAGAGGCAGAAGGATTTTTCATCTTGAACTCCTTTTTCAAGAAAAAGCCACACAGGAAATGGACATGGAGACATCCAATTGGGACGACAAGTGAAATTGATTTTATTATGTGTAACAAAAAATTCGTCATCGAAGACTGCAGTGTGCTGAACAAGTTCAACACAGGTAGTGACCATAGATTGGTGAGATGTAAGATGCACCTCAACACTAAACTTGAACGTGGCAAGCTCATAAGACAAACAAAATGTATTGACATAACCAACCTTAAAAAACACCATAATACTTTCAAGTTGGAACTGAAGAACAGATTCTCTGCTTTAGAAGGCCTAACATCGGAAGAAGTGGATATTTCGGAAGTTAACAGAAAAGTAACCAAAGCTCTAATGGAAACAGCAACAAAATTAGCTGGGTCTAAGAACAAGTTGCATGTGAACAAATTATCAGGAAAAACCAAAATGTTGATGCAAAAAAGAAGAGAGATGAGGACAACTAAAGTAGATGTGACTTCCAAAGTGGAATATATAGAGCTATGCAAGACAACACGAAAAAGTATCACTGAAGACGTAAGGAAATTCAACTGTGAGCTAGTGAGGAAAGCAATTGAAAACAACCAAAGCCTTAAGATAGCAAAGGGACATCTCAGTAAGGGAAGAAAACAGATTATGGCTCTGAGAAAAGAAGATGGTTCTATAACAAGAAATAGAGGTGAAATTTTGACAAGAGTGAAAGATTTCTACTCCAAATTATATGAAAGGGATGATACATGTACTCCAGACATCATGAAAGGTACCAGAGTTCTTCCAGTCCTCCCAGCAGAAGTTGCTCATGCAATCAAGAACATGAAGCGAGGGAAAGCTCCAGGAGAAGATGGAATTACTATAGACATCATACAAGAAGCAAGTGGAGAAATTGAAACAGTACTCGCCCAAATTTTCACTCGATGCCTTAATGAAGGGAAGATTCCTGAGGATTGGAACAATGCTACAATGATCCTGCTACATAAAAAAGGTGACATTGAGGATCTCAGGAACTACAGACCTATCAGCCTCCTATCAGTGGTTTATAAAATCTTCACTAAAGTTCTTTCACACCGCTTGAAGGTAACACTGGACATGGCTCAACCGAGAGAACAAGCTGGATTCAGGAGTGGCTACAGCACAATAGATCATATCCACGTACTGAGAGAACTGATTGAAAGAGCGAGGGAATATGAACTTCCATTGTGCATGGCTTTTATCGATTATGAAAAAGCCTTTGATTCGGTGAAACCATCAGCAGTTGCAATGGCTCTGAAATCCTGTGGTATTGAAGATGCATACATTAATATTATTAATAACATCTATGAAAATGCAAGTGCAAAGATTCGGCTGTTTGAAAATACAACACACATAAAAATTGGAAAGGGAGTGAGACAAGGTGACACCATATCTCCGAAGCTCTTTAATGTCACATTGGAAAATGTCTTTCAATCACTGAACTGGGAAAACAAAGGGATAAAGATTAATGGAGATTATCTAACCCACCTTCGTTTTGCTGATGACGTAGTCATTTTTGCAACTACCCCATCAGAGCTGCAGAGTATGATCCAGGAACTTGCTGACAAGAGTAAAGAAGTGGGATTAAAAATGAACTTTCAGAAGACAAAAGTGATGTTCAATGCTTTTACAAGAAATGAAGATTTATCGATTGATGGAGAAAAACTGGAGATAACAGATACGTATGTTTATCTTGGACAGCAGATATCAAGTGAGGGTCACATTGATGAAGAAATTAATCGGCGTACAAAACTTGCCTGGAGAGCTTTTGGAAGAAACAGCATAATTTTCAAGAGCAATATGCCATTATGTCTTAAAAGAAAAGTGTTTGATCAATGCATCCTTCCAGTGCTTACGTATGGTGCAGAGACGTGGACCTTAACTAAAAGAGACATACAAAAGCTGCAGACAACTCAAAGAAGCATGGAGAGGTGCATGCTTGGTATAACCAGGAGAGATAAGAAGAGGAACTCGTGGATCCGAAAAATGACGAGAGTGGAAGACATCATGATCAGAGTTAAATCCCTGAAATGGCAATGGGCTGGACATACTGCCAGAAGGACAGACCATAGATGGACAGCCGAAATTTTAGATTGGATTCCAAGGGACAGGAAAAGACCCAGAAAAAGACCACATGGGAGATGGGTGGATGAAATTCGTAAATATGCGGGAGTGACATGGAGGAGACTGGCACAAGACAGACCGTTGTGGAGGAAACTTGGGGAGACCTTCGTCCAGCAGTGGATTGATAATGGTTGACAATGATGATGATGATGATCCATTAGATCTTTGATCATATCCTAATAAGATTCCCTCTTGTGCTCTATTGCCAAATTTTCTTCTTTGTTGCTTTGGTACATATACATAAGCTTTTGATCCAAATACTTTAATATGACCAAGATATGGTTTAAATCCGTTCCATAATTCAAAAGGAGTTTTTCTTGTTGCTTGTGTTGGAACTCTATTTTGTATGTAAGCTGCTGTTATTGCAGCTTCTGCCCAGTTTTTACCTTCCATATTAGCATCTAACATCATAGTTTTTGTCATTTCTGTCAAAAATCTGTTTTTTCTTTCAGCAATTCCATTCATCTGAGGACAGTATGGAACAGTAGTTTTATGTTCTATTCCTTGTTCCACTAAATAATTTTCAAAATCTCTTCCACAATACTCTCCTCCATTATCTCTTTTTATTGATTTTGGCATTTTTCCAAATTTGGTTTTCACTGAAGCTACATATTGCTTAAATTTTACTAATGCTTCATCTTTACTTTTAAGCAAATAGATGTAACAGTATCTGCTATAGTCATCTATAATTGTGATAAAATACTTGTAACCACTAGGACTGGCCTCAACCATGGGACCACAAATATATGTGTTTACTAATTCTAATACAGCTTTGGCCTTAAAACTGCATTGTTTGGAGAATGGCTTCTGTGTAAGTTTGCCTTTCATGCAAAACTCACAATTTTCTTCCTTTTTACAATTGGAAAGAGTTATTCCTCCTGCTAACTCCTTTTTCTCTATTTGTTTTATCATTTCAATATCCCTATGACCTAGCCTTCTGTGCCATAAATTCAAACAATTCTTATTTTCACATGTAGTGGCGAAATTTGCCTTTTCATCTAATGTTTGTAGTTTGTACAAATTATCTGAGGCATCTATTAATCCCATAGCTACAATAGCAAAAGAATGAATTTTATAATAATGTAACTGATTATGAAGCACAGTTCTTCAAACAGAACCATCAATCTCAACCACTTTTTTGAAACCATCTATATCTTTTCATGTTACAAATGTGTCTACATGTATCTCTTCAACACACATGCAAACATCACTTTTACAGTCTGGGCAAAATCCAATCATGCAGTTCTCATTTTGAATGCTGCAACACAAAACACTCATCAGTTGTATTTCATTTGAAGGAAACTTTGGGGAATTGGAATTTTGCTGGCCAAGGATTGTATAAAATAATTTAAATTTGCATAATATTTGCAAGCCCATAATTCCGTGGTGTTTACAAAATCAATGTCACATATCCAGGACACAGGTCGTAAAACTTAGTTATTTAAATTAAAATGTTCTTATTTTCATTTTTGAACTGTGTGAAAGCATCACTTATAGTCATCAGCATATGTCTTTTATGTATTAAATTGTGCCTCCTTGATAGTGAGTCTTTTATTGATTTCACACCTTTCCTGGTACCTGTCAACTGACAATATATAATTATGGCATAAAAATCTTTTTTTCTTTGTGCTGTCTGATACACAGCGTTAAGTCTTTTCTTTTTTATTAAACAGAGTTGTGGCAATGTCAGGCATCACCTCAGTACCGAAGCGTGACACCTAAGTGAGACTTTCAATAATGTCACACACGTCACACCTCAGTTAAGGTCCAAGAATTAATTTTTTCCAGATGACTTTTCCTACACTTGTTCAGACTGCTGACAGTCAAACTTCCACAAAGTTTGAAATTTCTACACAAAGGTCATGTTAGTATAAACTATCTTTATGGTCATTTCAGTCAGCAGACTAAAAAAATGACAGTCAGCAGACTAAAAAAATGTTTTTAAATTTTCAATAATTTTTAAGTGTAAAATATGTTGTTACAAAGTGGATGCTACCTCTAAAAAATACAACTGCAAGTGAAAAACAGTTGTCAAAACATTTCCAAAACTGGTATTAGAATTGTCTAATTACTAAATGTAAATTCTACCTTTTGTTCTGGATGTTTAAGACTGAAATGCAAGGAGACAATTATTTCTATAGCATTTTTGTTGTGAATTCAAATTCTATGTAGTACTCATACCTTCAGTTTGATGTATCATAAATAATAATATGATACAATTTAATTTTTTTTTCCTGTTTGTCCACCTTTTCATGGAATGGCTGTAAAGAATTTTTCTTTTGAGGAGTGTGTGATTATTGCTCTTTTGATTAAAGTTTTAATACTATTTTATTTCTGTGTGTATGGATGTGTTGAATTATATGGAATCAGAACAGGATCAAATGACTGTTTTCTATGTAGTCTGTATTGTAGTTGGTCTCTTTGCTTGACAACTTTAACATCAAGGAAGATCAAAGTATTTTCCTCCTCATGTTCTATTGTCAACGTTGGATAGATATTACCAAATTGCTGAGTTAATAATTCAAGTTCATAAATACTCATTCGTGACAAAATAAAAATATCATTCACATATCTACAGTAAACCAAATTAGTTTCTTCCATTGTACAGATTATGTGTTCCTTAACATTGCTCATAATCACTTCTGCAAATAGATTTGACAGAGGGGAACCCATTGGGCCTCTATTTTTTTGTTTGCAATGTTCTGTTCAAATTTGAAAATATTGTTTTCATAAATGTATAATAAAACTGCTTTTGATTCTTGAAATTGTGTGTTATTAGGATTTTTGTCCTGTTTTAATGTTTTAATAATGTTTTCATTTGCTTCCGGTACATTGTAACTTGGAAAAAGGGCCTTGACATCCATAGTTGCTATAATCCTGTAGATCTTGGTTTACATTTTTAATTATATCAAAAAACTCATAAGTATTATAGTTTTTACAGTAAATTGTGTTTTCACATTTTTTTTAGATGCGCGTTGATCTCAAAGTCAATACCAAAAACAATAGTCTTTTTTCGTGCTTAAATATTGTAATACTCTATTGTGATGTTTACAATCATAATATCAGTACACACAGTTTCTTATTTTGATTCTTTTTCTGTATTCAGAAATTACAAAAAAGTAGTTCAGCTCAGGGTTCCCCCCTGAACTTGATGAAAAGGTAATAATTTGATGTCATGGCAATTTCTAGACTTGATGTATTATAAATTTCACTAAATTATAGGATTTACTTGGGAATAAAAGGATATTACTTACAGTCGAATTTTCAGGTAGCATCCCCACCCTTCCACAAGACTACACTATAGTAGGTGTTGTCATTCGTGAGCTAAATACACCTTAGGTGAGTAGGTGTCCAACCTTACATTTAGCTCACGAATGGCAACATCTACTACTGTGTAGTTTTTGAGGAAGCCTAGGTTTTTTTTTTTATTGGAAGTTTAACGACCAGTGTGAGCAACCCAATAAGCTATAAGCAGTCGCCCGTCCCTAATTTAGGATCACTGGTTTCAGGGAAAGGAGAGAGCCAGTGCCATAAGACCAACACAACATCCATGCCTCACCGGGATTCGAACCCGCACCCCTCTCGGACGAATGATCAAAGGCCATCGCTTAGACAACTGCGCCACCGGGAGGCTTTTGACATTAGCTCTGCTGTAAGGCGCAAGTATGTACTATTAGAATGCTAGCTACTTTATTTCCTGTAGACTGCATTCTTCTGTATGGAGGTCTAGTCCACAATTCGGTAACACATTTCTTATGTTAATTATTAACTGCCGATTTAGTTTCGTGCCAGTGTGGCAATTCCCTCCAAATAATACACACACATGCAAGCTATAGATATTCCTTCACAGAAATTTCCGTAACAGGGAGGTAATCTGTTGCTTAAATTTAGTCTTATATTTGTCCACAATTTATATGACCCCCTCCCCCTCCATTCCCTACAAAAATCACCAGGTATTAACCACTTAACAAAATCTGATAGATATTATGACTATGACTACCAACTGAAATTTCTGTCAGATAAATTTACGTGGGCTGTGCCCATATCTTCTTTCGGAAAATTATAAAGTTCATAATTTTGTAATCTGTGGCAGGCAGTAGTATCTCAGTTATACATTTTACTATGGAATGGCTTAAAAAACATGTGACAGAAATTTCAAAATATTAAATACTATTGTACATTTTTAATTGCTTCCGAAAAGAAAAAAAAAGGGGAAGAGGGCTCGCAATTTTAGATTATGCTAATGAATACTTTGTTCGCTACCTGTCCTGTCTATTTTGACCTTTATTACTTTTTTTTTTTTTACATTATAAAACAAGTTAAGAAATGCTGCATGATTTCATATTTTTAATATATGAAAGAACTCTTATCTTTCAAATCATCATCATCATCATCATTGTCAACCATTATCAATCCACTGCTGGACGAAGGTCTCCCCAAGTTTCCTCCACAACGGCCTGTCTTGTGCCAGTCTCCTCCATGTCACCCCTGCATACTTTCGAATTTCATCCACCCATCTCCCATGTGGTCTTCTTCTGGGTCTTTTCCTGTCCCTTGGAATCCAATCTAAAATTTCGGCTGTCCATCGATGATCTGTTCTTCTGGCAGTATGTCCAGCCCATTGCCATTTCAGGGATTTAACTCTGATCATGATGTCTTCCACTCTTGTCATTTTTCGGATCCACGAGTTCCTCTTCTTATCTCTCCTGGTTACACGAAGCATGCACCTCTCCATGCTTCTTTGAGTTGTCTGCAGTCTTTGTATATCTCTTTTAGTTAAGGTCCACGTCTCTGCACCATACGTAAGCACTGGAAGAATGCATTGATCAAACACTTTTCTTTTAAGACATAATGGCATATTGCTCTTGAAGATTATGCTGTTTCTTCCAAAAGCTCTCCAGGCAAGTTTTGTACGCCGATTAATTTCTTTCATCAATGTGACCCTCACTTGATATCTGGTGTCCAAGATAAACGTACGTGTCTGTTATCTCCAGCTTTTCTCCATCAATCAATAAATCTTCATTTCTTGTAAAAGCATTGAACATCACTTTTGTCTTCTGAAAGTTCATTTTTAATCCCATTTCTTTACTCTTGTCAGCAAGTTCCTGGATCATACTCTGCAGCTCTGATGGGGTAGTTGCAAAAATGACTACGTCATCAGCAAAACGAAGGTGGGTTAGATAATCTCCATTAATCTTTATCCCTTTGTTTTCCCAGCTCAGAGACTGAAAAACACCCTCCAATGTGGCATTAAAGAGCTTCGGAGATATGGTGTCACCTTGTCTCACTCCCTTTCCAATTTTTATGTGTGTTGTATTTTCAAACAGCCGAATCTTTGCACTTGCATTTTCATAGATGTTATTAATAATATTAATGTATGCATCTTCAATACCGCAGGTTTTCAGAGCCATTGTAACTGCTGATGGTTTCACTGAATCAAAGGCTTTTTCATAATCGATAAAAGCCATGCACAATGGAAGTTCATATTCCCTCGCTCTTTCAATTAGTTCTCTCAGTACGTGGATATGATCTATTGTGCTGTAGCCACTCCTGAATCCAGCTTGTTCTCTCGGTTGAGCCATGTCCAGTGTTACCTTCAAGCGGTGTGAAAGAACTTTAGTGAAGATTTTATAAACTACTGATAGGAGGCTGATAGGTCTGTAGTTTCCGAGATCCTCAATGTCACCTTTCTTATGTAGCAGGATCATTGTAGCGGTGTTCCAATCCTCAGGAATCTTTCCTTCATGAAGGCATCGAGTGAAAATTTGGGCAAGTACTGTTTCGATTTCTCCACTTGCTTCTTGTATGATGTCTACAGTAATTCGATCTTCTCCTGGAGCTTTTCCCCGCTTCATTTTCTTGATTGCATGTGCAACTTCTGCTGGAAGGACTGGAGGAACTCTGTTACTGGTATCTTTCATGATGTCTGGAGTGCATGTATCATCCCTTTCATATAATTTGGGGTAGAAATCTTTCACTCTTGTCAAAATTTCGCCTCTATTTCTTGTTACAGAACCATCTTCTTTTCTCAGTGTCATAATCTGTTTTCTTCCCTTACTGAGATGTCCCTTTGCTATCTTTAGGCTTTGGTTGTTTTCAATTGCTTTCCTCACTAGTTCACAGTTGAATTTTCTTAAGTCTTCAGTGATACTTTTTCGTACTGTCTTGCATAGCTCTATATATTCCACTTTGGAAGTCACATCTTCTTTAGTTGTCCTCATCTCTCTTTTTTTTGCATCAACATTTTCGTTTTTCCTGATAATTTATTTACATGCAACTTGTTCTTAGACCCAGCTAATTTTGTTGCTGTTTCCATAAGAGCTTTGGTTACTTTTCTGTTAACTTCAGAGATGTCCACTTCTTCCGATGTTAGGCTTTCTAAAGCAGAGAACCTGTTCTTCAGTTCCAACTTGAAGGTATTATGGTGTTTTTTAAGGTTGGTTATGTCAATAGATTTTGTTTGTCTTATGAGCTTGCCACGTTCAAGTTTAGTGTTGAGGTGCATCTTACATCTCACCAATCTATGGTCACTACCTGTGTTGAACTTGTTTAGCACACTGCAGTCTTCTATGACGAATTTTTTGTTACACATAATAAAATCAATTTCACTTGTCGTCCCATTTGGATGTCTCCATGTCCATTTCCTGTGTGGCTTTTTCTTGAAGAAGGAGTTCAAGATGAAAAACCCTTCTGCCTCTGCAAACTCTACGAGAGTATTTCCACGCTGGTTTCTGTTGCCGTGACCGAATTTACCTACTGAAGTTTCATTCTGTTGCCGTTGCCCTATTTTTGCATTGAAATCTTCCATAATTATTTTCAAGTGCTGCTTACCTTTATTATTTAGATGACAAATTTCCTCATAAAATTCTTCAATTTCTTCTTCAGGATGACTTGTGGTGGGTGCATAAGTTTGAATAATCTGAGCCTGGTATCTTTTCGAGAGTTGGATAATAAGCCGTGCAGCTCTGTCAGAGGAACTTTCAACTTCTACAACTTCATCCTTCAGTTTCTTGTTTATTATAAATCCAACACCACTAGTTCTGCCAGTATCTGTCCCACGATAGTAGAAGAGATGTCCACTTTTCAGTTCGATGAGATCTTCTCCTTTTCTCCTTACCTCACTTATCCCCACGATGTCCCACTTGATCTTTTGTAGTTCCTCTTCCAATTCAAGAAGCCTTGAATCAGAAGATAGGGAGCGTCCATTGTACGTTGCCAAGGTCAGCATCAGATGGCAGCCTAGTCCGGTCCTCCGGGGATTCTTAGCACCCTCTGCCTTCATGTCGCACTGGCCGCTGCCTTGGCCAGGTACATTCCAGCTGCCGGAGACTGAGGGCCAAGATTTAAGTTGTGGAGTCATTTTGGAGGGGTTTGGCCATAACTCACCACTCTGGCCAAGCTGGTTGGTGAGTGTGGGATAGAATTTCCTCTAATCCCGATGGTATAGTTATACCGCTATTGGCGGTCGTCAGAGCCCCTTTAGTAGGAACAGGATGCACCACGAGAAGGCGATGTTGACATTTGTCAAGGAGAGGCTGTGATGTTTTATCTTTCAAATACTAGGTAGTAAATCCGAATGTGTTGTCTTATATTCAACACCATTAGAACACTTTATTTACTTATAATACTTGGCGCTTTTCAAAGAATTTTGTTCTCTAGTTGATTTACCATTAATGCTTGGTAAAATATCCATACTTTCTGCTTGTTTTAATTTTTTTGAATTTGGAGAAATTTGTGAATTGTGTGTGTACATTAGATGGTAATTTTTTTGTTGCTTCGTCCCTTTCAAGGCTGAAAAATAAATGCTGTCTCATTTTTTTCAAAGTTGTGGCACCATGTTAGGTATAAAAGAACTGTATATTTGATAATCTGAATTCAAAATTTAACCTATAAATCGCATAAAAGAATTACGCATAACCCAAATGAAAAAGCCATTAACCCAACTGAAAAAGCCATGCAGCAAAATATCGGCGTTAACGCAGATTTATGTATAAAAGTAAAAAACATATAACCCAGGATTAAGTGATTCTGCTATCAGTTACTTTACTCGTTCGTTAGTCGTTACGGCTGCACGGATTCACGGAAGGAAAACAAATAACCGGTCCTAAACTGTGATTCCAATCACAGTTAAAAATCACTGTTACTTTTGAGTAGCAGTCACAGTTAAAAATCACTGTTACTTTTGAGTAGCAGTCACAGTTAGCGCCGTGAACACCATGTAACAGGTAAGCTCATCTCTATTAAAAACGCTTTATTTATTTTAATTTGTAATTCATTTTTCAGGGAAAAGGATGTAGTTATGTATAAAATTGTACAAGAAATTCATACTGATGTGAAACTCTACTTATGAGAGTCAAACACGATATGAAAATAATTCCATTTAGAAAAATGCCCATGCAATCGAACATGTCTTTTAACAAAAATTTAGATCTCTGAATGAGGCATACACTCAGTGTATAAGCATATCATGCTTCCTTATGCAATCAGTCATTAAAATGGTAATTCTTTGATTAACCTTTCTTCGCATCAGTACGTAGCTCTACCAAAATACTTTGTTTATAATACTTGCTCGATATTGAACGTATTTTTATTGTATTTCCCCCTGTTACCTGTGCTTGAGGTGAAACATCCTTCCTTCCAGTTTTCATAACAACTGTTTTCAGTTTTTATGAAAGCTATAACAACTGTGAGCCATTACAACTGCTTTGAGTTGTTAGGAGTCACAATTTGTATTTTTGAGCTAATATTCAAGGAGAAAATCAGTATGCATATTTTAAAAGTAAGCATCGCATTTGGCAAAAAGTGTAACTCAGCATGCACTATTGCTGGGTCATCTGAAAAAAAAAAAAGGAATTGAGAAGTGTCTATCGTATGATGTTTTCGAAGGAATTAAGCAATTAATCTTTCTTGTGAAAATTATTCCTCCCCAAATTGCATAGGTCTAGGCTTACGGTTACTTCTTTCTGACCATGTTTTAATCCTTTACGAAATAAGCAAGTGAAATCATAATTATTTCCCGGGATCAAATGCTAAACATAACTTGACAGATTTCCGCAATTCACAATTTTTTTTTTCTTAGCAGACGTATATGTACTTTTTCTGCAACGAACGGCTTAATTCGTTTCCAAATTATTTAAAACTTCCATTTCAAATGTCATCAAACGGATGGTTTTTAAACAGTAAATTCAATGAATGAAACACCAGGTTTAATTGCAAAGATGATATTAAAAAGAATGGTCATTTGGTGATATTTCACTCCAATGTAAGGGACTGCAGGCCCTGCAGGTTTTGTCTTTCTTATGGTTTTTAATGTTCCCTTTCAATTTAAATGTAATGCCTACAACACCACACTTAATCTATGGCTCATCGTCAAACATTACCGTGCATCAAATCAGCACACATTAAGAGATGATTTTCCATGCACTGATGCCGTATAAACATATTATATTTCACTGAATGCGCATTTCCAGTGAAATCAGTACACTAACCTAAATATTTTTTATTTTTGCTTTAATATGTCTATTTAGCCCCGACTAGCAGAAGCACAAAAATTACACAGTGGGCATGAAGAAGTTTCTTTACATAGTTTCCCACGAAAACACCTTATAAATAAAATTATCTCGACTGTTCTTAACTTCTTTGAATTTGAAAATATTTCATGGAAAAATATACCAACTTTTTATTCCCTCTGTGTTCAGTGTTTTTAAAATATTATCTTATGGAACAAATTTCACAAATTTCTAAAAGCTCATTTACACTCTCAGATTCAACCTCATTCGTAGCTTTGTCACATGTTGATGATTAATATATTCTGCTTATGTATATTAAATTCCCATTTGCTTCAGAAAATATTTCTTCAAATTTGTAAAATAATATCATATTTCCTTTCCTGAAGTTTTAAGAAAAAGCCAATTTCTAAATATCTTAATGCCTCAGATTGATAAAAATATTGACTAATGGATAGATATTTTACAATCAAGTAGTTAAAAGCTCTTAAATTTTTTACCGTAAAGCATGTCTTTAAACTGTTGATGAAGCATCAATCAGTAATTTATGGAAATAAACTACATCATATAATTTAAAAGACAAATCCATTCACGGAACTTTAGGGGTATTTTTTTGTTAAAACAGCTTCCCTGATGCTGTTAAATGCATCTAACGAAGAACGTTAATTGTTGAGCTACGATTGTTTGTCGAAATTAGCAGTCTCTTTAGGTTTAATGTTTTCACAAAATTACTTATTACTTAAATATGGAAAAAAGAAGAATGCAGAACACTTCTCCATAAATGAAAAATATGGAAACGTGCCAATTCAGAAGTTTCAATGTAAACTTTCTTTAAATCTGCAAATTATGAATAGTTTTCATTTTAGCTTTCAGTGTTATTAAGTATGTTTCACCTTTTTGATATTAACAATTTTTAGTGCCATTTACGTTGTGTGAACTTTTTTGAGCAGTTGTCTCAGGGAACATGTTTTGTGCAAACAGCAACTGTAACACTTCAATGAAGTAACCGTACACCTTGCGTAATGGCAATAATTTATAAAGCAAATGAAACACTTTAATGAAGTGACCTCAGCTGAACCAGTTCAATAAAGGGACGATACTTCTTGCATAATGGCAAGAATGTACTGTTTGTGCTTTCAGACATCGTATTTTTATGCGTCGAAATCAGAATACTTGAAATTGTAATTCAAGTCTATTTCACATTATGGCTGAGTAGAAAGCACGGTTCATAGAATGTATAAACTGAAAAGGTGTCAGTCGCCAAAGTGTATATCCAAGAGATTTTTTATGACGAAGCATTCTGATGATTTTTAAACAGGGTTAAACTCTTTAAACATTCGTTAATGTTAAATAAACTTTTCAAGATTCGAGGAGTTAAAACAACATTTCTCTGAGCTAAGCTTAGCATAACAACCAAAATGCAGGTGCTATAATGGAATATCAGAAAAATTATTATTTCCAAAGCTTGACATTATGGCAATCAAAATTAAAGAAAAGAAATAGTACATAAACTCAGCATATTAGAAATTTCCAAAGTCGAACTTATTATAATTTTATTAGAAATTTCAAACCATTAGACGACGTGTAAAATGCAAAAAGGAATAAACAAGTGGGGTTTTTACTTTCCTTTTCTCTTTCTAAAAATATGGCAGGCAGAGTACCATTTTTTCTAACGAAAGCATTCCGGTGTTAGAGAAATGTGTAGAAACGAATTGTAGGGTAGTTTTCAGAGTATTTTTTCATACTTAGCATAACACTATACAAAATGAAAGAAAGACAAAATATATTTCGATGAGCGTTGTTGAAGCGGATTTCATTGCTTCTGATGATTTAATTGAAGTAGTTATTAAACAAAAAAATTAGAATTTGCTGGTTTCAATCGTTTGGATGTATGAAGTTTTTAATGGTAAAAATAAATTAAATAGAAGCACATTTATTGCATTAGAAATTCTCTTTGACATTAAATTGAACCAGTTAAACGTTATAAAATAAAAATAACAGATTTATGTTATTACGAGCCTTAAAGTAAAAAATATGTCAGAATATTTCCGATGAATTTTTACGAGCTCTGATGTAAAAAATGTTAGAATAATTACTATGAGGTCAATATTCACCAATCACTTGTTGAAACTCAGTGAATTAATTCGAGATACACAATTGCGCAATTATTCGCTTTTGAGTCATGTATGCTCAGCTTTTTGCCATATTCATTATCAACGACCTGACGATATTTTGTGAGGTTTTGCTTATGTTTCAAGCCTTTGCTGTGAGCTAATATAGTTTAAATTAATAAAAGGGGCCCACCGACTGCGAATTTTGGCTTGTGTTAAGGTTTCTGAATGCAAGAATTGTAGGACCAAGTGGGATTGATCGACAATTTGCGAAATCTGCGGACAAAACGCAATGATTGCAGGAATCGTACGAAAGTAGGTTCGAATGTTTAAGGAAGGATAACATAGCGTTTATGACGAATTGCGCAATGACAGGCATTCTTTGACCACGGATGATTTGATAGATAAAATGAATGAAAACATTTGAAGAACCGACGCTTTTGAATTTCTGGTCTTACCTGAAGTTTCAAAATCGTAACAGAAATGCTTCAGTACCACAAAGTGTGTGCCCGATGGATGTCAAAGATCCGGAACACGAACAAAAGCGATTATTTTTTTAAGCATACATTTTTTTAAGCATACAGAGAGATGATTGACGTGTCTCACATATCGTACCTGAATCGAAACAACAATCCCTGAAATGGAAATACTACCAACAAATCAAACAGACGATGTCAAAGAGGAAGATCAAGGACACTGTCTTTTGGTTCAGGAAAGGAATGTTTTAAGGGAATTCTTGCTCAAAAGGGGGACAGTAAAAACGGCTGTCTATTGCGAAACACTGAGAAAGTTTCGTTGTGTAATTCCACACAAACAATTGTTCTTCTCTTTGACAACGAAAAGCTTCAGGCCGCGAATGTGAAGCAGCGCAAAAAAAGGAAATTCTTCACTATTTGATTTTCAAATTTAACTGAGAAGAAAATAAACTTTTCTCCCTGTAGAAAACATCGGTAATTGTTGAACAACTTTACAATTTCCCTTTCAGTTCCTTATTTCGAGGACATCTTCAGTTTTCTAATCAGTTCCTTATTTAGAAAACATTGACGTCCCCTTTGCCTCGTTATGGAAAGTGGTCTTTTAAGGGATTGATAATAACTCATCCTTTCTACCTCATTGCCCGCTAAAAGAGCATATGATGATAATGCTATGAAAGAGGAGAGAGACAAAATGTCTGAACGTGTTGTTTCTATCTAGTGGGAGGATATCCGTTCCAGTGGGGGACAGACATTCTTTATCATATCTTGAGGCATGGAGCACATAATAACAAACAAGCAGTGTGCCCTTATCAGGAATGACAGATTTATAGAAGGCACTACGAAGATGAGAGGGGAGAAGTAATCGTTTGAATGAAGCTTTCGTAAAACGATGCTGCTATATGTATATTTTTCTTTGGTGAGCGTAGAAAATTGTAAGAACTATTTCATTAATGTAAATCGGCACATTAAAGGTTACAGTTTTCAGTAATTTCTACAAAACAAAAATTACAATATAATTGTAACGTTCCTACTGAGGCTATTTCTCAATTAACTTTGCAGTTCAAGTGATGTGGACTACTGCCCATTGTAGTTGATTGCTTCCGCTGTGTTTGGTACGTTGAGTATGAAATATCAGACAGGTTCCATTTAAATTTTTTTAAACGGAAAAAAATATTAAAAAAAGAAACATTCTCAATCTGGAGTACTGTCTGATCCATTAGAGCTATTAAAAGTCTGAAGTACTAAACGAAGTTGTGTATTTTATACAGGGTGATCGTAAATTCCAAAAAACAAGATTGGTGATAGTACACAAGAAGGCGAACAATATTTTTCGACGGAACGTAGTGCTGCATTCCACTCCCAGTGCCTTAGAAAAGTTAAGTTACATATCCATGTTGAGCCTTCAACAGTGAAAACAAAGAGACATACCTAATTTATGAGATCCACAATACCAATCGCATTAGAGAAAGACTCAAAGGAGATGCTTAAACCGGCGTCCAAGGGCGTTATTGCACAGCCCACACCGGCGAATAAAGGGCTGTATCATCCCCTCGTAGACTCCCGGTGTGGTGTTGATCTTGTCCGCAGCAGCAGCGATTTGTGCCCCTAGATCTTCCAGTGAGTCCACAGGTTTATCGTACACCAATGTTTTCATGTGCCCGCAGAAGAAGAAGTCCAGTGGATTAAGGTCCGGCGGAGGTAGAGGCCAAGCCACAGGTCCGCCGCTCGGGATATGTCGCATTTATGAAGTATCGAACCTCGGTGGCAAAGTGTGCTGCAGCCCGGTCATGTATAAACCGCATGTCCCTGCGAGTGGTTAGTGGCACATCCTGCAACAGACCGGAAAGCACCTGCTCCAGGAACACACGTTACACTGCGGCGGTCAGACGTTCTGGCAAGTAGTCTGCCCTTCACGCGTACGTCAATTTATGTGTGATGTTTGCACGGTAATGCAGCTAAACGGGTTCGGATGCGTTTTTAAATATTTGCTCCTCATCGTCTACACACGTGTTCAGCGCACCTGTTTGCATGTTGTGCTTCTCATGCACTTATAGGCACTCCGTGTGCCTGCTGGACGTTTTTCAATCGTGTTCTTTTCAGGCAGTAGGAATGGAATGCGACTCTAGATTCCATGCAAATATTCTTTGTCTTGATGTGTACTATCACCTCCCTTGTTTTGTTGAAGGGGTTTACAATCAACCTGTATTGTAGGTTATTTTTTGTGTTCATTGAAACCTTTATAATGTTTTATACGAAAACAATTCTGAAATCGGAAAATTTAAGAAACTGCATGGTGTGAGAACTTATCGATGCGCATGTTTTTTGAGAGGATTATGGATACCGTTGTTTCCAAGTGATCCATGGTGATTACAATGGTCCGTGTGTATAACGGCTTGCAAAGGATTCGCAGTCATTACAAGTATTCATGTTTATAGTGATTTGCCACTCTGATTTTCTACTTAGCGGTCATCTAATTAAGAAGTACCAAATAAAATATTATCGTATTCATCATCGTTTTATAACTTCAGCATATCATAGGAACCTAGGAGATCCAGATTTTCATATGTGCGTCCTTAAAATAGAACGTAATTTTATGTAAAACTTACCCTGCGCATTTCTTTATTCAAAAGATAGGCATGGAAACTTCCTTGGCTCCCTGATGTAAAGTTTAAAAGTTCCAGTAGATAACTAAATGGATTCCTTCATTGCTACAGTTTCATCAAAAATCAATTCGGCTGCTCCACTATGATTTAAAACGCACTCACGTTCTCTTAACAAATAAGCAATCAATGCAAAACGAACTGTCCACATAATGTTTAAATTATAAATTTGGGCTCCTTGTATTCTACTCATATGTTTTCAAATTTAGAATTAAGTTGAAGAACGCATAGATGTGTCAGTGTTTATTAATCTAACTATCGGATGTTGACATTGAACTTCTTTTCTTCTGATCAAACTTCCATTCCGACAAAAATAAATTTACCGCTGTATGAACACAATACTTGTAAACAGAAATGAATGTCAGAAATGAACGATTTTGAGTATTTACATTGCTGAATACATTTACATGTATTTAGATTTTTAGAACCCGAATGACAGAGTTCATTCTTGTCGATATCAAAGTTTGAATTGAAAAAATCGACATAAATAATATAAACAAACCTCATATGTGTCACCATTCAGAACGCAAGCAATTTATTATTATATATTCGAATACGTTCCTCTTTCAAAATTTCAAAAATATTTGAACTGCTTACTGGTCTTTCCGGACAAAATAGCAGATATATTTAAAGTGCTTTAAAACCGTTAGGCAATTTTTTTAAACAAACTGTATTCCATTGTTCTTTCCTGGAAGAAGTAGTAAAGGTATGGAGAATTTGAACTTTGTTTTACTGAAGATGTGGAATTTCATCCTACATTATTACTTTATTCTAAACAAAATTTTCTACGGCATATGTACCTTATAAATACATATATATGGGCATCATAAATAAGTACAAATCCAAAATCATTTATTTAAGGAAGCCCTTTATGTTTAAAATAGTGCTGTTCATTTAGCGCTTCTTCAGTGAGCACTCTCTCGTGTACTTTGAAATAGCGAAATTCTTTTTACATTACAATGAAGAAAGTTCAGCTACTGTAACATATAGAAATGTTAAATTACTGGAAATATTTTTGTGCGGTTATTTATTATAAAGAAAAGTTACATATACAATAATATTTTTCAGGTTTTGTGGAAAATGGTAAACTCTCTCAATTTTCATGAAAGGAACTTCATAGTTCCTGTAAGATAAACAAGGAGATTAATGAATAATTTTTTTTGATGCATGTTCCTATTTAAGCATAGTGTAGATAAAATTCATAAATGTTCCTCGAAATATACGGCACTAAATTACAATATGTCGTGACACCCCAAGAACCTATAAAGGAATTTAAGGTTTCACAACTTGATACACAAAAGGGTGGTCCTTTACTTCCGAACATTCAAATGTCTTGCTCATTATGCACTTCGACAAATTTTCGTACCGATGGATGAAATTCCTTGCAACTACCTTATAATTCTATTTTTTGCAGAATCGTTTGTTTCCTGATGGATTCTATATTTAAATTTCCAAATTAGAAAATCTTGAACCGGGGACCCATCAGTGTAATATACATTCAAAACATCTGTTTCTTCAATTACTGTTAATATTGTATATCCCACATACAGAAGGGGATGTAAAACTTTAAATCTGTCTCTGGTTGCTGATTCTCGTTTCTTTGCTTTCCTGCGGTGAATGTAAGTGGCACTGAAAACATTTTTCGGATCAGGTAAAAGTCACCTGTGCACTTTCAACGTGTATTCCAGAAGGATATACAGATAACGTGGTAGAAAAGTCGTTTCTTCAGAAAATTTAAAACTTACCCTCTCCCATGAGTTTATGTGCCAAAACATGTATGAAGTTTATACATTGTTACCGCTAAGAAAACTACTACAACGATACAAAGATAGATAAAACGAAAAATCTAATACAGAAGCAAAGATTGTTTCTGACGAATCCACTTTATCACACACACAAAGGCATGTACACGTGTATATGCAGCCTATTTTTAAAGTGTAGAACTCATTTACATCTGAAGGCATAATGAAATTGCTGGCACAAAAATACATTGGTAATACATTGGTAAAGAATCAAATGCTTTAAAACATTTTAAATCTCTTTTTATTTCAGTTATCCGGTATTACGGCGCACATCACCTATGAACATTTTCTTGATATTTGGAACTACTTTTGTGTTCTCTAATACCTATAAATCCACATATGTTTCTTTCTTTACTCATATATAACATGACGTTTACAGTAAGTTATTTCAAAAATAAATTACATTTAACTTGTTTAAAGATGTTATTTAGCCGAGTCGGGGATAGCTTAGTGGTTAGTGTTTAAGACCTAAGCTGATCTTTCGGAATGGTGTGATTTACTAACAATCGCTGAACATCCGCCGTGCATCGGACGAGTACTTTAAGTGACGGCCCCCAGGCTGGACCCACTGGTTAAATGGGTATTCTTTCCTATGCCCCCCCCCCCTGATGTTCTCTCACCCCTCTATGTGCAATATCGTACTTGTTCGGTGGCGCCATCTACTGTACTCTAATCTCACTACTAACTGTTCTTTCAAAGTCGCTAGACTTGCTCTCATTCCTTCCGTTTCTGTGTCCTGCCCAAAAGGCGATCTCGCTGTAGGTGGCTGGGACCTAAACTCTACTCACTGTGGACGAAAGTCCTACAAAGAAAATGACGGTTACTCGCCTTCTTTGCTATTTAGTCGTATCTTTAAAACACCCTTTTAGTTAAGGGTGTAACACACAACGTAACCGACCGATTGTCTAAACTATAAAGCATGGCCCTAATCTTTTAAGAAATGTGTTTGGAATGACCGAAAATGTTGCGCTAACTTTAGTTGTCCCTAATACGCGATCTTCTGCCAAATTTCTCTATCAAACAAAATTTTTCTAACAAACTGCTTCTACACCTTGGCACGCGCTAATAACAGATGTAAGTGATTTAGATGCATACAGCGACGCCCCGTGATGTTCTCACAACAACGGCAGTCCTGCGGTTTCATAATTACCGCTTTCAACGGAAATTGTAGTGAACTCAAAAGCCATGGATAAGTATGTTCTTTCGCCTACTCCAGTCAAATAGCTCTGTAAAGGGCTACTAACAAGGATTATCATCGTTGGCGTCAAAAACCATAACTTACTGACGATGTATCGTTGCCTAGTTTTTCTACGTAACTCCTTACCTAAAAAAACGGGTGGTGTGAATCCACGGAAAATATCTCAAAATAACGTGCAACGAAATTAACGATAGATGTCCGTCTTTTAACGAAATTTATGGTACACAAATTTCTTTTTTCCTAACTTCAGCATGATCACCAAATTTCCTTAGTCAGCAATCCCGTTCTTTTTCAGAAAAATCCGTCCTGGCTTTTTACTAAAATTCAGGGAAATCTTGAATTCTGAAGTTTTAGGTCAGTTTCTATCCCATCATTCCAAGTTAATGAGCCCTCTCTTATTCTTCGCTTGTGAAATTTAACTGAGCAATTTTCTCACCAGGAAGCGCATGTCTTGTGCCTACCCAGATATTCTCGTTGAGATCTCGCATGCGAGGTACAACTCTAATTCTTCGATGATGATTGTTTATTTTTTAGCTACTGATGTGGGTGAATTAGTAATTTTATTTTCTGTTGGAGCATATTATTTTATAAGACTACGTTTGTAATAATTTAATTTTTTGTGTAGGAGGAGTTATTACAAATTGCATATTTTTTGTCGTGATTTTTCAAAGTCTATAAGGATTCTGTGCAACTCGAGATCTTTTTAAACAAAGAAAGACGTTCCATTACCTTTCAAAAAAGATATAATATACTGTTTTATAATGGTATTTCGCAAACAGCCAAATATAAATTATACAATTGATAACTGTAACAGCTTTGTCTTACAGTACCAAAGACTTAGACACTATAAGATAAATTTAATAATTAATTGCACTTCAGGTATCAGAAAATGTGAGAAGAATTTTCCGTTGATATATGAAACGAATTGCAAAAAAATTCTGATAACTCTGAATCTTCCGTTAACACATTTTAGAAACGAAAATAACCGTCGACCTAAAACAAAATTACGGAAAGGTCTCTGTAAATTCGGAATTTTCCTGATGTACGAAAAATCCAAAAAGTTCAGTTTATTTTTCCTCATTTCAGGAAAAAGCTTGTGTTAGAAATACACTTCGTTAATTTACGAAAGGAATCGCGGAAATTGGCTCATGAATTTCAGAATTGTTTTATTCTGTAAAGTGCTGCTCTCAGGGGTTTTGTACGTGGTCTTCCAGAACCATAGCCAAGCACTGATTCCTTTCAAATACTCAAGCCTCATAGCTTAGTGACGAACTGCTTTCAATGGTTCTCGATACAGCTGTTTGTTGAAATGACATGTCTTGTAATAGTACTTCGCCTGTGTTTTACTAGATACGGTCCTCGTCGTTAAACGTCGACATTACCATTTTCATTGTACAATTTCGCTCCGACGTCAGGATACCGGTGTCCCTAACACCTATGGCACCTGTATCCGTTTCAGGCCATTTTTACTTCTTGACAGTTCCTTTTTTGATGTATTTATGGCAAAATCTAGGAATGAATTCGGAAATACCTAAATTAGTTGAACTCATCAATTCAATTGATCCTCATATACAGTTCACATATGAGACTGAAAATAATGGCTGCTTATCATTACTTGACGTTCTTGTGTCACGCTCTGAAGGATTCTTTAGAACAACAGTTTATCGAAAACCATTTGCTGTTTCCTTACCCGAACATGCAAAATCATATCTTCAGTGGAAACAAAAAATCTCTGCCTTCTACACATACGTATATCTTGCAATACATATATGCTCAACTGAGGATTCCTTGCAAAAGTGCTTGATTTTCTTAAACGAATTATTGTACGCAGAGGATATACCCATTCCATTATAGACAAAGCTGCCCAACAAATTAGGAAACCGAAGACTGTCTGCTCACTCACGCCAATAGACAACTTAGTACGACATAATTTGTCGGTTATCCCAATTGCTCCACAGATTTGTTTCGGAATTTCCAAAATTCCCAAGAGTTATAATTTGAAAGCTACTTTCAAACCCATCAACAAGATAAATTTTTACGGATCAGAAGACTACGTCAAAGACATAAAGTCCTGGGGAATTTATCAGATGCCTTGTGAATGTGGACTTCCATATATAGGAAAAACACGCAGGGCTTTAAATTTCCTTGTGAAGGAACACAAGATCTACATACGGAACTGCGAACTGAAGAAATCGTCTGTAGCGAATTATTTTCACGAAAATAACCATACTTTTTTGTTTGAAAACCCTACACTCATTGATAGACCTGATTCGACTATCAAGCTTATTATAACTTAATTTACAAATGTATTAAAAGCTTTCCACACATTCCCGGACTCTTCACAGCTTGTAACCGAGATGATCTCGACTCCATTTCTTTCAAGCGTGTGGAAACAACTCACCAAAAGCCGTGACCGTAAGAACTATGATCATGTCACAATGATTTGAATGTTTACGCTCCATTCATCGTGATGTTGCCAAGCCAATAGCTCTGCAAAACTATAGTCGATTTATAATAAGCCTTTTATTGTGGCAAACGCTGGTGTTTTCATTCTATGTGCATTACTGTCCAAATTAACGCGATAAACAGAAAATCATAAATTACGAAAAATCCAGGCAAGATATTAATGGCATTTTTTACGGACATTATATATCGATAACTCAGCAATGTACTTAAAAGATGAATGACATCATAGTATGAGGTAGGAGCTTACGCATAACAGCAGCACTGTCCAAGAGGGAATCAGCAAGTGTAGATTTCGTGGTGCTAAATGTGAATATGTTTACCGCCATGAGCAGAAACATCTCGTACTGGGACCCATTGTACTCTTTACAAGGCAGTGAATGACAATGTTGTGAAATAAGTGCCAGTACTTCATCCTGAGGTGAGTTCGGCGAAGGGGATGCCTGCTTATCCATCTCTCAAATGTTCCACGGCGAAGTACATCGCACTAGAGAAAACGCTATTTGATCTGAAGAAAACTGACGTTTTCATTTTCGTGTTTTTAAAGAAGTAATACGTGCTTAAAACAATTCTAATTTATTTTTAAAATAAAATAGAAAATGAAATTTCAAAGTTTCGTGTCCAAACAACGCGTGTTCATGCACAGCGGTTCATTTCATTTTTAAATCAAAGTTGGATACACCTGCGTTGCGAATAGCAAAGTATCAAAATTTTGCAGCAATTAGTAAACTTTTTATGACTGAAGAAAATAAAACAGATAAGCGAAGGTAGTGAGCCCGACAGTTTCTGGCGTGTGGTGGCTTTCCAAAAAACTGAATACGCATATCAATAATATCCCCTACGCAGTTATCATTCGGAAAACAACTGTAACATTTAGTTTTGCACCAGTACTTCCGATTTTTTCGAATAAATATCCTAAATGCATACCAAACAATTAGGTATATAATGCATGAAATTGGAATGAGAACTGACGAAATCTTCAATAACTAAGGAAATCATTTCATAGTGTACATAACTTTCAGTTAGTGATGAACATTTATTGAATTTTACACTGCATTTATTAAAAAGAAAAAAAAACAGTAAGATATATTTTTTCACCCAGAAAGGACCACAATGCATATCATTACATAACATATAAAGAGCATAAGGTCAAAAATAAGTGTCTTCTTTTACTTTTTCCAACCCTGACCAGCTCAGAGGAATTTAAAACGTCCCTTAGGTAAGAGCCTGCTTTGAGAGAGTTTTTAAATAGCCACGTGTTTTATTAATTGTTTTTATGTTCAGGTTTAGCTTTTTGACAATTAAAATATCCATGCGCATATAATTCAGTGTGAAATTTCCAAATCCTGTTTAAAGGCCAAGCAAATAGTAAGAAACAGCTCTTTTGAACAAATTATGCATACAAGTCATTAAAAATCCGGTCAGGGATTTTCAAGAAGACAGAGTTTTTGACCACTGGGTCAGCAAGGATGCTTCTGCGTTCGACAGCTGAACGAAGCCACATTGTAAAATAACATGTTTGAAAAAACCATATATTTCTACTGGTTGAATAATACATTAAGTTAGATTCCCCCCTCTTCATCGTAACTGTTATTGCATAAAAAAGGTGATTCGAGAAATACATAAAAAAAATACTTCAATTATCTCCAGAAAGAAAATGCTTAAATCGTGTGGCCGTAATTGTGTACATTCAGATTTTAAATACACCATTAGTTTGTTGGGTGCTTCTATTTGAGATTTTTGTAGATCTGACAGCATATGTACATTTCGATAAAAACATTGTATTATAAAATAGAAGTTCTTACAACTGAAAAGAAACGGGGTTGTCCATTTAAGATGAGCATACTTTTTACGTCGGAGAGATACAGGGAAATCTTTTTTACTCATAATGCACCATCCATTAAGCAAAATTAAAGTTCCTATATACATAATTTATTTAACAGAATACCACCTTAACTGTAACAAGTTTCCAAAAGGACACCACAGAATTGCTTAACATTTTCCTTTATTATTATTAATTTTACAATAAAAATTGTAAAAACAAGTAATATACACTGCGCAGATGATTCAAATCAATATGACAGCGGTGTTTTTAGCCAAATCTCACCAACTGCAGGTAAACGACGGCTTTTTTAAAGGTCTTGAAACAATAAATAACACCTGATACTGAGCTGTGTTATTCTGCTTTATTCTTGTTATTCAGATGTAAAGTGTGGCTCACTTAAGCGGGAATGGAACACGTGAAATTGAAATGTCCAGACCACTAGATCCGATCATTTCCGAGAATGAAAGTCTTGCGGTGTACACGACGTCAACTGTGGTTAGTATCTTTAAAAAGTATACTGAGAAGGAAATAACCGCAAAGCGCCGGCAACCTCAGGGTCGACCATGACTCATTGATTCTTGGGGTCAACAAAGGGTATGTCGTATCGCAGGAACCAACGACCGAGATACTGTGGTGCTATTCGCCGGTGATTTCAGTGGTGGTGTTAGGAGCAAAGTGCCACATCAAATATAACGTGGATATCTACTGCAAACAGGTCAGCGTTACCGCAAACCTCGCGGAGTTCCATTGCTAAACTCGGTTTACCATTGAAAGCTACACCAATAGGTACACAAGCATCAAAACCGGAATTTGGAGAATAGCAAGAAAGTCGTTTGGTCTCATGAATCTGGTTTGCTGTCGATTACAAGTGTTTTAAATTTTTTGAAATGTTAAACGCATTACGCATTCGATCAAAATTGAGGAATAAATTGATGACGTAATTATAGGGATAGGCAGCATTTATCAAGCTTTTCTACTCCTTTCACGCCAAGCAAGATACACTTGAAATACAATTAAAATACACTGCCAGAAAGTGAAAAAAGAACACCAAGAAGGAATTGGCGGACAATCATGAGATTTACATATGTCAATATGGTTGACTTTACGTAGGTGTGATGTTAATTTCGGGACCAACCGGTGAGTGCTAATGCCACAGCACGGCATAATATGCAAATTATCGTCTGTGGTATTTAAGGAGTACGGCGAAGTGAATGTAATCAGTTGTCGGCGTACGGACACGTGCGAAGACCCTGAAGAAACTGCAATGCCTGGACATGGAAGATGTGTAAGATTTCAGCAGTTATCGGATTTTGAGCGAGGTGGTCTAGTCGGACTCCGCGAAGCCGGGTGGTCGTATCGTCGTATTGCGGAGCGAATTGAACGGGAAGTATCAGTGGTGGTACGATGGTAGCGTAGCCTGTCCGAGGAACATTCCCAAAACGAGAAGACGTGGAACAGGGAGTCACTGACGGACTGATGAGGGGACCGATTGACGCATAAGAAGAGCGGCGTTGTCAAGCAGAACATCCACTGCAACGCAAGTCCGAGCTGCCGTTGGACCTGAGGTGACTGTGCGAACAATCCGGAACCGTCTACTGGATGCAGGACTAGGTGCACGTGTGACTCTTGCATGTGTACCTCTGACTCCAGCCCACCGTCAGGAGCGGCTGCAGTGGTGTCGCCAACGTCTGCAGTGGAGAACGCAATGGCGATCTGTCATGTTCAGCGATGAAAGCAGATTCTGCTTGAGAGCCTCCGATGGCCGTATGCGTGTTCGCAGATGCACAGGGGAGCGTCTCCACCCTTCTTGCTTCCGCCAGCGACACACAGGGCGTACACCTGGTCTCCTGGTGTGGGAAGCGATCAGCTATCACTCCCATACACAATTAGTGTTTGTACCGGGTACATTAAACAGCACCTCCTACATCAACAACATCATTCAGCCCGTTGTTGTGCCATTTGTAAGGTCGGTTCATCGTGGTGTTTTCCAGCAAGATAACGCACGCCCACACGCGGCACGTGCAACGCAACATGCACTTCATGGTGTGAGAGAACTTCCATGGACTGCACGTTCACCGGATTTGTCCTCCATTGGGCACGTGTGTGATTTTATGGGACAACGACTTATCCCATCTCCACCGCCAGCCACGACCATCCCCGATTTACGCGTCCAGGTTGAGGATGCTTGGAACTCAATACCCCAAACTTACATCCAACATCTGTACGACAGAATCCATGCCAGAATTGCACAGTGTGACGCAGTTCATGGCGGTTGAACCTCGTACTAATCATGTTAGATGGAAATGTTATTTTTCAATTTACCAGCAAATACAGATGTATTTTGCCATAATATTTTGATCACGTTATCCTCTGTATTCCGTTATTATGCTGTATAAATTTCGTTGGTATCAGACGTCTCCTTCTTGGTGTTCTTTTTTCACTTTCCGCCAGTGAATTGCCATCGCTTATTTTCAGATAAATTAGTGTTTATGTATAAATAAATTTCCAGACAACAATTACTTCGTAAATATTTCACTGATTGTATCGAAATTTAGATGTTAAAAATGACACCCAGATATCAAACAATTATATTTCTTTCGGATTTCCTTATAAAATTCTTTGGTTCAAAAACAAGCTTTAAACGAAAGGTTTCAGGGACAGAACAATTTTGGATTTCTAAGTGTTTTACTGAAGATATGCAAACATATATTCTCATACTCTCTTAAGCTCGAACTTAATTATTAGAATGTGTAACTTATCAAAATTTATTAGCACTCTAACAAACATTTGCATCGTTGTTGCTTAGAGATATGCTCTTTACGAAAAAATTTTTCAATTCCAACGAAAGAACATATCTTCATTCCTAGTTGATATACTCGTGCCCATAAAACAGAACATCTGAAAAGAGTCCAGATACGACTTTGATTTATACAGAATATGCTAATAATTTAATATCACACAATGATTAGCACTGCCTCGTCATCCGTGAAAGCGTACCGTGTCTAAGCGAATCAGATCGCACCACATCGCAGATCAGAAACCGGTAGCCTTTCATTTATAAGAGCCTGGTGACTGGTCTGCAGGTCATTTCTGCAGTGGTCAAGGATGCCTCGTCGTTCCGTAGAACAATTCTACAATCACATCAGCGCGTTCGACAGAGAGTGCACTATTAGTATGATAGACCGTAATGCTTTTCTCCGGGAAATTGCGGGTCATGTAGACGTAGTGTGGCCGTCGCAACAGAGCACGTAACATTCCTTGCATACGTTGGTGCAAAGAATGGTACCATGAAGTGCGCAAGATAAGAAAAATAGGTTCTGGTGGTCATTCACAGAAAAACTCGAGGGACAACTGTAATCGTATGAAGATGACTTTGAGTGACCGTTCTGTATCAGCAACGGCGTTATCGCAGTTGTAGGGAATTGTAATGCATTCTCAAATCTCAGCTGTAACATTACGTCGCCGGTTATTGCATTTCATTCTACAAGTTCGTAGGGCCTTTGACAACGCAGCAATGGACTGTCAGGCTGCAATGATGCATCGAATAAAGTTTGTGGCTTCACGAATCTTTTAGTTTTCACCGACGAAACACGCTCCTGCTTAGTTGAAAATTATGCTGCATCTGTGCTCGCCGTCGAGGACAGTGGGAGAACGTCGCAAAGAGTTTGTACCCACCAGGCATACCACATCAACAGAAGACTTCATGGACTGGAGTGCTATCTGGTACGAAAGCAGATAACCTCTCGTACGTGACCTCACTACTACAACGAGTGCTTATTAAGTAAATGATATTCATGGCCGGTTGCTTTTTCGTTCCTTCTGGACTTCTACCGTATGATATATATTTTGCGTGATAATGCCACACTACATGTTATAGCGACAACGCCTGCCTTCTTCACGGACAACTGCGTTCCACTTCTACCGTGACCTGCTAGGTAGACGGATGAATCACCCTTAGAATATCTCTGGGGCATGCACAAACGAGAGGTGCGTTGGTAGGAGTGTTTGGCAGCAACTCTTGATAAACATTAGACGTGGATCTATAACGCCTGCATGACTATTCCACTGGACATTATTCGCAAAATATTTTATTCGAAGCCTCAGCACGCACAGCTGATGATGAAAGCCGGAGATGGCCACACGATTATTAGGTACATCAACGCACCTAGACCCTATGACATCGTGATAATAATCAACTGTTTTGTTTTACCTAACGAAACATATCCTGTAAAAATCAAAGTCATAGTTCTACTTCTTTCAGGTGTTCTGGTTCTTATGATAATGAGCATATATGCCTAAAAAGAACAGAGCCTTAGTTTGTCTATTGTATCGAGGAACCGAAGTTTTTAATTGGCCATATAAAGTGAGGTGTTTTAAATATTTTAATCACGGTTTCGGAAATGTTAAGCAGTTGGATTACATTGAAGAGATACAAATCTGTTGTTCAAATATTCATCAATAAAGAACGTGAATTAATGAGGGAACCCCATTTTTAACGAAAATATATTTGTAGTCATCAAAATTTGAATTTTACGGATAAGCACTCTTTTTTTATCGTACACAATTTAGAGAATAAAATATTATTATTAATATAATATGCATAAATATCAAAACCGAAATATTTCAATAAATCAGCTTTCGTCTGTTAGTTATTTATTTTCTGTGCGTAGTTTTGTTTATGCAGTTAGGAGCAGAATGAAGATGAGGCTGTCTTTGATTTGAAAATCTCTTTCAATTCTATAGAACAGTATAAATGTTTGCAGTCTTATATTGTGAAAATAAATATATTTATAACAAAAACTGTATGTTTGAATAAAGTGTAATGTCTAGCTAAGAAACTACACATTACGCATATAACCAATCAAAGCATAGGTAATATATGTATAATGATAACATATTACCTGTGCCTTGATTGGTTATTTATTACTATTTCAGTAAAGGTTCACGCATTTAAACTATTCAACTTAAGACAACACTTTTGTTATTATCGATATCAATTTAAGCAGCTTTTTAATAATACAACTTTCTATTTGAAGATTGCCGCTTTAGTGCTTTATTCTGGATTTCTACTCACAACAAATTTCTGAAACTTAAAAATGTCTGCATCTTGAACTAACTGTTAGAAGAAACGAAATTTTTCATATTCTACAAAATTTCTCTTCTACAAATTTCTGTACTTTAAACTCAATTGCAGGAACAGGTAAATTTTAGGTGGCAACACGAAATATCCAAATCCAAATTATATGTATGCAGCTTATCATCAAACTTGTTTGGATGAGAAATCTGTCGAATCGCAATGACGAATTTACCGACAAGCGAAGCATTGCACTTTGTGAAAATCATGTGTCATTACGAAGATAACCTTTTAGACTTGGAAGAGAGTTGTAAAGCAACGTGTCTTAAATTCAATAACCTGTTAAGGTAAGCCAAGGCGTATGTTTGATGAATTCTTGGAGAAAGCTACAATCTGTGATGTTATATCCAAGGTCCAAGAAATGAATGTAACCTGAAAAATCCCTCTTTTTCACTTTCTGGGCAGCTTCGGAAGACGTCTTTACCCACTTGCTCTTTGTTCCTATTGGAAATCATGTGTTATTTCTACCGGTCTCTGGAAGTATCGTGTTTTTCAAATCATCGTACAGGAACTCGTGATATATTTTTTTGTTTTTCTTTGATGGTTTGGAGACCACAGTGAACAACTCAGTGAGATATAAGCACTCGTCCGTCTCTGATTTAAGGCCACTGACTCCACCGAAGGAGGACCACTATTACCTGAGGAGAAATACAAAATCTTTGCCTTATCGGGACACGTACATTGATCCAACTCGGACAAATCGTCAAAAGCCAGCACATACACCACTGCACTACTAGAGCAGGATTGCAGGCAAGTGAAGTGTACTCTATCTCCTTGCTGGATCGATCACAACCCCTTTTTTGAAGAAGAAATGTTACACATTACCTTTGAATGATACCTTATTGCAGACATTATTCTTTTAAAAAATCTTGAAAAACTGTAGAAAGCAACAGCTGCAGCGAAGGAAGTAAAACAGCTGAGCATTTGTTGAAGGAGGTTGTGTGCATTTTTCGCAGGAATTTTGTTTACTCTTGAGTGTTTCTTTCCTAATTGAGAGTATTTTAGCATTTCGTTTACTAAATTTTAATATAGTCAAAGGTTTTAAGTCTTAAAAACAAGTTTTAATTTTTTTATTCTCGTTTGCTTTCCAGATTATACGTACATTAACAATATTCGTGCGGTCCGAATAGTAATGATGGGTTAAAGAATATTTCCAGTAATAAGAAACGATGGTATGATCGTTGCTTCTTAGGAACACCTCTCTTTTTCATTGTGGTTATTGCATTCTGGAAATTATTTCCTCTGTTTAGTTGTCTTTAGCTATTTTTTTAACTTCCCGCATCTGTTGGCAGGTGACATCCTTATTTTGCATGTGGAATACAGAATAGAAAAGACTATGGGTAGTTTCTTCAGTATTCAACTGGCGAATATGATATTCGGATGATTGCAATCAATTTCAATTACAGACTAACTACAATCAGGAACAAGAAATTCCATTTGATCACAAATTCAATTAGCCTATAATTTGAAGTGGTAATCCTTCTGGTAAATTTCGAAGTCATTCCGCAGAAATTAAAGTTGCACATTCAGACGCTGAGGTCAACTTCCGACCTCCCAATTCCACAGCCATTTTGAACCGCTTGGCGAAGGCGTTATTCGTTCGCTGAAAGCAACGTACGAACGGCTTATGTTCCTTCGAATACGTAGCGCTATCAATGAGGATATCAACGTAGATGTGATATCGTACAGGAAGTCTTTTAGAATCGCATGCTGTATTGTTAATGTTAAATAAGCATTGGAGGCAATCAAGCTAGAATCAACCAATGCGTGCTGGCGGCCCCTGTGGTATGACTGTGTCAATGATTTTAAAGGTTTTTCTACCTTCAACGATAAAGCAAAACATAATACTCAGGTTGCCAAGCAGATTGGGTGTGAAAGCTCCGTCGATATTCTGGACGAAGAAATAACAGATTTCATTAATGGACGTTAAGAACCGTTGACAAATGAAGAGTTAGAAGAATTTGTGAAAACTTCCTTGGTCGAAGAAGATGATGACGACTCCGACGAACAAAATGAAACTACCAGCGATAATCAGCACAAGTTTGTCGAAATTTTCCAAGTAGCACAGAATTTGAAAGATTTAATTTCTAACTATGATAACCCTATGGAACGCAGCCGTAAAGTAAACCGAAGTATTGCGGACTCTTTAATGCCGTACAATGAGATATTTCAACAGCTAAAGACGCAGCGTCAACAGTAGCCGATAACGATATTTTTCCAGAAAAAGCTTCTGCTACTAGCTCCCCTAGAAGCCTCAACTACTGCACCTAATGCGTCCGCTTTGGACCTCAGCGTTGATGAGCCGAACAAGGGTTACGTATTGAAGGCAACGATTAGGTAGGTATGCCTAATGATTTTCACCATGCTATCTTATTTTAACAGTAACCGTTGTAAAGGTACGTATACATTGTTCTTTGCAAAATACACATTATACTGTTATAGATATATATGTAAGCGAATAATGCCGTACATATATAACGAAATAAAGCGTATCAAGTGTTTTATTGAATGCAGCTTTATTATTGGTTTTAAACACACGCGGTTTCTGCTTTAAGCGGTCCCGTCGGAACGTAACCTCCGCCTAAATTGCGCACCACTGTACCTCATTAAACCCACAGATTACGCGATCTGACGCTGTAAGGGTAACAAGTGAACAATCTGTTTTTGAAATTCGTATCATAAATTTCATCTTGTGAACTTCTTTTAAAGTACTCTACAATACATTTTACTTTAACAAGGACACAGGAAATCTCTTCGGTAGATTTTGCATTGCCCGACTAAGCAAATGCCCAAAGCATCCAATAGATCGCATCTCACCTCGTTTAACTGTTCCGATAATGTTAGTACTCTTGTCGCTAACGACAGCAGCAATTTTATGCGATATCTACCACTCTGCCATAATGTCTTTCATAATTATATTATGTGATATCTGCCACTCTGTATTCTATACAACCAATCAAGGCAGAACAATGTTTGGTAGAATTATCCAGAAAGTGTCCTGTTATCGCAATATAACTTGCATTATTGCAGTAGGTCCAGACTTCAGTTGTGAGGCACAATGTTGCAGTACCGTGTAATTTTATTTTGATTTCCGTCATCAGTTCATTGTACACTTTGGGTAATAAATTTTCAGGGAACATTTATCTAGTGGAAAGTTAATAATCCGGATAGTGGGATACCATTTGTATTAATGCGCGCACTTCTGGTTCATCCGCAATTCGTAGAGTATGTTGTCCTTTATCAAACATTTTGACAACTTGTTTATCGATCTGTTCGACTTTACGAATATGTGGTGGCCTACGACAAAAATAAGTAATCGGAGGCTGGGCCGATATGAAAGGAAGAGTCGATATCGGAGCAGCATGGATAACTTCTGGCGAAGTTGAACTGTGTAGTTAAGAGGGTTTAAATTGTTGGCGTTCAATTATGAGAGGGATTAAGTGATGTTCTAGCTTCATATGTCGACTGAAATTTCTGTTTGAGACATTTGCAATGCTAATCAGCTGTGAACAATATTTGCATTTTGCCATCTTTCTATCAGACTCTTTAATATAATATGTGTCCACATGACACCGTGTTTCCTGTTTGAAGACATTATAACGTTCTTTACAAGAGGAGTAGGCTCACTTCGTAAAGTAATTAAAATCATTAAAATGAAACTAACTAGCTAACGCGGAGATTTGAACTTAACACAAATGTGAAGAAACGCAGAATAAAAGACACCGCATTGAGAGAAAAATTTTCCAAACGAGAATTCGTTTTTTAGTTTGTCACTAACATTTCGTGTCGACTCTGGTGCTCGACTGGTCGTGGACATGTGCCACAACTCGGATCCCCTTCGCTGTCATTGCGCCATGCGCATGCGCTTGGAGCGCGAGCGAACTAAATGCACTAACTTGCGAAGACGCCCTGAACTAGTTTAACCGGCTCATTTGTGGCAAAGGCTCTTTTGAACTAGGTAGTTCGCGAAATACAAAGCCTACTCGTCGTATATGGAATGCTGTATCATGCACCAAAATGGTAATTTCCTTCATTTGTATAATAGTTGAATTAAACGTGTGCATGCACCTCAGATTATGCAATTTTGCATTCTGAAGCAGGTGATTCTCAGGTAGAGGAAAAGAACTCGCAATGCTTGAGAAAGTTCTGCACAATACTTTTAAACCGTTAAAATATCCTCATTATTATTATTTTTTTTAAATGTAGCAGGTATTTCTGTAACGGAAATAAAATGTTTATAAGTAAATTATGTGCGTATTCCCAGTTTTCTTCTTTTATTCCACTCACACACATGTCGAGACCCACCGTACAACAGTGATGTGTTCAATTAAAATTTTTTCATTCAGCTACGGAAAACAACATATATTTCATTAAAATACATAGAACTTTGAATTTTCCATAATGTTGGGAATCGACTTTCCATGTCGTGAACGCAGGTATGCTTTCGGAAGGCAATTATGATTCCGAAATTCAAATATCATTTTTCATAGATGTGCTTTCTAATCTACGGAAATAAGTATATATCGTAATTTTTTCATAACAAAATCTTTCTTCTGAATTAAACATTTTGAGTAATTAATTGGATCTATCTTTGTACAAAATAAAAAGCTGAACTAAAATTACGTTTTACCTTATGATCAGGGACAAAGTCACGCAGTAATGCAACCATATTTTGCAGATGTATTCGAATTTTTGCCCCAGTAACGAAATGTTTGGTCTTTAAGGAATTGATTCCATTTAGACACATGATATAATACGGGTAGAAAGCCGCATCTTTTTAAATATACTTAACTGAAAATAATGTGGAACTGAGAAATTTCATTTTCCATGATTTACAGCACAACTTGTATTTAAGGAAATACAAGATTTCAAAGTTGGGAATCATTTATATTAATATAAAATAACTCAGATTTTTGCATATTCGTTCTTCCTGTCTTGGGACCGTAACGTACAAAAAAATAAAACAAAAGTCACACCTTCTCTTTTGAGCATTGCAATACCTAAAATGTACAAGGGTGGTTTTTATTTTTCCATGTTTCCAATGGCTCACCGGATTTTATGTGGCATTAGTGCAATACACCATTTCCTATTCTTTTACAGCGTTAATGTAGTACGTACAAATATTAAAAGATTTGAAACACAAAGAAACCGTTCTCTCTCAATGTATTTGTCAAACAAAAAATTGCACAATTTGCTTTGAAGATGAAACATTCTTCATCATCGCGTTTATATTTCGCTTTTTCATTTCGATAAATTATTTCTTTTACTGGTAATAACATTCTGTATAAATAGTTGAAGTCAACATAAAAATGTCCTTTAAAATGATGTATAATATGTATTCCAGACTATTCCATTACGCTGTATAAATGGACTTCATACATTAAAAATTGACTTTTGGTCTACTGGGTCACTGCGTTTGGCCAGCATTGTACGTCAAAACTTTCAGTATCTTATAAAAAGGTTAGTCATCATAAAACACTGAGATTTTTATTTGAAAATGAAGGAGTTTCCTGTGTGATTTGAAAAAAGCTTTATTAATATTACTGGTTTCCTAGAATGAAATAAAAATTTCCTTTGGTATTTTATTGCGAAAATAATTCACAATATATTTCTTTTCATTTGTTTTGTTGTTTCGGAAAATATTGGCTAATGCGAGTAGGTATGATGTACACCGTGAACATCGTCAACACTCAACACCAACTCTTTACTGTCTGTTATACTTTAAGTAGATATGAATTTGTTAGACAGATGCACATTTCCTGGAAGACAAAACTCCTTAGACGGGTTTTAAATTTTTGCACAAATATTTCTACTATTGCCCATCATTTTAAGAACCATACGGGAACAAATAACAAATGATACTATTAGGAGAATTCGAATTCGTGCAGAAATAGTCCAAAGTAATCGAGGTAGTTGCCTTCAATGCACGATCTTAAAAAACAAGAGTCACTAACAATACAAATTTAAATTCGTTGACTGAATTTAAAGATTTTATTGTATATAAGAACTTTCGGGTTTCCCTAGAACCCATCATCAGATACAGGAGAAGGAATAAATTATTAACACTTTATTTAAATTTATTCTTTCTCCTGTATCTGATGATTGGTTCTGGGGAAACCCGAAAGTTCTTATATACAATAAAATCTTTAAATTCAGTCAACGAATTTAAATTTGTATTGTGAGTGACTCTTGTTTTTTAAGATCGTGCATTGAAGGCAACTACCTCGATTACTTTGAACAAATGATACATTTGTTCATGAACACTCTTTTGGAGCAGAAATTCTTCATGATCCTGCTGATACGGTTCTTTCACGTTCCAAAACCGAATACCAAAACTACGTTTCAGGTATATCTTTTTCTTTACACTGCGAGGACAAATTCCGAATATCTTTTTATAAACATTACCAAATACTCTTTGCACAAAGAAATAAGACACATGATTTACTCCAAGGAAGTAGTTTGATCGTTATCAAACTTGGTTTTTAAATATCTCAGGGCCGAATACCCAAATGAATAAAGATAACGACCAATGACGGAATAGTGGCGAGCCTACAGGACATGGGGACCGCGCATCGATGAGGGTATATCTATGGCAAAGCTCGCACGCTGGTGCAACTGTCACAGCGGATTGCGGATGCATTAAGCTCCAAGGAATGTGAGAAAGCGTCAACGTGGTATCTGTGCCCAATATGAACTTTTGAGTGAGTTGGAAGAGAACGTATAAATGGGCTGAGACACGCGGGTTGGTTAAATCGCCATAATGCCATGCATTCGGATTAGAGCGATGCGGCAACTGGATGACGTTGCCGCCAATGTGTTGAGCACTTCACAACCAAACGTCATATTGGCAGTGTTTGGCCGAAGGCAAGGATGAAACGCGAGGATCGAGCCGCACAAACTGAAACTTATTCGTTGCTCTCAACCATAGTTAGCCATGTTGCATTTCTACTGGGGTGGAAGTTGCCACCCGGACCCTTGCCAGACGATTTGTGATAGCGGAGACTACTTTAGAGGAGGCCACTCCATCACCTACCATTGACCAGCAAGAATCGCTGGTGCCGGTTCCAGTGTTTTCTGGCCAGATCAAAGTAGGATAATGCCCAGTGACGTCGTGTTGTCTTCAGTGATCCGACCGATAAAAATTGAAATGTGCAATGTACATGTATATGAAAGTAAATTATTGCAGTTTCAATGTAGGTGTGTCATTTACCCGGACACAACAGCTACACGAGTGGAACAAGTTAGTACGTTGTAGCTCCAACTTTGGCTTGGATACAAGCGGCTACCCGGAGTGGCACAGAGATAGACGTTTCACGGATACTGTCATGACGTATGGCACGCCAGAGGGTGTCCCAATTGCTGGCCACTTCGCCGACATTCTCGGATGGGCGTAAGTAACGTTCCATCATGTCTTAAATATGTTCGACCGACTAGAGTTCAGGCTATCTGGCTGGCCCTAGAAGGGTGTCGACACTTCGGAGGAAGGCATGAGAGGCACGTGGACTTCAAATGTCAACGCTTACGTGAATTCCGTGGTTTCTACAAGGATTTTTAATAAAACAGTTTGTCAATGCCTGAAGTTGTTAAGATAAGCAGACTAAAAAAATTTGGCGTGAATGGCATAGGGTAGTAAAATGTGCTCTAAGTGAATTCCAAGTGCTTATCTGAAACTCTAGGAGAATCAGTGTCATGCAACAAAACATTAGCCACACAGATCATAGAAAAGATGATGCTCTCCATAAACACTCTGTTAACTCTTAATACCCTGATATAATGTCAAATCCTTGCACTTCTGAAACGGATTTCATCACGTGATTGCTAATCCACAATTGTCAGGCAATTGTAAAATACGTGAAAACATTTATTCTCTGTTATTTATCCGCAGAACATAAAATCCGTAAAAAATGGAAAAAAAAACACTGAACGGACAAAATACATATACACTGGCGGAAAGTAAAAAAATAACACCAAGAAGGAATTGGCGGACGATCCTGAAATTTACGTATGTTAATGGGTCGAATTTACGTAGGTGTAATGTCAATTTCGGGTCCAACCGCTAAGCGCTTACGCCACAGCACGGCATAACATGCAAATTATCGTCGGTGGTATTTAAGGAGTACGGCGAAGTGAATGTAATCAGTCGTCGGCGTACAGACACGTGCGAAGACCCTGAAGAAGCTGCAATGCCTGGACATGGAAGACATATACGATTTCAGCAGTTATCGGACTTTGAGCGAGGTCGTCTGGTTGGACTCCGAGGCCGGGTGGTCGAATCGTCGTTTTGCGAAACGAATTGGACGGGAAGTATCGGTGGTGGTACGACGGCGGCGTAGATGGTCCGAGAAACATTCCCACACGAGAAGACGTGGAACCGGGAGTCACAGGCGACTGATGAGAGGACCGATCGACGCATAAGAAGAGCGGCTTTGCAAAGCAGAACATTCCCTGCTACGCAAATTCGAGCTACCGTTGCACTTGAAGTGACTGTGCGAAAAATCCGCAACCGTCTACTGGATCCAGAACTACGTGCACGTGTGCTTCTGGCATGTCTACCTCTGACTCCAGCCCACCGTCAGGAACGGCTGCAGTGGTGTCGCCAACGTCTGCACTGGAGAACGCAATGGCGATCTTTCGTGTTCAGCGATGAAAGCAGATTCTGCTTGGGAGCCTCCGAAGGCCGTATGCCTGTTCTCAGGTGCACAGGGGAGCACCTCCACCCTTCTTGCATTCGCCAGTAACACACAGGGCGTACACCTTTTCTCCTGGTGTAGGGAGTGATCAGCTATCACTTCCGTACACAACTAGTGTTTGTACCGGGTACATTAAAAAGCACCTCCTACATCAACAACATTATTCAGCCCGTTGTTGGGCCATTTGTAAGGTCGGTCCATCGTGGTGTTTTCCAGCAAGATAACGCACGCCCACACACGGCCCGGGCAACGCAACATGCCCTTCAGTGTGTGAGACAACTTCCATGGCCTGCACGTTCACCGGATTTGTCCCCCATTGGGCACGTGTGGGATATTATGGGACAACGACTTATCCGGTCTCCACGGCCAGCCACGACCATCCCCGATTTACGCGTCCAGGTTGTGATGCTTGGATCTCAATTCCCAAAACTTACATCCAACATCTGTACGACAGACTCCATGCCAGAATTGCAGAGTGTGATGCAGTTCATGGCGGTTGAACCTCGTACTACCCATACTACATGGAAATGTTATTTTTCAGTTTACACGCAAATACAGCTGTGTTTTGCCATAATGTTTTGATTACGTTGTTCTCTGTATTCCGTTATTGTGCTTTAAAAATTTCGTTGTTATCAGACGTCTCCTTCTTGGTGATATTTTTTCACTTTCGGCCAGTGTATATGAAAATGTTAAAGAGTGAAACAAATATCTTTATTGGCATTTAGGAAGCGCAATGCTGCAGAATAGGTATTTCACTTTCTGTAAAAAAATCGTTCAATAAATTAAATAAGTGAAGTGAGTACTCGTTTTTTTGTGAAACTACACTTAGCACATTCGAAGTTTACAAAGGACAGTTTAGTCCTCGTAATTTCTCAAGTTACTGTGAAGTGCGTAACTGACAAACACGAAGCGTTAGGCCGTAGGTCTGCGGCTCCTATTAGGTGGTTGACAGAAGCTTTCCTAGGGATTCGGGGTGAAAGTTCTGTAAAGACAACTCCATGAAATTACAATAAATGTATATTTTTAAACCGCAAATTGAAATGCATTTACATTTTAATTATTTTTTTTAAGTTTGGGACACCCTCTCATACATGCCAGCATGTATGAGAGGGTGTTCGGTGCTGTATTACGTTTTAAAACATCTGTTTGCGACGTACACCAGCAGCAAAGGAAAGACTACTCCGTGACAGCACATGGTTACAGAATATTTTGTTTTACCTGACTCCGACATAAAAAGAAACGGGTTAGTCTTAAACTTCTGCGATGGTCTTACAGAATGCGTACGTGCTGCTGTTGTTCACCGGAACTCTCAGAGCATCGAACGTCCGTGCATCGTTAAGGTAGCTGTAGGATTGCAGAACCTTGTGAAAGCTTTGAACTTCAAGGCAGAAACACCTACCATTCGTAATTGTTTACAGGGAAATCATGGACAACAAGAACGGAGTCATGCTGAAACGTGGTAATGAGGAATAAAAACATGAAATGCTTTCTTCAAGTGTTCGGCAAGATTATATTAAATTTGGCTTTTCATCTGAAGTCCCGTAAAACGCATTGAACTGCAAAAAATTCCGAAATAGTGTTTAAAGGTGCTCAAGATATTAGCATAACACGTAGTACTATAAAAACGAAATATAGTGTGATTATAATAAATTTGGCTTTTCGTTTACAGGAGGTGAGGCTATTGACGACCGCAATGTGTAATTTTTGGAGATGTCCTTGCCGACAACAGCTTGAAATCTTCATTCTTGCATCGTCACATAAACACTATGCATCATCGTCTTGCAAATAAGTCATTTGCTTTTTTTCAAATTTTTTCAAGAACTCCAAGTGTTCAATATTATTTTGTTCATTTCGCTTCGTAGTCAAGATAGTGAAAGCGATTAAAGCATCATAATATGTATGCTACCAAATAGTAAAATCTGGTAAGCCGATATTATTGCGGTAAATCTGATTTTATCGGGGTCCAAAACTTTTCGTAAGCGCATGTTTGATAACAATTCTGTAAAGAAATTGGAAATTATACCCCTTTCTAGCAACACAGTGTCTCTAAGAATGCACGGCATTTCTGAGGATGACGAATCTGCTATTATAGAACAGGTGAGGAAAAGTGCTATGTACACCCTGCAGTTAGATGACACCACAGACTCTTCCAATCTAGAAATGTTAATCGAATTTTAACGATATCTGAATGATGGTAAAATAGGGGAAAACATGCTTCTTTGCCGCACGCAAAAAGACCGTTCAACTGGTGGGGACATTTCTATTTTGTAATTAGCTGGAATTGTGAATAAAAGCAAACTGAATGGTTTTTTCCGTGTGGAATTTGTCCAGATTTGTTCAGATGGTGCAAAATCTGTTACAAGAACATTTGAGGGATTAGTTATTCACATCAGAAACACATGTGTGAATATTTCTTGGACGCAGTGTGAGCTTCATAGACACGCCTTGGCATCTTGAGAAATGCTGCAATAATTGAAATTTGTGTTTGATAAACATATCAAATTACTTAACTTCATAAAATCGAGATCAGATAATTCCGAACTACCCTTTTCTTCAGATGCTAATCATAAACAAGAAAATGCATTACAACGTTCAATTCGAGAGTACGCGTTTTCCAAGTGTATGTGTGTATAAACTTGTGGTTGAAAAATTTAATAGATATCCACAATCCATTTTCGATGCAGAGTTCAATTAATCTTTCACAATTATTATTCACATAAGTATCATTAAACTTACCCGAACGTTATCAGAAATCTCATTCTGCACGTCTACTCTCGCATTGAAATCCCCTGCTATTATAACTTTTAATTTAGTACCAAACTGGCTCAAAACCGTTTTAGCTCATTCCAGAAATATTCCTTCCTATCCGAAGGTTCCGAGTCACAAGGAGTATACTCTGGTTGGTTGGTTGGTTAGTGGATTTTAGTGGCGCAAGGGCCAGGTTTGGCCAAAGAGCGCCAGACAAAGAACTAACAGCCACAGAAATTTAAAAGCGTGGAAAATGAGTAAGAGCAGACAGGCTTGTTAAAAGTTGAAAAAGAGTATGATGAAAGCTGGGAAGACAAGGTAGTTAATCAGATTTATAACGAAATTCACTAATTGAGGGACACGAAAAGTCACTCTCCTCCCCCACACTCCTCTGCAATGCTGGCAGAGGGCGGGGACGAACTGTCACTCTCCTCCCCTCCATGTTCCTCTGCAATGCTGGTTGAGGCTGGGGACGAACTGTCACTCTCCTCCCCCCATGTTCCTCTATAATGTTGGTTGAGGGTGGGGACCTCGCTGAGGCCGAGACAGTATGATGGACACTGCACACCTTTGCGGATTGAGGGCCGGGTCTTCCGCACGTGCAGGCTGACTGCTGGGAACCGGAAGAGGCGGGCGTCTGCAAAAGAGAAGGCGCAGACTCAGCTGGTCGAATAAGCTGGAGCTCGGTAAAATCCACCTGTGTCGCCTGTTCAACGGTAGATCTCTTGGCAAGTGCGGCGAGAGCCACAGGGCGCGGAACAAAGGGCTGCACGGGTGGTGGCAGAGACTTAACTACTGCGGCAAAAGTACGCTGTCGGGTGGTGGGTATACCCAACTTGGCCTTGGCAGCAGGGTACGAGAGGCCTTCCAGGGTCTTGAGGCGCTGGATCGCCATCTCTTCCTTCCATTTCATACAGTTGCGGGAGTAAGCTGCATGGGCCTCAGCGCAGTTAACACAGCAGGCCGCAGAGGTGCAACCATCCCCGTCATGTTCACTGGATCCACAATTTGCGCAACGAGCGGAACTCTTACAGAAACGTTGTGAATGCCCGTACCTCTGGCACCTGAAACAGCGCAGAGGACTGGGAATGTACGGGCGAACACCACAGACCAAGTAGCCAGCCTTGATTTCGGTCGGAACTTTCGGGGAGTTAAAAGTCAAGATGACATTTTTAGACTTAATCAAGGAACCATCGCGCCGGAACATCATACGACGAGCAGCAACAACACCTTGATCTGCAGGTTCAGTCACCAATTCGTCTTCACTGCATGGCAAGAGATCAAACTCCGAAATAACACCCCGAGAGGTGTTAAGAAACGGGTGAGGTGTCGCTTTAACAGGAATGCCTTGAAGACTAGAAAGGTGCAGAAAAGTGTTACTCTGAGAAACACTGCAAGTTTGGACAAGCAGGTCCCCAGAGCGAAGCTTTCTCACAGACTTCAAGGGGCCAACCGCAGCGTCCAAAGCTTCAGAAATGAAAAATGGAGATCTGGTGGACAGTCTCTCATTCGGATCGATGGATTCTACAAGTAAGTGTGTAGCATGCGTAGTCACAGCAATCGAGGGGAGACGACGCTTCGGAGCGACTGGTACAGCTGCCGAAGCAGAGGTTGTACATTCGTGGTCCAGGTCATGGTCTAAAGAACGTTTAAGGTTTCGAGACTTGGTAGGTTGAGAAGATGAAGGAGTGTCGTTGGCAACTATCATTGTCTCAGGTGACTTAAATTTGGAGCGTTTGTTTTTGGGTTTACCCATGGAAAAAAGAAGGAAGATTCGTCTGCAGACTACTCCACCCACCACCGAGCCCTACAAGGGGGAACTGGAGGTCCGCAAGCCAAGAAAATGACGCTAGACACAGTTCTGGAGCTTATACGTTGCAGATATAGTCCGGTGGCTGTGATCACACGCACTCGGCGGACACTTCGGCCTCCTGGTACCGTCATGCCAACGCCTTTGGCATGATCCCACAGCTCCCGGGCTCACCCTGCCGTGCCATACGACAAAAGCCGCTAAAGCCCTGTACACAACTCGGTACATGACTTCTGACTAGAGGTGGGTTAATCTCTAGCCTCCCGTTTACAGCGAAGCCGGGGTCGAAGAGGAGTGTTGGTACACAGGAGGCACTGAACCGGTCTCCTGCGACCTCAGCCGCCAGACATCCCATTTCCGCCTCACGGGTCTCCGCACGCGGCAAACATGCAGGTAGGTCTAGCACCCAAACCAGCTAAAAGAAAAAAAAAAAAGAAATCTAAAGAAGACAAATCCTGGCAGGGAACCTAAACGGAATCTCAGCAACCTACGAACTGAGCGGTTAATATAAATCAGTTAGTGGTGGAGGGCAACAAAACCACAAGACCGGGGTGTTAGTACATAACGTGGTAGCGATTAGGTAGATAATACCACACAGGCAACTAGCCAGTGGAGAAAATAAATAAAAACGAAAAAGCGAGACACAAGACCAGCTCGGGATCGTGGGGCCGCGACTCCCCAACAGCTGGATGAACAGCCGTCCCTGCAAACACCAAAATAAAAAACAAGCGGTGGCATGACATCAGATGTTGACCAGTCACAAGGTCAGCTCGGGCCGTGGGGGCGCCGCTCCCCAAATAACTGGAAAACCAGTTATCCCCGTGCGGGGCAAGGAGTATACTCTACAACAATTACTATTATCTGAAGTTTCACTTTCAAACGGATGCAGATAATTATTTCACGTGTGCAGCTGTAGTGAATCAAGTGGTTCTTCATCTTTTCTCTTAAAATGACCCTTACACCAGCCTGTCCTCTCACATTATCCAACATTCCAGACCACACTCACCGTTCCATTCATTTCTTCTATCTACATAAATATATTTCTTTTTAGTTTCACTTACACACAGCACATGCAATCTATATTTCGTCATTTCTTGAATCACATTTATTTTTGCATTTTTATTACTAGTATCCCACATACCAACCTTACATTCACTCACTGGAAATCTCTTTCTCATATGATGTTTAGAAGGTCTAGGTCGATTCTGTGGTGGACCATCTTTCCCAATGTGGTATGTCAACATATTCCACATTTGAGCCCTTTTTTAGCATTCTTCGAGTCTTTGAAACCAGGGACGTACATCAGTGCGGAGAGTATCCCACTGCTGACGGTTCCATTTGGTTATTCAACTTAAGGATTCAGGAACATAACCCAGTGCTTTGGGGTCTTTTCGCCGGCTATGTCACCCAGAACTCGCCGACACCTCTCCAATAATCACAGGAACCCTTGTTTCTGTTCTGTGTGCCATTGTTGTCCATGGAGTGCCCCGAGGAGGCTTAAATCTATTGCCACTTGCAAAACCTTAGAGTTCATAACCAGCAGCAAAGCTTGCAGTGATAGCGTCTCTCTAGAATTCCCACTCCTTTGGAAGCAATTCTTCAAGTTATGCTGCGTAATGCTGTGTTTTCTCCCAAAGTACCGCGTGAACCAGCGTGACTCGTCGTCTATTCGAATGAATAATCACATTTGCGCCTATTCATTTATTGTGCTGGCAAATCACCATGTTTACGGCAATAGTAAGTAAAAATTATCTGGTAGTTTGTATTTCTTTGTGGAGCTAACCTCCGAATAGATCAGAGAACAGCTTAGTGATATGTATGAATGATGCAAATCACCATTGCTTAAGTATTCTTCTTTTCAGATTGCAGTTAGCTGTCTACTTTTCTCGAAAAAAAGCGTCAGGCCCACGAGCAAAAGCTTGGAAACTTTGATTTCAAATGTACGCTAAGAAATTCGAATTACTAACGTAGTTATACTATTTTGATTACAAAATTATTGTCTACGCCAAGAAATTAGGATTACTAGCGTAGTTATACATTCCTGAGTATAGTTGTGTATAGTTCCTTATTGTTAATTAGAAGAACTTTTTTTAACAGAGTGATAATTCTTTAATCATATGCTATTTTGTTAAGGAGTTTTCCAATAACGAGTTTTATTCAAAAAACATTTATTGGTGGTCCGAGAAAAAGAAGGTTCATTTCGGAAACACTTCAATGTTTGTAAAAAGGATATCTGTCATTAGTCTGTAATAGAATATCCCCACAGATCCCTTTTCATATGAACGATGTCCCCTAAAATTTAGAAACTTGGAGTAAAATTATGATTTGGGAAATAAATTAATTTTAAGATCCCACGAAAATGCGATTTTTACAGTAATTATTTTCCTCAAACTTTACGTTCTCTCACTAATTTTGCAGATTCGTCCAAAACGTTCATGAACAGTTTTTATGATATAGAAAATTTTCAGAAACATTCTAATGACTTTTCATTCATGAACATCATGATTGCAGTATGTTTTCGCAATAAATGAAGTGTTATATTTAAATGTTAACATACAGCAGATTTTGAGTCTTCCAGTAATTTTAGTTTAAAGACTAACGAAAATTATTTAAACAAAGTTCTCAATACCTCAACTGTTTTAACATAACAAAGATAAATTTTTTTGCTCCTAGGAATCATAGAACTCTAGTAATTTCTGGTAAACTTTCTACTCGTAATCCTATAATTGATTTCGCAATCCTCCAAAGTTCTTGTAAGCTAAAAAGAATTTACCAGCAATATCTGTAAACTACCGTTGGCAACTATTGGTGAAGCAAAGTACCTTTATATACTAAATATGAAAATCAAATCACTTGGCTTGTGTTAGTACCTATAAACACGATTCATTTACAAACTCTCTCACACGCAGTAGTATCCATTAGAAATAAACGGAAATACGTCAGAGATATATCTTATATATTCCTTTTATAAGTATATTAATATGACATTTAGAAGTTTGTGGAAAAGTCTGATATTTTCGTTGCTGCGTTTGAGCTCCCGTTGTAAGAGTCGTGGTTGGTACAATCAGCAATTCTGTATTTCTATGTAGCTCTAGGAAGATAGCGTTATTAAATTTCTTAAAAACAGGTATACATGGATGTTTTAGCATTTCAGAGTGTACGATGATTTCCATTAACTGCTGCAAAATCATTTAAAATGATGCGGTTTTACATGTTGTGGTTTCTGACAAATCCATGTTTCGTCTTCTTTGTAAGAATGAACACTGGACGTTAAATATTTCGGTATATTGGATCTAACAATGCCTTACATTTAAGTAGATTTACCTTTAATTCTGTGTACATGCAGAATGAAAGGCAAATCAACTTGAAAGTACGCGTGAATCGTGCTTTTATCAACAGGCACAGTGAATTGCATGTTCATCCAGTGTGGAAGTGAATTGCACGTTCATCCAACGTGGCAGAGAATTTCGTCTTCATGTAGCATGGGAATGAATTTCATATGTATTCGATTTGTGTTTATCCTGCACGTAAAACATTTCAAAACTTTCCAACAGATGACCTCAGTGTTAGGAAAGAAAGAGAAAATATAGACCCAACACAGATCACGCATACATTTTACTGCGCTTTAGATATACGGCGGGTTTTTCTTAGAAATATCATCTACTAATTTCAATAGAGTTGTTGGCAGTTCAAGTACATTAACAATGTATTGGGAATTTTGTTTATTGTAACAAGTGTCCCCCGATGGTTCTAGGCTATACGAAATAACAAACGTGTTGTCATAGGATTTACGAAATGAGTTTGTGGGTTTTTTTTCAGTTATGAATGCACTGAATAAATTTAAATTACATTTCGCTTATAGATAACGAGATTTGTCGAAACAACTGTAGGTGTTGTGTGTGTTTCTTTTATCACGAAAAAGGCAGCAAATACGTTGAAAATTGCTGAAAACTAAGAGAAGAAATAATTTTTTTCCTTTGGGGTAATAATAAAACTGTATTTCAAACGTACTGTATATAATACTGTTTATTTTCACTATTTCTTCTGTGAAATAATTTAAATATAAACATTTTATTTTATTCGTTTCCATTTTCCTTAAAATTAGCATTTAATTTCGGCCTTGTGCCGAATTAATAAATGCGCATGTACAGTGGATAGCAAATGAACTGATAGCCTTTTAGATTTATTAAAGAAAATTCAATATCTTCTGTGTCTGAAAGTATTGCATTGCTTACATCTCTTACAATGTTTGTCAAGGCTTCCGATTTCAGGGCAGGTGCTTCTCACGAAGGTAGGTTCTGTTAGAGTGTAAGATACACTGATTTGAGACGGCAAGGTATACAGAATAAGTAGAAATCATTAAATCAAGTATTCGTCAATTTCAAAAGCTTTCAGTCGTGATTCTGAAAGAAACAAGAAGAAGAATATTCGTATTTTGGAGATACCCTGGAGAATCAATAGAATAGAAACATAAGAGAATGAAAGAATATCATAGACGTTCCGAGGTCATATTCTCAGGATAGCTCACAATTACGTATCAAGAAGTCATATCACATGAGTCAGGCAGAAAGAAAGAGATGGAAATTTTATGATTATTTAATCAAGGAAATAAAGAAATAGCACAATCAAAAAGGCGCGAACAAGAAGTAATTGAACATTTCGCCAGCGTGTGTTAAAATTTCTTACAATGTATTCCTCTCGAACACATTACTTTCTAAAACAATAGGAACGTACGGATGAAGAATAGGGAAATAAGTTTCTGGATGATTGTCCTGGACAAAATACTGATTTGTCGGAAAACTATTTTGTTAAATATGTAGCTTTGGATGTTGAAATATTTCCGCTTGGCAGATGGTCAGTGACCTGACGTGTTGCCTTTCCCTCAAGTAGCCCAACTCGGACACAGCCTCGTATAAAAGACTGTTGTACAGACATTGTCCTCAAAGCACGGCCCGATTCCTCCATTGAAACAGTGAATCTTAAATTTTTTTTTTGATTGGAGGTTTAACGACCACCGTGAGCAACTCAATGGGCTATAAGCAGTCGCCCGTCCCTAATTTAGGGTCACTGGTTCCAGGGAAGGGATAGAGCCAGTGCCGTAAGACAAACACAACATCCATGCCTCACCGGGAATCGAACCCGGACCCCGTTCGAACAAATGATCAGAGGCCATCGCTTAGACCACTGCGCCACCGGGGCGGAATCTTAATTTGGGAAAGGATATTCCGCAATTTATGTATATTCCCACACGTCTTCATATCCTCAAAAGGAAATTTTAGCTTAACGATTCAAAGTAATAGTCGAATATTATTTTCCAACCTTAAGCTGAATTTAAATCATTTAAAAATATCACGTTTGGCTTCATTTTTAAGCTACCTAGGCTTATCCCTTGAAAATTAGGGAAATCGTTGTGCATTTAAGAACGATTTCTGTAAAGCGTTGCAAAATCTTTGTACCGTTGATCAATGTGTTTTTCCGCTGTTTGCCCCTGCTTTCAAGGTTGGGTGTTCTTCATTGTGTATCAAATACAACACTGAAATGTCCAATCATAAGTTTTCACAGGTGGTTCAGGAAAGGGGTTAGCGGAAAACTATCGGAAAGCAATTCAACCGAAAACTCTACAGGATTCGGACTTGTCCAGCACTACAGTTGTAAAACACAGTCAGTATTTTGAACACTCGGCAAACAGAGCGGCAGTTTAAAAATGGTTAAAGAAAAGCCAGCAAATATCCCTAAACCAGGATTATTCGAATCACTATTTGAAATAATATTCCTAAATGAGGATTATTCGAATAACTATTTCAGGTTTTTTTAAATAGAAGTGAATTAAATTACATTCCTTGTTGTTCATCTTGCACGTTCTTGTTGTCTTAAAAAACAAGTAGGAAAAACACCAAATTTAGAAAATTTTCGAACCATTCACCAACGCCCACGCATCAAGATTACGACTAGGAGAATCTGTCAAATTATTTCACTGAAGGACTCAACAAAAAAGATGATACCGAATTTTCGTGTAGCGAGCACCTCTTTTGAATCCGCTGTGTGGAAAATTAAATTTGTCAAAGCTATTAAAAGTCAACGCAGCCAGTACGAAAAAAATAACATCTTACGGAATTAAGAAGTTTCTCGAACGGGTTTTTAATCCCACAGGTATTGCAGTATACGGAATCGTGATTTCTTGGCCTCTAGTTGCAGACTTGTGCGTTAAGAAAAATTGAATTTATAAGAGAAACATTTCCCAGTGGAAACGTTCTCCAACAAAGAAATAATTTTTTAAAACGAACACTTCCAACCAGGTCTATGGACAAATATAAGATAAGCCTCTATGCCTCTTGGCAGAAGAATCATGCATTAATTTAGGAAAAAAGTACCCTCAAAAGTGTTTTCGATGTGAGCAGTATCCGGCCAAGAAAGAAATTTTTTTTCGAGTTTTTAGGCGCTCAGATGTTGTTGCAAATACACTATCTACCAACAAGTAATTGGACACCTGTGATAGCAAAGGAAAACGAAGTTTATTCAACTTCAATAGTTGGCGGAGCCTCCACGAGCGGCGATTACAGCTGCGACCCTCTGGGGCATACTCTCAAGCAGGCGTTGTACGACGGCTAGCGGTATTTTTTTCCACTCGGATTGGAGAAGACAGGTCAGTTCCTTCACCAATTTCGGTCGGTGGGGGCACCCCTTAGGTCAACGTTCCAACTTGTCCCAGAGGTGCTCGATATGGTTAAGCTCCGGGCTCTGCGCAGACCAGTCCATCGGAATAACCCTATTATCACCATACCAAGCCATGGTGGACCTCGTCACATGACTGGTGGCATTGTCATCCTGAAAGTAACATGGGTCCATCCCGTAAAACTGCTACAACGTATGAAGCGCATAATCATCCAAAATGGTGCAGTAGGTCTCGGCGTTGAGTCTACCAGGAATTGCGACCATGGGTCCCGTGTCTTTCCAGGGAAACACCCCCATAGCATAATTCCACCGCCGCCGAACTTCACAGTTGGCTCATTACATTCCGGCAGGGGTCGTTTTCCAGGCAGATGCCAAACCCAGACCCTGCCATTCGAACGGTTGAGGGTAAACCTTGATTCGTCGCTCCAGATAACCTGTTTCCACTGTTCAACGGTCCACTGTCAACTTTCTTTGCACCACGTTAGCCGAGCAGCGCTATTGGACTTGGTAATCAAAGGCTTGTGGGCGGCAGCACGTCCATGATAACCAAGCAGATGGGCTTCTTTCCGGATGGTATTCATCGAAAGAACACTCCCGGATTCCTGTTGAAATTCCTCGCGGATGTGGCACATCGATTTAGTGCGGTTCTTCCGAATTTCTCTGATCAGCACCCGACGGGCGCTAACTCCCAATTCTCTGGGTCTGCCGGGTCGGGGCACATTCCGGCAGTCACCTTTCATCTTCCACTTGCCAATTACGTAGGCCACTGTCGATTTTGGGTACTTCAACTCGCTGGATATGTCACGTATGGATCCGCCATTTCTGTGATACCGGACGATTACACCTTTCTCGAAATCAGAGAGCTCCGAACTGCGTGGCATCTTGCATGCGACTGGTTGCGTTGTTGTTTCTCATACGATATTTAACGGCGGCGGCCGTGACGTGCATCAGGATCGCAGATATCCTCGATTGCAGGTGTGTCCAATTATTTGTTGGTAGATAGTGTACATAAGAAGCATAAATTAACACGTATGCCCCTTGGTGCCCAAACCTGTTTTTACGAAGTATTAGAAATTATATGAAAAACATTTTTCATGAGGAGCTGTATGCGATCGGGAAGAATTTTTGAAATCGGACATTTAGAAACAGAAATAACGCAGAAAACGCAATTTACCTTTGTGCCCTGTAACGGAAAGTCTATGATTTACTTGAAAATTTTGAATTTATGTCAACAACATTTCACATCGGAAACGCTATCCATCAAAGAAGGAATGTTTCAAATCGGATTCCTAGACGTAGAGATATTGGCAAAAATAAGATATGTATATATGCCCCTTGGATACAGATACCATGCATGATTTTAGGAAGAAATAATGCCTACACGGTTTGTCGACGTGAGTAGCATCTGTCCACAAACGAATTTTTTTTCAATCGAGATTTCAGAAGCCGAACTTTTGGTACATCTGAAGTGGAAATGAAGTCTCACGCCCTCTGGTAGACAAACCAATTTTTACCAAAATTAGAAATTATATGCAAAAAAATTCCCATCAGGAGCTGTATTCGGTGGAGGAAGAATTTTTCAAATCGGAGTTTTAGAAGCTGAGATATCGGGGGAACGCCATTTACCTTTACGCCCCCTAGCGGAAAGTCAATGAACTACTTCAAATTGTCGAAATTAAATGAAAAACATGTCACACCGGAAAATCTATACAGTAAAGAATTAATTTTTAAATCTGACCATTAGAAGGAGAGATATTGACAAAAATAAGATATACGTCTACGGCAGGGAGCGTAGTCGTATATCTTATTTTTGCCAATATCTCTACTTCTAGGTGTCCGATTTGAAAAATTTCTTATTTGGTTGGTAGTCCTTCCAGTGTGACATGTTTTTCATATAATTTCAAAATTTTCAAGTAATTCGTAGACTTTTCGCTAAGGGGCATAAAGATAAATTGCCTTTACCCCTATATCTCTGCTTCTAAATCTCCCATTTGAAAAGTTCTTTCTGCACCGGATACAGCTCCTCATCGGAAATCGTTTGCAGAATTTCTAATTTTTGAAAAATGGTTTGGCCACCAGGTGGCGTAAGACTTAATTTCCCCTTCTTCATGTATTTGCAGCAAAATAAGAGCTTTGTAAATCTCGATTACAAAAAAAGTCATTTGTTGACCGATACTACCCATGTCGACAAACGTTTTAGGAACATTTTCTTCTTTAAATAATGCATGGTTTCTACGCCAGGGGGCGTAGAAGTATATCATATTTTTGTCAATATCTCTACTTCTAGGAGTCCGGTTTGAAGAATCCCTTCTTTGTTTGACAGTGTTTCCGATGCGAAATGTTTTCATTATAAATTCAAAATTTCCAACTAAATCATAGACTTTCCGCTAGGGGGCACAAAGGTAAATTGCGTTTTCTGCATTATTTTCGCTTCTAAAACTCCGATTTGAAAAATTCTTCCTGCATCGCATACAAGACCTGATAGAAAATATGTTTCACATAATTTCTAATGTTTAATATACAATGGTTTGGCCACCAGGGGTCATAAGTGTTCATTTCTGCTTCTGATGTGTTTGTAGAAAAATCTGGGCTCCTGAAAACTCGACTATTTTTTTTCTTGGACCGATACCACTCATATGGAAAAACCTTTTGAGAATACTTTATTCCTAAAATAATGCATGGTTTCCCCACCAGGGGACGTAAAGTCACATATTATTTTTGTCGATATCTCTGTTTCTAAGAGTCCGCTTTGAAAAATTATTTCGGTGTTGGAGAGCGTTTCCGGTGCAAAATGTTTCTCATATAAATTCATGTTTTTCTTAACGCACAAGTCTGCAACCAGAAGGCGTAAGGTCACGATTCCGTTTACAGCAATATCTGAGGGATTAAAAACCCGTTTGAAAAACTTCCTTCTTCCGTCAGATGCTATTGTTTTCCATACCGGTTCCATTGACTTTGAATAGCTTTGATAAATTTAATTTGCGTCAGAACGGGTTCAAAAGACGTGCTTATTACACCCAAAAATTCGGTGTCATCTTTCTTGTTTAGATTTTTTCTAACAGTCGTGGAAATTCTTAAGTTAATTTTTTTAATTGCTACCGATAGGGTGAAATGTTTTTCTTGTTGTACCATCAAACATTAATGAAATTAGTTCACAATGAGGACGCAAATATAAAACGATGCCACTTTGTCTTTGAGAGACATCATTTTATGGTTACGTATATAACCAGTGCGTAGACATTAATTTATGATTACGTACGTTCCCCCAGTGATGGAGACAAAACAGTGCTAAATGCCGATACATATGTTTTTAGTTGTTTTTTAATTGCAAGTGTTTTTTGAATCCATGAATCGCATCACTTTGTATTATGCTTGAAATGGCTATAAATCTTATTATTATACGAGAAATAATTGAAACGGAAATGTTTTTATTACTGGATTAACTGAAAAAGAAAAGACAAGTTAAACGACAGAGAATTGTTCTTAGAATTGATTAGAATTGGAGTTACAGTAAAGAAAAATGTCTACCTCCTCCTTATAACGAAAAATTACTTCTACTCGAATGAAATATTTGTATTAGGATGAAGTCATCGAAAAATGAAAGACGTTTTGTAGTAGTTAGCGTAACAATAAATAAAGGAATGTTCTCCTTGGAACTACCAACATAATACTTTACATGAATCCATTTACATTGTTTTGAAATATGGAAATTTGTAAGGTGACAATCACTTACACTTTATGGTTTCTAGCGTTTATAGTAATGAAATTCAGACATTTTATATTTCCAAGGCAAAAAAGACGAAAGCTCTTTTAAATAAAATAAAAAATTTTGGTCTCCATATAATGTTTAGCAGCAGGAGGTTATGTTAAAAATAAATTTTGTTTTTCGATTCGTGTAAATTAATTATGCTTCTAAATTACAGATAATAACTATATTTGTCTCTGTTTTCTCGTTTAATTTAGGAGATATTCCATTCATTTATATTTTTCCGCGTTATTAGGCAAATACCCACGCAATAAATACCGTACTGCTGTGACGGGTAACTTATCTTAATCTACTTAAGTTTAGCATAAATAAATGTACGTAAGTAATATAATTTTACAATTACTACCTGAAAATCAATTCAATGACACAAAAAACTTGCTGAGCAGTTTATTCTTTGAAAATTAAATATTATTTAATTAAAATAAAATATGAATGTGAATATTTTATATCCCAAGTGAACATTTCAATAGTTGTGGAAACAACAATTTTTTAAAATAAACCACTTCACTTGCGTAGTTCAGCAACTATTTCTACTTAGATCGTCCGTTCTTCATGTCTGGATCATTTAGAAAAATTTAACCTCCAACCGTTTGTTCTTAAAATGTTGCGATTTAAAGAATGCGTCAACAAATCGATGGGCACTGTCAAGGTGGTCCGAACTGCAGCTCTTTGACATTTAAAGTATGTCACCGTAAATATGTTTCCTGTCCTTCTTGCATCACAATTAATATAAAAGGCAAATATAAAGAGTTTCCGGCATTGTAATTATATAGCGGGCTAAACTAGGAATCCATCGGATAAAAAAATACAGTTAGTGTTCATGGTGAGTAAAAATATTTACCGCCCAGGTATCACAGTTTCCTAAGGGCTGGCTTCTATCCATTCTTCCGAAATGTGTGCGGGTTCGAATCCTGGTGAGAGATGGCTGTTCTGTTTTTCTTGCTATAGTGGCTCTCTTCCTTCACTGGAACCAATGGCCCTAAATTAGGGACGGGCGAGTGGCTATAAATAGTGGAGTTGCTACTGGTGGTTGTTAAATCCTATACGAATACATATATATTGGGTGTTCAACGAAAATTGAAATAGGATTTTGTCTCTTCAGCGGTTTCTCTTCTGCATAATTTCAAATAGAAAAATACTCAAAATGAAGTAACGGCTTTCGTCATGGCAGTTGGCATTTGCAAAAAACAAAAAAAAATATTTTTTATACAAATTATTATAGGATAAATATTTGCAATAAAACCATCCAATGCAATCCAGAACAAATTCTTGCTACATGAAAACATCCAACTATCACAGCATAACACAAAAGCACCCAGCCGCCGACACCCCCTGGATGGAGGAATGAAACTCGCGAAAAACAAATCCGGTCACCCGAACAGCAATGCTAGGCAAGAAATCCGAACAACTAATTTGAGTATGTAAAACCCTTTTCCTCTTCCTCCGAATTTTGTAGCAAACCTCCATGATAAGAATACCCACTACATCCCTTCCATTTGAAAGAGCATGGCGTTGGAAGAACATATGTTCTCGTAGAAAGTTGGTGGGATGCCAGCAATTTGCTAATGTTTTACTGAGAATGCCAAATCATCATTTGATGCGAATGCAATTATAGCGTGGACTTCAAGATCGTTTATTTTTATTTATTTATCTTTTTTCTTGTTTGGATGTTTGACGACCACAGTGAGCAACTCAACGGGCTATAAGATGTCACCCGTTCCTAATTTAGAGTCACTGGTTCCAGGGAAGGGAGAGATCCAGTGACGTAAGACAAAAACAACATTAATGCCTCACCGGGATTAGAACCCAGACCACTTTGGGACGAACAAGATGGTTCTAGTCACTAACATTGTAATTCTTTTCAAACATAAGATGTTACCAAATCTTTTGTTATGCATAGCCTGCCCACTTGTAATAATTTAAGTGCAGCAGGGAAGCAATGACAAATGTCGGGATACCCCACAGAACTGACATGGCTTCTGTAAGCCAAACAGCAACGCATCTCCAGCCCCGTGCTGAGCCTTTGCTTGCTGGGAAGTGATAAAATAATTTCTCCTTTACTTGCATTTCCAAATAGTTTTATTTTTACTAATGCTGTAACAATGGTTTATCCACTTCTTCGCTTCTATTAACAAAAATTCATATATGAAAATTCGGAAGTTTTTGTGACTACACGATGACGAAAAATGAAAGGACTAAAGAACAGCATCGTCTGCAGAATGTATGTTGTTCAGTGTTACCCTCAGAGTAAATGTAATGAAAGAGCAAAACTCGTATTTTCTAAAACAAATATGAAAAAAAAACCCCACGTAATATCGTTTACTAAAATCTGAAGTTTCCAAATGAAAATAAAGTAACGATGGGCATAATGTCTGGAAATTAAGCCTAATGGAACTACCAAGCGACAAAAACCTATCATAAGAAATGCAGAAAATCAGACGAAATGCAGAAAATATTCATACATTTTTAGAAAGTTTTTGAAAACAAGTTACAGAAAATAGAAGAAATTCAAAGAATTAAAACTAGCAACAAGGTGTTGGATGAAAACAAAAGAAACACCTGCTGAAGTAAAATATCGTCTGCTAAGAAAATGGCGCATGCAAACAAGCTGTGAAGAGAAACATGCGCACTCTGTAGTTAAAACAGTTTGTGCAAATTATGGAATTAGCTTCTAAATGTCAACTAAACAATATTATTAATAATAAAGGGAAAAATCGTCAAGCATTGTCTTTAACAGGAAAAAGAACACCAAACGAATATCGAAAGAAGGTGCGCACCTTTGCAAGTATATCAAAAGTGAGGTCTTGGATTTAAAAAAATCTACCGACCCAGAGAGCAATCGTTAAGTCGTTAAAAATCTGTGCATCAACTATAAACAATGTAATAAACAAAGATTTTAATCTAAGAAAAAACAAGAAAAAGAAAACATAATGTTAGCCAGCTGAGCACATAACACGGTGTACACTTTTTTATGAAAATCGCTTAGCCGGAGACAGATGGAAATTTATTGTGACTATTGATGAAGTATGGATCCACACGAACGACTGTAACAAAAAAAGGCCAATTTACTATCGCAAAAAAGTAGTGGAAAAAATAGTTCCGTTTGCTGGGTTAAGAAACTAGAAATAAATATAATGTTATTTATTATTGAATATTTCGTTGCTACAGAGCAAATGGGATACATTAGTTTTCTTTACAGAAGAATACGTTCTGATTGAAACAAAAACTCGCAAGAAATGTGCGGAATTTATCAGCGTACCAATAGTTCGTTAACGGGGCAAAGAAACTAGAAATAAATAATATGTTATAATTTATGCAAGATTTCTTTTCTATAAGAATGCTATTATTCGTTACAGAATTCTACCTATCAGCATTTCAAACAAAAGAAAAACAGAAAATGTGCGTAACTACTTGACCCTCTAGATCAAATGGAAGCTAGTCCAAAATGTGTTCTGCCGGCCACCCCCCGTTTACCTAAAATATTACAGAGAACACAACATATTTTGTAAATAAACGGAAAGGAAACGAAGCAGCATCAATTGAAAGTATTTCGGATATGCACCCACAAGGCCCCAGTAATCATCGAAAACATACTTAGGATTGTAGGATCGCAGTGAAATGGATGTGATTCATTACAAATGTCGCAATGCACACGCCTCCTTTGTCTTTGGACAGTAATAGTTCTTTCTTCTCTTAGGAAGTGAGAGAACCAGTGCCGTGCGTCCTGTAGATTCGAACCCACCCCCACCTCGGACAAGTGACTGCATCATTTGTTGCCAGCTCCTGATTGATCAGCACTCATCTTCGTAGAGATGAGCGTTATTTCACTACCTGTGATTTGATCACGGTTACCGAAAAGTCACAGGTAGCGCCTGCTACTGAAAACCGTGAGTAACAGTGAACGTCCACTAAACGTTCCTCACTATGTCATTGCTACCCATCATGCTCTTCGTGATTTTTCACAGCTCCGTCTTAACTGTTACCGAGTGAATTCTGCTCCTGTAGCTGTTACTCGTTATCTGCTGTTGAGTTTTGGCAGCTGCCTGCTATTCGTGATTTTATCACAGCGTTGTTTGTGAGCTCATCGTTCTCGCAGTGAGTGAGCTTCAATTTTTTTGAATTCGGAGAAAATAGTGAATTGTGAACGTTACTTAGTAAATCTTTAGTAGCTTCATCCATTTCAAGGGTGAAAAAAAAATGCTGCCTCCTTTCTTTCAAAGTTGTAACATACCATATTAGGTATAAAAGAACAGTGTATTTTGGATAATCTGAATTCGAAATTTTACTAACCGCCAAAAAACGTATAAAAGAATTACACATAATTCAACTAAAAAAAGCCGTAAAAACTACAGCAGAATATCCGAATTACGTATAAAAGTTTAAAACAAGTTTAGGACATTTGGGCAACGAACTTTTGGGCACAAATCTTTAGGGGCGGTACTAAAATTGCAGTTTCTTGGCACTGTGAGGGGAATTGAATGGACAAAATGTTCTCTGTAAGACAAACGACAATTGAATTTAAAAAAAAATTACAAAGCACAAATTTTGAAGATGAAAATCCGTTTTTTGGTGTAAATATGACAAGGAAAATATCCGAAAACTTGAAAATTTCGTCTTCCTTAATCGGGATTGCATAGCACATAATTATGAATATGGATTACATCATATTCATGATTACATAACACATTTCTTAGGTTTCAACGAAACAAAGCAATTACACCAGAACTCATACTATGTTCGGAAAAGGACGACAAGGAGGGATTTTTTTGTAACGCTTCACTTTTACTTAGGTACTAAATATTTACATAACATTTCAAGTTATTAATATTTCTCTCTTACTTAATTAGGCACTAAATTACTATGCCTCATTCGTAGGACCTTTTGACAGTCTTTTTTCTACCGATGTCATATTCATAAAGTTTACGTATCAACTCAAGGTAATAATGTTGCGCTTTTACTGAAGCACTAAATATGATTTCACAGGGCCTAGGCCTTTTTAACAGTTTTTCTTCTATCGATGTCACATTCATAACAATTACGTATCAACTCAAGTTAATAATATCTCGCCTTTAATGTTTCACCAAAAAATTTCTCACGGGGCCTAGGTCGTGGCCTTTTTAATAGTTTTTATTCAACTAATGTCATATTCACAACTATTACTTATCAAGTGAAGTTAATAACATTCCGCTTTTACTTAGGCACGAAATATTCATTCATTACGCTAGCCTAGGCCTTTTAAATAGTTTCTACTCAACCAATGTGATATTCGCAACGTTTATGATTCAAGTAAAGTTAGTAGCATTGCGCTTTTACTTTGGCACTAAATGTTATTTCACAGGCCCGAGGCCTAGACCTTTTTAACAGCTTTTGTTCTATGGATGTCACATTCATAACAATTCCGTATCAACTCAAGTTGGGTGTAGGAGAACTGGCCACAAACATTTTAAGGGGCCGTATAAAAATTACGTTTTTGACCGCTTCGTGCACACGACCCCCCCCCCCCACCAGAGGATCATGATCATATGTAGAGGATTTTAAGTAGGGAGTGTCTGACCCCAGGTCTTAAACAACCCTTAGAAATAGGAAGCTAGCAGATCTGGGCTAGAGTGCCCTATAGGTAAGTGACATGGAAGCAAAGTAGAAGGTAGACGCCCTTATTTATTACCGGGGGGCCAGTGCCTGGGGTCCGACGGCTTAACGTGCCCATCCGACGCACGGCGGATATTTTGTGGATCGAGCGTTCGTACCTGCTGGGATCGAACCTGAGGTCCTTCCCGCGGCAGTCACGAACGTTGCCCACTAGGCCACCCGCGGCAACCCCCCAAATGTTAGTAATCTAAGTAATATAAAGTTTCCGTAATTTCGTCTTTTCTTAATTGCGATATTTAATGTAATTCTCTATCATAAATATTTGATCTGCATCCCAACAAAAGATTTCAGGGTTTTCAAACTACAAGTCTGAAAATTATCTGAGCTCATGTGCCTACTCAGCAACACTATTGGGGGGGGTAATACCAAAAGTGTAAAATATATACAAATTCTCGTCCGATCGGGAGGTATTCAGCATTTACAAGCTACAACTCCACACATTATCTAAACGCATATGCCTACTCTGGAAACCTGCCGGGAGGTAGGTAGGGGTGGGGGGTTAATGCCAAAATTGTAAAATGTAAACAAATTCTCGTCTGATCGGGAGATTTTCAGCATTTACAAGCTACAACTCGACCCAGTATCTGAGCGCATGTGCCTACTCTGGAAACCTGTGTGTGTGTGGGGGGGGGGTAATACAAAAAGTGTAAAATATGAAATATTTCACGCCCTATCGGGGATTTTCCGCATTAACAAGCTACAACTCGACACATTATCTGAGGGCATGTGCCTACTCAGCAAACGTATCGGGGGGGGGATGTTAATACAGAAATTGTAAAATATGAAAAAATTCTCGTCCGATCGGGAGATTTTAAGCATTTACAAGCTACAACTTGACACACATTATCTGAGCGCATGGGCCTACTCAGCAAAACTCTTCGGGGGGGGGGGGGGGGGGATAATACCAGAAGTGTAAAATATCAAGTATTTCTCGTCCGATCGGGAGATTTTCAGCAGATACAAGCTACAACTATACACATTATCTGAGGGCATGTGCCTACTCTGGTAACTTGTCGGGAGGGGGGGGGGGGCTTAATACCAAAATTGTAAAATATCAAGTATTTCTCGTCCGATCGGGAGATTTTCAGCAGCTACAAGCTACAACTATACACATTATCTGAGGGCATGTGCCTACTCAGCAAACCTGTCGGGGGTTAAGGGGTTAATAACAAAGTGTAAAATATGAATATGGTTAATACCAAAAGTGTAAAATATGAAAAATTTCTCGCCCAATCGCGAGATTTTCACCATTTACCAGCTACAATTTAAAAAGAAATTCTGATTGCATGTGCCGACTCTGGAAACCGGTCGGGGGGGGGATTTAACACCAAAAGTGTAAAATATGAAAGATTTACGGTCTGATCGGGAGATTTTCAGTATTTACCAGCTGCAACTCGACACATTATCTGAGCGCATGTGCCATATTATACACTTTTTTATATTATCCCCACCCGCCACGCCCGACAGGTTTTCTCAGTAGGTACATATCAGACAGTTTGTTGAATTGTAGCTGGTAAATGCTGAAAATCTCCCAATCAGAGGAGGAAATCTTCATATTTTACACTTTTGGTATTACCCCCCCCCCACCCCTCTCCAAAGGTTTGCTGAGAAGCCACATGCCCTCAGATAATGTGTGTAGTTGTAGGTTGTAAATGCAAAAAACTCCCGATAGGACAAGAAATTCTTTATATTTTACAATTTTGTTATCCCCCTAACCCCAACAGGTTTCCTGAGGCAGCAGATGCCCTCAGATAATTTGAGATGCTTTTCTCCTTCATGGTATAAACAATATCCTGATATAGAGTAAAGCATTGTTAAAGACTACTGCTTATTGCTTTGAGTTTGTTTTCTTTTCCCTGAAGGTCCAGACAGGGAGAAATTAGATTGTAATTGGAATGAAACAGGTGTAAAGCAATGACACAAAATGAAGAGTGTGGGGAAATATAAATTAGGAAAAATATCCCAGCACTTGTCTTTTAAAGCTCACAAAGCTGCACTAGTGGATTGTTGCCATTTTTCACAAAAAGATAAACACGTCAATATTCTTTTAGACAAAAATAAAAGGGCTAGTGTAATTTTCAAGAAGAACATGATAAAGAATTTAATACTAAAGTTTTAAATATTTTATTCGATGTTGCCAGAACATTGGCCAGGCAAGGCTCTTTGCGGAAATAAGTCCGATGAAAATAGAAATTTTCGTCCAATCGTATACCTAATTTATCGTCATTGCTTGATAATGAAGAAATGGTTAGAAAAAGAGACTAGACGAAACCCGTCGGAATCGACGGTTAGTTTTTTTTTTTTTTTTTTTTTTGAAAAGAATAAACTCATGTAATGTGTTTATTTACACATGAGAAAATATCCTGCAGAATTGACAATCATCACCTTAGATTTCATTGTCCCTACTTTGCATTTCAGTGTTCCACACTCCAGTGATATCAAAGTCCTCCTTCAAATAAAGATTTAACAAAGTGAATTGGTTTTTAAATTGAGCTGCACTTCTATCAGAATTTTTTTTAACTTTTCTATTTCTGGAAATTCGGCCTTTAATGTAGCTATAGCAATTTTTAAGAAGGTCCACACAGCATTTTTGTAATGGTTGAGCTCATCATTTATTACAGCTACAGTATGCTTAATATTTCATGTACAACTGGTAAATATACAGTAGTTATCCGCTGGTGCCTCCAGTGTCCACAGTACTGTAATTTTCAGCAGAATCATTTTGAAGCAGACCTTCATTTGGTGACTGAACTGTTCTTGCAAAAGAATGAATTTTATAATAAAGTAACTGATTATGAAGCACACTTCTTCAAACAGAACCATCAATCTCAACTACTTTTTCGAAACCATCTATATCTTTCCATGTTACAAATGTGTCTATATGTATCTCTTCAACACACATGCAAACATCACTTTTACAGTCTGTACAAAATCAAATCATGCAGTTCTCATTTTGAATACTGCAGCACAAAATACTCAAAAGTTCTATTTCATTTGAAGGAAACTTTGGGGAAATAAAATTTTGCTGGCCAAGGGATTGTATTAAAAAATGTAAATGTGCATGATATTTGCAAGCACATAATTCCGTGGTGTTTGGAAAATATGTCACATATTCAGGACACAAGTCGTAAGACTTAGTTTTTTGAATTAAAATGTTCAAATTTTCATTTTTGAACTGTGTGAAAGCATCACTTTTAGTCATAAGCATGTGTCTTTTTTGTATTAAATTGTGCCTCCCTCATAGTGAGTAATTTATTGATTTCACATATTTCCTGGTACCTGTCTACTTACAATATATCATTATGCCATAAAAATCTTATTTTTTTCTTTGTGCTATCTGATATACAGTGTGAAGTCTTTTCTTTTTCATTAAACAGAGTTGTGGCAATGTCAGGCAGCACCTCAGTACCAAAGTGTGACACCTAAGTGATACTTTCAATAATGTCACACACGTCACACCTCAGTTGAGGTCCAAGAATACATTTTTTCTACACTTGTTCAGACTGCTGACAGTCAAACTTTCACGAAGTTTTAAATTTCTACACAAAGGGTATGTTAGTATAAATTATCTTTATGGCCATTTCAGCAACGGGTGTGACAGTCAGCAGACTATTAAAAAATGTTTTTTAAATTTTCAATTATTTTTAAGTGTAAAATATACTGTTAAAAATGGTTTAGACTTTGCTACATCTAACAAATACAACTGCAAGTGAAAAACAGCTGTCAAAACATTTCCAGAACTCGTATTAGAATTGTCTAATTACTAAATGTAAATCTACCTTTTGTTCTGGATGTTTAAGACTGAAACGCAAGGAGACAATTATTTACATAGCATTTTTTGTTGTGAATTCAAATTCTATGTAGTACTCATACCTTCAATGTGATGTATCATGAATAATAATATGATACAATTTAATTTTTTTCCCTGTTTGTCCACTTTTTCATATAATGGCTGTAAAGAATTCTTATTTTGAGGAGTGTGTAATTGCTCTTTTGATTAAAGTTTTAATACTATTGCATTTCTGTTTGTATGGATGTGTTGAATTATATGGAATCAGAACAGGAATAAATGACTGTTTTCTATGTACTCTGTATTGTATATGGTCTCTTTGCTTGATAAAAATAACATCAAGGAAAAGCAAAGTATTCTCCTCCTCATGTTCTATTGTCAACTTAATAGTTGCATAGATATTACCAAATTGCTGAGTTAATGATTCAAGTTCATAAATACTCATTCGTGGCAAAATAAAAATATCATTCACATATCTACAGTAAACTAAAGGAGTTTTTTCTATTGTACAGATTATTTGTTCCTTAATATTGCTCATAATCACTAATGCAAATAGATTTGACAGAGGGGAGCCCACTGTGCTTCCATAATTTTGTTTGTAATGTTCTCTTCAAATTTGAAAATATTGTTTTCATAAATGTATAATAAAACTGCTATTAATTCTTGAAATTGTGTGTTATTAAAATTTTTGTCCTGTTTTAATTTTTAATGATGATTTCAATTGCTTCCGGTACAGGGGCACTTGGAAAAAGGGCCTTGACATCCATACTTGCCATAATCCTGTAGATCTTGGTTTACACTTTTAATTATATCAATAAAATCATAAGTATTATAGTTTTTACAGTAAATTGTGTTTTCATAAATGTTTTTAGATGCGCGTTGATCTCAAACTCAATACCGAAAACAACAGTCATTTTTGTGCTTAATTATTGTAATACTTTATTGTGATGTTCACAATCATAATATCAGTACACACAGTTTCTTATTTTGTTTCTTTTTCTATATTCGAAAATTACAAAAATGTAGTTTAGCTCAGGGTTCCATCTGAACTTGATGAACAGGTAATAACTTGATATCATGGCTATTTCTAGACTTGATGTATTATAAATTTCACTAAATTATTAGGATTTACTTGAGATTAAAAGGATATTACTTACAGTCGAATTTCCAGGTAGCATTCCTACCCTTCCTCAAGACTACACCATAGTAGGTGTTGTCATTCGTGAGCTAAATCTCCCTTAGGTGAGTAGGTGTCCAACCTTACGCTGGAATTTAGCTCACAAATGGCAACATCTACTATAGTGTAGTCTTTGAGGAAGCGTAGGGGTTTTTTTTATTGGAAGTTTAACGAACACTGTGAGCAACTCAACAAGCTGTAAGCAGCCGCCCATCCCTAATTTAGGTTCACTGGTTCCAGGGAAGGGAGAGAGCCAGTGTCTCACGAGATTCGAACCCGGATCCCTTTCGGACGAATGATCAGAGGCCATCGCTTAGACCACTGGCCAGTGGGGCGGTTTTTTGACATTAACTCTGCTGTAAGGCTCAAGTATGTACTAATAGAATGCTAGTTACTTTATTTCCTCTAGACTCTGCATTGTTCTGTATGGAGGTCTAGTCCACAATTCGGTAACACAATTCTTATGTTAATTATTTACTGCCGATTTAGTTTTGGGCCAGTGTGGCAATTCCCTCGAAATAATACACACACATGCAAGCTATAGATATACCTTTAGATAAATTTCCCCAACAGGGAGGTAATGAGTTGCTCAAATTTAGTCTTATATTTGTCCACAATTTATATGAATCACCCCCCCCCTCCATTACGTACAAAAATCATCAGGTATTAACCACTTTACAAAATCTGATATTATGACTTATTACAAAGGATATTATGGCAATGACTATCGAATAAAATTTGTGTCAGACAACATTATGTGGTCTGCGTCCATATCTTCTTTCGGAAAATTATAAAGTTCATAATTTTGTAATCTGTGGGAGACAGTAGTATCTCAGTTATACATTTTACAATGGACTGGCTTAAAAAACATATGACTGAAATTTCAAAGTATTAAATACTATTGTGAAATTTTAAATGCTTCCAAAAAGAAAAAAAAAAAGAGAAAGAGGGTTTGCAATTTCAGATTATGCTAATGAATACTTTGTTCACTACCTGTCTATTCTATTTTGTTCTTGCCTGTCTATTTTGATTTTTAGTTTTTTTATTTTAATTTCATTATTAAACAAGGTAAGAAAGTCTGCGTGATTTCATATTTTCAAGTTATGAAAGAACTCTTACCTTTGAAATACTAGGTAGTAAATCCTATTTTTGCTTGTTTACATTTTTTTGAATTTGGAGAAAATAGTGAACTGTGTGTGAATGTTAGTTGGTCATTTTTTTGTTGCTTCATCCATTTCAAGGCTGAAAAATAAATGCTGTCTGATTTTTTCAAAGTTGTAGCACCGTGATAGGTATAAAAGAACTGTATTTTTGATAATCTGAATTCAAAATTTAACCTATAAATCGCATAACCCAGCTGAAAAAGCAATAAAAACTACCGCAAAATATCGGGGTTAACGCAGATTTACGTATAAAAGTAAAAAACAGAACCCAGGATCCACTGTATTATGGTCAACCCACCGTTCCTTTAAGTGATTCTGCTATCAGTTACTTTAGCTTTACTCGTTCGTTAGTCGTTACTGATGCACGGATTCACGGAAGGGAAGTAACAGGTCCTAAACTGTGATTCCAATCACAGTTAAAATCACTGTTACTTTTGAGTAGCAGTCACAGTTAGCGCCGTGATCACCAAGTAACAGGTAAGCTCATCTCCACATCTTCGTAGACAAGTAGTTTTTACAACAGATTAAGTAAAAAAAAATAATGAAATTAAAAGCACTTAATTAGTGTTATAATATATTTAATTTTTCTAACTAATAAACCACTGCTTCTGCATTGTATCACAAATACACTGACGGAAAGAAAAATCCCAACACCAAGAAGGGTTTGTGTTAGATAACGACAGTTGGTAGGCAGTGAGGGTGCATCTGTAAGATGACGTCTATGCAAATTTCGCGCTCAGCGCATACGTGTGGCGCTAGTAGCGCCCCGCGGAACATGCAAAGCAGGTTTGCTGTAAATACGCGCTGTAAAGTTCGTGAGCATTAGTTATCGTTGAGATTCGACGTAGTGTGCTGATGTTAGTCAAGAATGCCTTTAAGAAGACGAAGAAGTCATTATCAACAGCTCACGGAGTTTGAATGAATTCGTGTAATAGGGCTACAAGAAGGTGGATTTTCTTTCCGCAATATTGCATACGACGTGGCAGGAATGTAGCCACTATGCATGATTGTTGTCAGCGGTGGTCTAGGGAAGGTACTGCCTCAAGAAGACCGAGTTCCCGCTGGCCACGTGGCACTACTGAGAGGGAAGACCGCCGTGTACGACGTATGGCCGTGGCGCATCGTGCTGCGTCTGCGGCAGCAATTCGAGCTGCAGTTGCCACGACAGTTGCACAACGAACTGTTACAAATCGGTTACTTGAAGGACAGCTCCAAGCCAGACGCCCTGTAGCGTGCATTCTACTTACTCCAAACAACTGCCGTTTGCGACGTCAGTGGTGCTAAGCAGAGCCTATTGGAGATCGGAGTGGAAATCTGTTGTGTTTTCTGAAGAAAGCCGGTTCTGCCTGGGTGCCAGTGATGGCCGTGTGTTGGTTAGAAGGAGGGCAGGTGAGCGCCTGCAGCCAACCAGTCTGCGGCCGAGACTCACTGGACCTACACCTGGAGTTATGGTCTGGGGAGCAATTTCCTATAACAACAGGAGCACTCTCGTGGTTCTCCCACGCACACTGACGGCACAGTTGTACGTCGGCTTGGTGATTCAACCTGTTGTGCTGCCATTCATGAACAGCTTACCAATGGGTTTTTTCCAACAGGATGACGCTGGCCCGCATACCGCTGTTGTAACCCAACATGCTCTACAGAGTGTCGACATGTGGCCGTGGCATGCTAGATCACCAGATCTTTCTCCAATAGAGCACGTATGGGACATCATTGGACGACAACTCCAGCGTCACCCCCAACCAGCATTAACCGTCCCTGTATTGACCGACCAAGTGCAACAGGCATGGAACTATATCCTACAAACTGACATCTAGCACCTGTACGACACAATGCATGAAATTTTGAGTGCTTGCATTCAACATTCTGGCGGTTACACCGGTTATTAATGTAACAGCATTTCACATTTAAAATGGCTTTTCTCGCGCTTACATTAAGCTGTGATCTTGAAACCTTAATCGATTAAATATGTTACCTATGCAAATATATTGCCGCCATTGCATTCCTCTACAACTATTTTTTTGTGGTGTTGGGATTTTTTTCCGTCAGTGTAAGTAATTTTTGTAATGTTGGATTACAGTTTAACGCAATTTTTACCTGAAACCTGAGATTTCCTAGCAGCTATAATAAACTACATTCTCTTCACATGACACATCCCAACAGGAATGTTAGTTTTCTATTTTATTAATTCATTTATTTTTCAAATCAAGTTTACATTATGTATAACCGGCGTAGTCTGGGATCAGCGAAAAATACACTTAAGGGATTCTGTGCCAGCGTTTTCCAGAAATTTTGTTTATCATCTGTTGTACGAAAATACTGAATTTAAAGTGTTCCAATACTAAAAAGAAAATAATTTAGGAAAGTGAATTAAACCCATACTTCTCCCGGCACATTTGGATTAAACCCGACTTTATTGTCTGAGAACAGAGGAAGTTTGAAAGATCTATATTTTTTCTATGCAGTGATGAGTATAACATGTAGTTCTAATGAAGCGCAAAAAAGTTTGTACTATAAGAGCGTCAGATTAAATACGTAGGAGTTTGCAGTCGAGTCCAACAACTTTAAAAGAATTACCCAGCACATGTTGATACTCATCACTATACTGAGAACATAATACTGTAGGCGTTTAAACTGAAATGGAATATACAAAGCAAACAGAATATAAATTCTGAATTTGCTTATTGCTCTTACTGGTCATACATGTAACATCTCTCAGAAAACTTGAAAATTTCATTGGCCTGGAGCGAGAATCGAACCCGCATCTCCCGATTTCCGTTCGAATATTAACCGTTACACCACCCAAAAAGTAAAGTTCCAAGCAACAGAGACTAATTAAACTTACCTTAGGAATCTGAACATCCTCAGATTTTTGCTAGTCGAAGTACCGTCGCTTCCTCATAGCGTTTTGACCCATCTCCCGTCCAGAATATTTATTCTTTCATGGATTTATCTGAAATGAAATGTCAGATGGGACGATTAGAATGTGCGAAAATAATGAAGGTTACTTCCAGGATGGCAGTCTCATTGACATTTTACATGAGTTTCTTGACAATGAGTCGTGTTCCACTGAATAGTGTTGGGCAATGAAGGTAAAACAATTCAATAGTCAAGATGATGAAACTCATAGAAACCACGTCCGAATGCCGGAGCAGCAATCAGTACTCACCATCTCAACCCCAACCTGAAAAAGAAGGGAAAGCGGTCTGTCTAACACCTACTGATGTTCACACACTTACCCTCCATCTCATCCAGATTTTCCATCTGATGCAACGCCTCCAGCACAGGAAACAGTGCAGCATTTCACAAAGACCCTGTTTGGACAACGACAGCCGCCTTTGTTTTGGGATACCTAACGAATTCGCTGGGATTCCAGTCAACCGCACCTTTAGCACGTTCAGTGGGGTAGGCTTCCGCTATCCTTAATAACTTTTTGGCGGATGTTGTGAGAGCTCATGTACCTTCACAGAATCAAAAAGCGCTTATGGCTAAGCAAAATTTATTTATTTATTATTGTAAGACTTACGAAGATTCTCCAACTTTCTATCTTCTCTGGAAGGTTAGTGCACTTCGAATTTTCTTTTATCCAGCCACAAAAAACAATTACATGTGAAAATGATTTTATATTTACCTTCCGTCTAATAAAATTGGTTGCAGTTCATTCATATTCAGTTTCACATAAGCTAGTCGATATGAAGTTTCATATCGGCTTGGTGTTCAAGCTTTCTTTCTTTGTGTTTGTGTAACTGGCAGTTCAGAACTGAACAACAAATACAAATTTTGTTTTTTTTTTTTAATCCAATTAGACAGAGAAAGCGATGGGGCAACATAATGTTCACTATCAAAGTATACCTACGACTAAACCACCTGAACTAAAAGTGAGCGAGAAAAAAAGTCTGTATTTTTACTGATAGTTAAAGAAAGATCAGCTTAATTTACAATACGGGCTTATAACAATCTCAGAATATTGGAAATGTTTTTCGTAGTATGATGGCCTTTTTGTTTCCAGCAAGAATTTAAAGACGATACTAAAAATGGAGAAATCCTTCCGTCTGATTCTAAACGAGACCTGTGAAAAAAATGAGGACAGCCAGTCACAGATTAGGGTAAAGCACACTAATCGACGAATGTACGGAATAAAATTGAGAAAATAATGGAAATGAATATGAAAAAAGACTGAAGCATATCTTTTTAGCCAAATATCCATTAACGGCTTCGCCAGCATTTCCAAGGCAACGTTTGCAATCACATTGTTATATTAAAGATACGATATATAATGCAAGGTAATGTGTTTTGCATAAGCTGAATCTACACGGTCGAGTCACACTATTGCGACCACCAACTAATATACAAAGTTACCATCATGTGCAGCGCGGACAGCAGCTAGACGGGATGTGAGTGGTCCCACAGATGCTCAGTTGGATTTAAGTATGTCAAATGTGGGGGCCGGAGAAGTACTTTGAAATCTTCATCGTTCTCTTTCAACCACTTTCGGACATTTCTAGCCGTGCGACTCGTCGCATTGTTGTTCTGGAAGATCCTATTTGCCCCAGGGAAGACAATTGGAATGTATGGGTCTACGTGGTCTGCAAAGATGGATTCATAAGGAATTCGGTCCATAGTGCTTTCCATAGGTATCAATGGACCCAAGGAATGCCACGAAAATATTCCCTAGCCCACAACGCTGTCCCAACCCGCTTGTGTTCTTCCGGCAGTGGCTGAAGACTGTTTGTTCTCCAATGTTTCTCGCGCTATATGACAACGTCCATGCGTTCGATGAAGCAGAAATCATGACTCATCGGAGAAGGTCATGTTTTCATGACTCATCGGAGGTCATAAAAACATGACTTTGCCAATCAGCCGAGGTCCAATTCCGATAGTGCAGTGCAAATGTTATCCTTTTCTCCCGATGTTATACTGCACTATCGGAATTGGACCTCGGCTGATTGGCAAAGTCATGTTTACATAACTCATCAGAGAAGGTCATGAAAACATGACTTTGCCAATCAGCCGAGGTCCAAGTCCGATAGTGCAGTGCAAATGTCTTCCGTTTCTCCCGATGCACCTTCGTTGGCATAGGTGCAATGACCATCCGTCTTCATCGAAGCTCCATACGGAGCATTGTTCACTGAACTGTCGTTTTGGAAACACCTCCGGTAGCCGCCTGGTTCATTCGGCCAGTGAGTTGCTCCACTGTAGCGTTTAGATCGAACCTCACGCATTCGAAGCCGACGTTCACGTCTCACGTCAGTGGCACGTGGTGCTCCACAGTTTCCATTCGCTTATCCGCAATGGCGCCATTTCTCCTATTACGATACAATTCAACCACAGCAGTACGCGGACAGTTCCCAAACTGCGCTGTTTCAGAAATACTGCTACCTTTGGCCGGAAAGCCGATATTCATCCCTTTTTGCAAAACTGATATTTCGCTCCATTTTCCACGACAGCAACGAGTGATATGTTTTCAGAATGCATGCAGCACGCCTTATATATCCTCGAAGCCAGATCAAGAGACGTGCCTTCTTTTATTGGCTACGCGCTGATGACGCCAAAAGTAGGAGGTGGTTACACTAATGTGACTCGACTGTGTACAATGCTATAAATTTCTACTAACTAATATCGCAACCAAAGATCCATATGATAACCAATTGTAATTCAACAAATAACCGTCGTCCGGTAGGAAAATATTCCTTCTGAAACGATGTATACAGACAGACACAGGCACACGAGCGACTTTAATAAAAAAAAAGTTTGGAAGAAAGCTTTCCCTGATCATTCTGCACGTACATGCAGTACTAGTGGAAATACACTTATTTAATGGCTTTAAAATTCATTTCTTACAAACATAAATAAATATAAAGTTACCAAAGAACAGCAAATGAAAGAAAAGAAAGTTCCGTTTTTTTTTATTTCCAAGGGTACGAAATTCCGAAAGTATTAGTAATTGTTGAATGCAATTAGAAACTCCATCATACGCGAAATGATTCTCAACCGTTGAGACGACAATAATCAAGATTTTAATGAGTACATAACCTGAGTGAAATTTGTCCAAGTAAACAACAAAGACGAAGTGAAAAATGGAAATCCGAAAGTCTTATAAAATTCCGTCTACAAAATGCAAGGGCTTCTTGTTTTGTAAATATCATGAAATAGGCGATCAATTTTACCTCTCACTGATTAATAACAAAACTTGAATTATAAGTAGAAAAACTCACAGCAAAGACTCACAACACACAAAACAAGCAGTACGGGTTGACTATGGCGCCACTTCACCGCACGGCACAGTACACTGCGATGAACGACAGACAGACTAACCCGGATTGGCGGGTTTTCACAGAGCTCACTTGTGACAAAATAAAGGAGAGAGGACGCAAGCGTGTATCTAGAAATGTATGAATACACTTGAGCGTGGCTTGATTGTATATACGATTTCATTCGAATATCATCAAAATCTATTTGAATTATTCCTTATTGAAAACATGCCACTATTGGGTTATTTATCTTAAAGCCTCAAGGACTTTGTAAGAAAATAAGGACATGTCCTCCAAGCTGCGGACCTCTTGTCACCCTGTGTATAAATATCATAACCATTATGACTTAACATAGGTACACCAATTGACTGAAAAACCATTTAACCTGATTTGAAAATTGACAAAATATACAGTAGAAAAAGTTGAAAGACGTTGTTATATTAATATGGATTTTCGAAACTTTTAATGTATGTTTTACAATACTACCATGTATTTGAACTTCATATTTAGAAAAGTGAGAACGTTACGACATGGAAATATACATGTTGTTGCAATTTAGGGTGCTTTTTTCAATCTGAAAATTTTGCATTATGCAAACGCAGTAACATATTTCATATTTTAATATAACTCGGCTTTATACAAATTTGTGATATAAATTTATTTCTCTCAAAATTCACTACAACAACAAACCGAACTTAATATCAGCAATCAACGTTTTATGTTCCAGCACTTGCATCTGTTGAGGAAAAGTTAGAACGTGTACATTCTAATCGCATGATCTAGAGTTAAATATTTCACATAAAACAAATATGATTTTATATTTGCTTCGGATAAATTTTTGTCTCAACGGTTACCAAACTACAGACGGGTTTTTCTTGTGCCTGGCGTTGACCAACTCGATTTTGGCGAGAACACGGTAGTTCTTAGCAATATTCTTATTATTTAACTATTGAATTCTGTAGCAGAAAATTAATTCGGACTTAATAGCACAATACAATATAAACTAGCCATTACTTATCTCCAAAAAATTTTATTGCACTAAAAAAAACGCGTTTCTTTTAGTTCGGAAATCATTGAATTAATTTCAAAAGTCCTACTTCTTTCAATCGACGAGGGGAAAATATGAAGTCAAGTTACCACACAACGATGCATATTTTCTAACCAACGAAACACACACAGGTATACCATTATTCACAATTTTTTTTATTTAAGGAGCGTAAACTTGACTGGTAAAGGAAGAAAGCAAAAAAGATAAAAACGCTGATTTGTACACACCATTTTCTAACTAAGGTGCATAAACCAATTTTACTGGAAAAGGAAGAAAATAAAAATAGTAAATAAGAATATATATTTTCTTAACAATATAATGATATAGTAGGGAAATATATACATTTTCGAAATCTTGCATTTTAAAACAAAGATTTTGAACGATAACAGATAAATTTTGGCACTGCATGTAAAATAACTTCAAGTACAACTGGACATTGACATTTTTCAATATACACGAAACTGGATTCTATTCTTCTTTTCGAAGTGTGATATTTTTTTCAGCAAAAATAACATTAAGATGTAGTGAACACACCACAATTATGCGTAAAACAGCAGACTGAAAAGAAAATTCTAGCATACATGCAAAGCCACATTTGCCATTTCTTCAACCGGTTCCTTTCTTCAAGCTTTTTCTTCTTTAGCGGTACTTACGAACGTCGATATATCTGTCAATGTCATACTTCATAACCATAATTCCATAGGTTGGGCTTTCACCTTACTCATGCTACCTGGAACATTATCAGACACGTTCTCTTGGTGGTTGAATAGCAAAACAAATTCCAGAGAAAAAACGGTTTGGAAACATTAAAAGTTGCCGCACATTTTATAGAAAAGTGCAGAAAATCGTGTTTATAGCAAACCAGAGCTTTGATTTTTTCAATTCTTAAGGTCCTGGAACAGACAGAGAATAACGGCGTCTTCATGCAGATTGGAAAATTTTGCTGTTTTGAAATTTATTCTAAAATTTATCTGGAAATCGGGTTACTAGAAGTGAATGGGTTAGAAAAACAAGTCGGTACATGAAACGTTGTGGAAATCTGGAAAAATATATTTGTCTACAGCACGACAAGCTTAAACGTTTATACACCGCTGGCCACCCAAAATGCGACACCAAAAACAAAGCATCCGATTGGCCTGAAATTCGCAGCAAGCGTCGCCCGCGAGAGGACATGCAAACGATTAGTATTGCAGGACATATGCAAATCATGTGCGTCCGGCACGCCACCGAGAAGCACTATAAGAAGGGTGCACAGAAGGCGGGGTGTAAGTAGTGGAAGTGTGTTGTGCTGCCGGATCTCTGCGTGAAAAGCTTCCTGATGCCTCGTCGCAGAATATGGCAGTCATTCCAGCACGTTTCGGAGTTCGACAGAGGACGAATAGTGACCCATCGCGACAGCGGTTTATCGTACCGAGACATCGGCGCCCTTGTGGGACGACATCCAGCCACAGCGAGGAGACTATAAATTCGGGGGTGCAGAAGGAAGGGGCGGACCGACGTGAGCGATTGCCGCAGCCACGGCACAAAACCGAACAAGATGACCGGCATGTTGTGCGGCGGGTATTGACGGCTCGCACCGCCACATCACGAACGTTAGCGCAGGAATTATGGTGTGTTGCGCAACAACCAGTGTCAGCACGTACCGTTCGACGTCGTCTGCAGGAGCGGGGACTTGTCACACGGCACCCGTTGCTCCGATTGCCATTGACGTCACCCCACCGGTGAGTGCGGCGGCAGTGAGCCGATGCACGCCGCACCAGGACTATGGAATGGCACGACATTGTCTTAACTGACGAATCCCGTTTCTGCCTGCAACACCACGATGGTCGGATCCACGTGTGGCGGCACCGCAGGAGAGACTGTATGACGCCTGAATTGTGCATCGCCATACCGGTCCGTCGCCTGGGGTTATGGTTTCAGGCGCAATTGGTTATGACACACGCACCCCTCTGGTACGCACCACCGGTACACTCAACAGCCACCGTTACATCGCCGACGTTTTGGAGCCTGTAGTCCTCCCTTACCTGCATTATCTGCCAGCGGCCACGTTTCAACAGAAAAATGCGCGCCCGCACGTGGCACGCATCGTGCAACACTTCTTCACGGCCCACCAGGTGTCATTGCTAAATTGGTCCGCCTGTTCTCCCGATATGTCGCCCATCGAACACGTCTGGTCCCTGATCTGCAACCAAGTGGTACGGCAAACACCACCCGCTACTACGTTCGATGAACTGTGGCAACATGTGGAACCAGTCTGGACCGACATACCCCAAGCCCACATCCAAAGCCTCTTTAATTCGATGCCGTGGCGTGTAGCGGCCGTTTTTGCCAGCCATGGGGGCCACACGAACTATTGATGTCTGAGTGTTCCGCAAGTCCCACGGATCTGTAAGCTCTATCGTTTCATCTTTGTATCTGTTGTTATGTGTCCAGTAAATCTGGCTTTGCTATCTCGTGTCCTTCTTGGTGTTGCATTTTGGGGGGGGGCAGTAGTGTATTTATAAACCCAGCGTTTGAATATCAATCTGAAAAGATGAACAACATTTCCAAAGAACGGTTTGTGGCAGGAATTTACTTACGGCCACCAGTATTTGCCTTTCCTCACAAGTAAACCATTCGGATATTAGAGGAATATCAGTGTTAAGAAAAACACGACTAAGCTAACAATGTTTTAGACAACTCTTAAGCTTTTAGATATTTGGTGAAAAGCAATTTGCTTTATTTTTCGTACTTGTCAACACTTGCTTATTAGGACCACTAGCAGTGACACGAAATGTAATTTTAACTGCCAAAGACGATGCAACGTGGTGCAAAATTTAACATAAATAAAATTATATTTGTTTTTCTTTGAGCGTAAAGTTATATTTTTATTTCTTTTAGGTAGCAAGAAGTGCCAATGTAATTCAGTTACACGGACCCGTAAATATCGTCCAAGAATTATTCATACTATTTCCTTCTGAAGACATGTATTGTTTGAGTCCGAAAGCGGTATTTTCAAGCAATGTATTAAAACTGAGGCACGTAAAAGACAAAAAATATTTACTAAGCGCAGTTGTGATTCACTGTCAAGTTCGACCAAAGCTTAAGAAAACGGCGAAATATTTTTGAAGTTCAGATTGTTCTAATCGTTTAAATTTTAAAATTACATGTTTTCGTCTGCTACACTGTATGAAAACGCACTAGAATAAGAACTCTTCAGGTAGGCACAATTACATTCCCAAATTTAAACTATGAACACAACAACGGAAGTCACTAAGTTATTTCCATTTTTGTAAGGTTTTATTTTTGTTGTTTTCGGTTTCAGTTGCATAATTCTTCATTAATGTTTTTCCTTATCCTCGAGATTTCCCATTCTTTCAGGGATATGGTGATGCAAACATAAAAGTAATAAGATAATCGGTCACGGAAATTCCAAGTAGATATCATAATTAATAATTTAACAAGATAACGAAGCATGAATGCTTTGTTGTTTTACGCCACTGGCTGTGTCATTTCCATGGAACAAATATGAGTAAATAAGGGACGGACAAATGTTTACAGCTCATCGAGTTGCTGGTAATGGTCCATAAACTACAATAAAGAAATGTGGTAAAATGAATCTGCTGAGTGCAACATTAGACATAATTTAAATACATCATTAATAACAGAGATTAATTTGGAGAACTACTTTTGAGGCACAGGAACATCTAATTTAATCTGATAATTCTTCGACTTCTTTAATAACATTGCAATTTTTGTTATGCAAAGTTAAGAAATATTTAATAGAACATTGTGACACTAATGCACAATTTTCCAAGGGTTGGGTTTGCATTCATTGCCGACAGTAATAATATTTTTGAGCGCATGTGTCGCATCTTCTTCAAATGAAATGATATGTTACGCTGGAAATGTTCATGTAACCCCTATTAAAGCGCTTAGGGGTTTCAAAAAACTTAGTATGGGACACAGATTTTTACTGAGGAAAAGTAGCACCTTCTTTATATGAGTGTTAGGAAAATAATTACATACCTTGAGTTCCTCCTTCCTCTTGCGTTTTCTCCAAATCAACTGTAAAATATCGTTTCGAGATAAAATAATTCTCTACATAGTTACAAAAACATGACTTTCTCTTACTGCACCTTGAAAAGCACTTTTTGTATTATCATATTTCTCCAAAATTCCTCATGAAATCGTTTTCTATAGCTGAATATTAAATTTCCTTAAAAAACTTTGTGTCTAATTTTTTTAATCCAATGTGCAGAACACTGACGTTGCCTTTCAATGTTTTCTACGCTTCTGAAGGAAAATATGTTCATATAATGTGAGGTCGGAGTTTGAAGTGCATCTATAAGGTAGCTCATTAGGTAATCTACTAGAGGAAAAATATGAAATTAAAATCCAGATTTTGCTTCGATGGTTCCTAAAATAATGAATATAATACAACGGATAACAAAACACGGAATTATTTAAAAATGCAAAACTCACCGAATTTCTGAACGGATCAGGATTATTGTTTTTTTTCGATTGAAGCTCGTAAGTCCTTGATCATTTTCCGTTGGTGTAATTGCGAGACCACACTTCTAACAAGTAAAACTTACACATCATTTTGCTTATTCGAAAACAGGCTACAATACATCATGCTACGAAATTTAATCATTTAGCACAATCGAAAACAGGCTACAATAGATCATGTTACGAAATTTAATCACAAAATGTTCCAAGTTACCGTATTCGAAATCTTACTACGATTCAAGGTGTACGTGCGTCGGCACGTGTGCCTGTGTTTTGGAAATAAAAGATGAAAAGCTAAAGTCTGTTGGGGACGCAAATGGCCTAATGGTCTACGTTCATGACTGCCACGGAAAAGTCTCAGGATCGATCCCTGGCAGGGACGAACGATCGAAACTTTAGATGTTCAGCGTGCGACGGATAGGTGCGTTTATCCATCGGACCCATGAAACTGGTATCCGGCTTTAAATAAGGGAGTCTTGAGTTAACTTTCCAACTCTACTCCATTAGACTTTTCTGTCGGGCACTCTAGCACAACCTCCTAGCTTCCTACTTCAAGATGTTGTTTAAGACCTGGGGTCAGACACTCCCTTCATAAAATCCTCCATAAAAATCTGAGAGCTAGTAGAGGCGGAAAATTGAGTGATCTTTACAACATTTAGTATAGCTGATGTTGTTTACCCGGGGTGCAAATTCTTTTAGAAGGCTTCTATAAAATGTTTCTGCAAAAACTTGGGAAAGTTTTCTACTGCGGATTCTGTTGAAATACATCATACGTATATAATGAAAACGCTTTCCTGTAGGAACAGAAAAGGTGTATTGTAAAATTTGCAAGATCTGTTTCTTAGGCAAGTTGGTGGAACTAAGTGATTTGTACAATTGCCAGGAAGCTCGAAGTTAGCTCCTCTAGCGACGAAGAAGCTTACTTTACTCAGCGATGACCCAAAATATGAGAGTTAGAGCAGCAATGTAAAATGCGAAGTTGGAGACCCTGATTTGTTAGCTACAGCTCGGCCATAATAAGTGGAGAGTAAGTGGAGAATTTCATCCGTATACTGACTAGGCAAAGTATTATGGTGGGATAAAATCGCCAGCGGGAGCTCTCATTGCAAACTGGGAGATTAGCTGTTTGGCGGTTTCACCTTTGTCTAGAGACACATTTTCACCAAAATGCGTGGTAAAACAAATTCCCGAAATTTAGCTAAAATACTTTATATACATTTGTTTAAACATGCCATACCTTCCATACTCTGTTTATTGAAACCCTAATATGTCTCGTCTAACAGGGCTATCAGAAATGTCATTATGTTTGCCGCATAGTAAGAAATGGTGGTCATTTTACAGAAATGTTTCCATAAACTGCGAAATCTAGATTTTTTGACTAATATAAGTATGCATGCTTTTGGTTGTGTTTGAATATGCTGAGCGCCAATAAATGTTTGTGAAATAAATTCACGTGATAAAGATCTTCTGTTTATTGTTCAAAAAATCAGCTTAATTACATTTCACAAAAAAGAGGAGTAATATGAAATCCAAAAATGGAAGCTTTAGATACATGGATGTTATGGAAGGAACGCTTTTAATCTTAAAAATGAATGAATGTGAATCATTTATTATTAAAATTACATGTACGTATTATTATGAAAACAAGAGATTTTTAGAGAGACTTGCATGCCTTACGTTATTCATTTTGATATTGTGTGTAATTGCCAGAAACAATTTGTTTTATTAATGAAAGTAACTACCTATCAGAAATAAAGACGATCTTTATTAGAGGCCACAGACCCGTTAAGAACGTTCTAGACGCAAGGATGAGTCATGCAAATGTCGAACCATTTAAAGCCGTTCTAGAAAAAAGCAGAACGAATAAATACATGAATACGTTATTATTAGAGATGAGCGTTATTTCACTACCTGTGATTTGATCACGGTTATCGTAAAATCACAGGTAGCGCCTGCTACTGAAAACCATGAGTAGCAGTGATTATCCAATAATCGCTCCTCACTCTGCCATTGCTACCCCTCATGCTCTTCGTGATTTTCCCAGCACCGTCTTAACTATTGCCGTGTGAATTCTGCTCCTGTAGCTGATAGTTGTACTGGTTGTTACTCGTTATCTGCTGTTCAGAGTTGGCAGCTGCCAGCCCTTCGTGATTTTTTCACAGCGTTGTTTGTGAGCTCACCGTTACGTCGTTCTCTCAGTAAGTGAGGTTCATTTTTTTTAGTTCGGAGAAAATAGTAAATTGTGAACGTTACTTAGTAAATTTTAGTAGCTTCATCCATTTCAAAGCTGAAAAAAAATGCTGCGTCGTTTCTTTCAAAATTGTAACATACCATGTTAGGAATAAAAGAACTGTATTTTTGATAATCTGAACTCAAAATTTAACTAACCGCTAAAAACGTATAAAGGAATAACCCATACTTCAACTGAAAAAGCCGTAAAAAACTACAAAAAAATCTCAGGATTAGCGCAGATGTGCGTATAAAAGTTTAAAACTAATAACTCACGATCCGCTGCATATGACCGCGACACACACACACTCCCACCATTCTTCTACGTGATTCTACTATTTGTTACTTTACTGGTACACAGAAGTGAAGGAACAGGTCCTAAACCGTGATTCCAATCAGGGTTAAAAAAAACTGTTACTTTTGTGTGGCAGTCACCGTTTGCGCCGTGATCACCAAATAGCAGTTAAGCTCATCTTTAGTTAATTAATAACAAGGAACAATAATAAACCAACTGTACTTAAGAAAACCCGAACCAGTCGTACATCGACAAAACCCGAACCAGTCCTTTTAATCTTTCTATGCCGCAGCTACACTACCTGCGATCAATTCCATATATACCAAATGTTTCCTATTAGCTCAAGAACGCGCTCAAGAAGATGAACCGTGGTGTTGGCATCAGATCTCCGACAACTTTATACACTATGCTTAAGGGAAACACTGAGAAGTCCCCACTTTCCTATGAAGCAGGTGTTTATGCCATTCCTGTACTACTATACTGTGCAAATTTATTGGTTCAACGTAAAAACTCAATCTTTTTTCCATAACTATGCCTTTATATCATTCTATGCTTTGATATACATTGATAAATACCTGTATTAGTATGAACTATGTCCTTCTTTAGCCGAAATGACCTCTTGAATTCGATTTGGTATTGACTCCACTAATTGAGTGCACATGTTTTTGACTTCATAATCGTGGAACCACACTTTTATAGCATTCGTTATCATGCGTTCTTTGGTTGTACAGTCCACTTTACCTAAACGTCTCTTTAAAATATTCCACAAGTTTTCTATGGGATTTAAGTCTGGTGAATTTCCAGGCAAATCAAGCAAATTAATTTGATTTTCCCGCATGAAATTCTTGAGCAATTTTGAATTGTGACATGGGGCCGAGTCATGTTGAAATGTCCCGTCAAAAGTTTGCAAGAATGGAACAATCCTACGTTGAAATACTTCTACGTACTTGGATGAATTCATCATACCTTGAATAGGAATTAAGCTTCCAGTGCCATTTGATGTGAAAAAAACCCCAAAACATCTGTTTCAGAGGGTGTTTTACAGTTTGTTTGACATGCTCAGGTCTTAAGGTTTCACAGTTGCTTCGTCTAACGACATTTGCTTGGTAACCCTGCAGAAATAAATGAGTTTCATCACTGAAAATTACCTTTTTCCTGTCGTCAGCAGTCCATTATTTATATTTTTTGGCCCATGCTAAGCGTTTTATCTACTATTTTGCATTTAAATATTGTTTTTTCGTTGGTCTTCTTGCCTTCAGGCCAACTTTCAGAAGCCTACTGCGTACAGTTGAATCACTAACATCACAACCATTAGCCAATAAATCTCTTTGAAGGTCAGTACTTGTTTTTTTTTTCTTGATTCGTTTTACTATTTCTGATTAGATATTTATCCGTTCGTGGATTTGTTTTTCGTTTTCTTCCAAATTTACCTCTCCTTTATGGAGACGATGATCCAGATGCATTAAATCGCGTAAGCAGTCTTGATACACTTGATTTGCCTGCACCAACTGCAGAGCGATATCTCTCACTGTCATAGAAGTTTGATCCTTCGGAGCAATTATTTTTGCACGCTTGCTTGGGGTAATATCCATTTCTCAATACACAAAAGCAACACGTACTTACAGAGAACACAATCTAACCTCCACCTGTAACACACGAAAGCTCACAACTGAAGCTGAAGTAACTATTTCCTGTTTACAACCGGTGAAACCACATTTTTAGTATCAAGTTCTAACAGCCACACCACTTCACAGCTGAAAAAACCGGTTTACGTATGTTTCCGACATCCCCATGCGATCACATTACAATTCTGAGAATAAAATAGCTTGCCCCAATTAATCTGCACGGTATAGCATATCTGGACGGATCCGGGCGATACTACATTGGAATGACTGAACATTCTTTCGGAATTAGAGTTAACGAACATAAAAATGACATAAAGAACGGCAAAGTAACCAAGGACGTATCCAGAGAAGAAAAGTTCCAAATCTGCTGCTCCTATGTGGGATGACGTCAGGAAATTAGCTTCCTACTTTACCCCAAAATCTACTGCTATTCGCGAAACTTTGGAGATCATAACCAACAGCGAGTCGTGCAATGATAGCGTCAAACTGGAGTCGCCACAAGTTTGGAACCGATTCTTGAAATAGTGATTGCCTCTTGGTTTTCCTGCCATGATATCGCGTGCTAAACGAGCATAATGCTTGGTGTCTTTGTCAAGTCAAGTCAAGTCACCACGTTCAAATTGTTGAACCGTTCTAGTGTTCAGTTTGGAGTTAGCTGTCTACCTTCTTTGAGAAAATCATCTGGTTGATTGATGTGCGAAAGATTAGAAAATTTTATTTCATCTCCTTTTTTATTAATTTTTTTAGAAACATCAATTTTTTCCGAATTATATAGTGAAAATAAATGCAAATAGTGACCTTTCTTTAAAACTTACTTTCCTAGCTGTTTAGAATATTGAACTTTAACTTCCCAAATTCATTTCTGGTGCCTTTCAGATCTCACTTCGCTTTTTATAATGTAACAGATGGAACAAAGACAATTTTGATCATTTATACTGTTTCATTTCAAATTTGCATTTTAAAATAGAAATTCCTTTGCTTCAAATAATTGAGTTGCGAAAAGCGAGATTATCTCTTGTTGCATCAACAACAATTTTAAAAATTGCATACCCATTTGTATATCTATTCGAAAAAATGACATTTACTCACGTGAAAATTTGCTTTCGAAGTAATATTAAATTTGGTAATCAGCATTCAGAATGTCATTAAATAACAAGAAGTACGACCAGAAATAGATTACAATGCACAGCTTGTGAAAATCAATGTTTCCTCACAATAACGGTCAGATCTTTTGCACAGATGTTGGAAAGCACGTTGGTAGTCCTGAACCAGGACCTCCTTCAGTCTATTGGCGCATCTCCTTCGAAACCATCCATGTCGCTGAAGCGCTCCCCTTTAAAGGCACACTCCACCTTTGGGAAGCGGAAAAGTCTGCGGGAGCCAAATCTGGGGAGTAGGGTGAATGAGCTATCATACATATCGACTTCGGGGACAAAAGCGAGCCCTTAATAGAGCATAATTTGTGGCATCTTTGGCATAAAACTGTGAGAAAAACAGCAACTCGGAGAAGTCACACATACAGCTTCAACGCTTAACTAACTGTTTCATTCAAAGCCAAGGCTTATTACATTAATTACTTCCATTTTGCGGTAAACATTTATGTGGGATAACCTACAGCTTTTTATGCTTTGCAAAAAACAGTTAGACATTCTAAATCTTTATAAAAACACTCAGCGTAATTTTTTCTCTTTTTTTTTTTCTTTTCGTAATTTTTTCTCTTTGTTCTCTATAACTTTTTGCAGTGCATCTCATTTGTTCTAGAAGGAAATAAAGAGCAACGTTTTCTCTTTATACTAATTAAACCCAATAATGTTCCGTTCAACTTTCCTTCAACACACATTTTAGCCATCGTGAATTTCTCAATACGTTTAATACGTTTCTCTTTTGTAATCTAAAATATAAACCACAATAAAAACACATTTTTACTCACAAGAATCCCAAGATTGGTGAGCCTGGAACCGGCGCTCGGAAACCTAGAAGAAATATATAACACGACAGACGTAACGGAAAATGTCTTTGTAAAAGCAAACTGTCTTACATTGTGTGAAAAAAAAAAAAAAGAAACAGGCATTTTCATCCTTCGCCATGCTCTGATCTAGGAAAAACTGTACAGAGAGAGAGAGAGAGAGACATAGAGAGAGGTTTGTTAAAGAGATGAAAAGCGCCAATGCGCGAAGATTCAGTAAATGCTACAAGCTTCTGTTTCCCATAACTTCACTTTCACTACTGTCACAACGCATGGCATAGACTGGAAGCCATTCCGCGAGTTTCGCAAAATGGAGTTCAAGGGAAACGCAGTTTTCAGTTGTTCAAATAAGGTATTCCGTAGTCAGGTCTTTTTCTTTCGGTAACGCGACCCACCGCGAGATTTCGAAGGTCACAGATGAAAACGTCGCGTGACATATACAGCATTTCACATGTTAGCTGATTAAAATGCATTTACAACGAGAACACAGTTTTCAAATATTAAGGCTGTAAAGTGAATCACTCTTGTTTTATGAACATAATTCACTTTCCAGGAACAGAGAACCTATCATACTCCAAGAGAACCAATCTTTCTCCTTAGCTGAAGAAAAATTAACTGAAAGTAGACTTTTTATAACTAACTCTAATACTTCCTGAATGATATAATTTCAATCCATCAATTTGGTTTTTCTTAATTTAGCCAGTTAATTGGTTTTGTGGGGAGTACTTACGATTTAATTAACTAGTATTATAATGTTCGATATAAAAAATCCACATTTAAAAGGGACATACACATATTTTGAGATTTTTGGAAAGCTTAATTATGTAAGTTTCATTCTGCTACTATTTGTGAAAAACACACGGGATATGTGTGGAAGATAAAATGGCAAAACGGCTTGGGGTAGCTAAGTCTGGTTGTTCTCATCTGGGTAACTGGACTAGCGATTCGGAGTGATCTTGGTGGTAAAAGAATGTGTAAGGATTAGTAAGACCTGGAGGATGTCATCAGGAATCTTACGCTCACTCGAACAAGTTTGTAAAATGCTTCGTCGTAGGGCAAAATTTTTGCTGGGTGGTTCTTTAGTCGGGATGTAAAAGCTATCTGCCTAATTTTGTGACACTGGATGGGAGAAAGTAAAGTGAGTTTTTATACTGGGACTGGAGCACCTCGGCCGTCATTGGAACGCATCAGTCGCCACATTTTCTGAAAAATTGTAGCCCCTCACAGTTAACAGTGAACGGCATTCCACGAGTTGCACATGGAGCTACGGACACCACAGTGTTTGCACAGGCTGTGAATTACACATTGGCTGAAATGTGTTTTCCCTCTCTAGAAACGTGGCGACGACGGCCACTCACCACAGTACTTTTTCTTCGAAGATAGTTGCAGTTGCACTGTACCAGAAATGCTTGATTGGACGAATGGAGCAAAGTCGTATTCACGGACAGCACTTATTTCTGTCTTGCCGCTGACCCTGCAATTTGTGGGTGTCATACTGCTCCTCCGCCTGCTCTCACGATTTGGGGCGCTGACAGTTACAACAGCCTTTCAATGCTCGTACAAATTGTAAATACAATGAAAATGCGAAGGTAGTTAGATGAGGTGCTGCTCCGTAAGTGTGTGTTGTAATTAATGCATAGTTTTGTCATGATAACTTCAGCTCCCGCACTGCCGTTATCGGTTGAGAATGCCTGCAAGGTACAAAAGGGGTGCCCTGGTAAGCGCTATCCCGACTTCTTCTAATAGAAAACGTTTGAGAAGGCATTCGCATTTAAATGTTTTTAATTTTTCTACTCAAGGAATTACCGTATTTCTAAATGTATATTCCAGCATGGCGATCATGCGATTACTAACTCAGGTAACATATGCTATTTTCCACCCGTTTGTCTTCATGTGAATCCGGAAATTAAGTAGTTTCTTTCTCACTTACTTGTTCTACATATGTGGTAAGTTTTGAGTACTGCATGCATTTCTTTATCACGCGACGATTTCAATGTCGAGAAGTTAAAAATATCACTACCATATGTGTCTATACATGAGGAACTTTACTGTAATTAGTACTTTCTCTTATTTAAAGATACCGAAAGAGTATCCTTGCGGATTTGCATTGCTCAGCAGAAATCGTTAAAACAATTTTAGATATTGCATAATATTTTCATTGCACCGGAAAGACAGGGCAGGACTCCGTCTTCCCCTTATAGACATCAGGTAAAGGAGAAAGAGTATCGGTTGCCAGGACAGTTTTCATTCTGTGTTTTGTCCATTTGTAAGGCATTTTGATTCCCCTCATTCTTATTAATCTCAGAAAATTAGTGTTTGAAGTTCCGAACCTTAAGGTGTAGCCGCTTTTATTTAACAGATTTTGTATTCCTGAGAGAAATATCTTTGCAATGATTCGTTTCTGGCATTTTCCGTGAATTCACATCTCAGGTAAACGCTCAGTTATTGAGTGGTATGCAATTGTATTCGTAGCATGAAAGTTTTCCCGTAATAAATTTTTCTTAAAAACATAATTTGCTTGTCTTATTCATTTGTTTTCAATCATATTTTCATAAAACAGTATTCTTAAAAAATATTTTGTTCGACTTCAAACAGAAATTTTGGACTTTCACTTTCCGGAAAGCGAAGTCTCGCTTACAATTTATATTTTCTAACATATACGCCATATTAAAAGTAACGAACAACGCTGTATTACATAGAAAGGTTACACATAGCAGAATGATAATTTATGGACAGGTTGTGCCATCTCTCGTTGTATCCATGAAGGCTAAATGACGTCACCAGTGTCAGTAATGTGTCTAAATAGATCGTTCTGTCAGCGTACTGTGATCCAGTTCCTTGTGAAAGATGAATTCAGGCTACCGATATACACCGTAGGCTTCAGCTTGCATACGGAGATATGTATGCGTGGCCAGCAGTGTGAGAAGATGGGTAAAAAATTTAAAAAGGCTGTTTCACAGACATCAACGATCAGCTTCGTAGCGTTCGCCATGAAACAGACTCCATAGAACAAAACAGGGAAAACGTTAAATTACACAGTATTCGTGATGACAGATGTGGTACGTGGAAGAAAATTAAAGCGACCTAGGTCATAGGACACGCTGCAGTTCCGGTTTTTTTGCAGCTTAGGATATCCGAAAATATGTGCCCCCTGGGTACGACGTTGACTGACAGAAGACCACAAATACCAGTGCAGAAACATCTCGTCACAACCTCTGGAGCAGTACAGAAATGAAGGGGCTAAATTTTTACACAGTATTCTAACAGGTGACGAAAGTCCTTTTCACAGTTTCAAAGTTGAAACAAAACGGCAGACCACTGAATAGTATCATCTCCATTCACCAAGCATGAAGAAGCGCAAGAGAGTTCCGTCTGGTGCGAAGGTAATGAGAAATGTGTTTGGGACGCACATCTGTGCATTCTGATTGATTTTTTAGAGCCTGGACTAACCAACGCTCGTTGTATCCAAACATTAGAAAAGCTCAGCTGTGCTTTGCGTGTTAAACGGTTGGGAAAGAAAGTCATCGTCCGACACGACAATGCTAGGCCCCACTGTTTTCGTTTGACTTCTGAAAAAATCCAGAAATTTGGGTAAGAACGTTTACCTCACCCTGCTTACCGTCGAGATCTGGCACCCTTGGACTAGAATCTTTAGGATTCCTAAAAGATCAGATGCACTGTCAACACCACCTCCAGAGCTGGGACGCAATATAGGAAACTCTAAGAAAATGTCTTCGCGCAACTCGAACGGACTTCCTCTGAAAAGTACTCTTTAAACTACCAGAACGATAGGGGAAAATGTGTCCAAAGAAACGAGGATTTGTAGAAAAATAGATAAAGGTGTCGTACTTATTTCTTCAAGCATCACAAGACGCAATTTTTTAAACATTGTTGCGCATTATTTTCAGTATAGCCGTGATATTTAGATCAACGTTTTTAAAACTGTGGTCACCAGACCACAAGTGCAGTTCGTCCGTGTATGGGATCATATCTCGGGAAATTATGCGAAAAGCTTAACATCATGGAATTCACGAACTAATCCCGTTATATCAAAATATCTTTCACAGATAAGTCGGTTAAGTTTTCTATTTAATGAGAGTAAATCGGTGCATGATAGACACTATTCAGGGTAACCTCGTTTCTAGCAGGTACCGATCATAAAGATAAACGGCACAACGTATGTTGTTCGGAGTGATGGTTGCCATTCCTGATGAAAATCTACACGGCCAGCATAAGAATTAAGTTTTTTTTGTCCGAAATTTCCGACATTGACTTCCAGTCTCCAAAACATTTTCCATTATTGCTCCTCCAAAAACAATGCTTGATATATATAAAACAAAGAAGGAAAAGTTCCCTCATGTTTTAAGTTATATGTGAAAATGTAGAAAATGCTTGGAAAAGTGCTTCCAAATAATACTCAGTATCTAAAGTTTTTCAAAGGTACGTATGTTATCAAATTATGGTTTTAATAATAGATGTTTCATGACATACACTGCTCAAAATAATTAGAGGAGCATATGAGTTTGGCATCATTATGGAAGCTCCGTCATTATGGAAGCCAATCGCATGTTATCTTACTGAAACATGGAAAGCCGAAGTCAAATGTGATGTAGACAGCGAAATGTGCATATTCCAATGCAATTTAGCGTTTTTGACGTCGGAGTGCATAAATCACAGAAAAGGATAGAAATGAATGTTTTTCGGGAACTTCCTTATTCTGTTACGTTTATCCAGACATTTGTTTTATTAAAGTCTTCGGTTTCAACGTATTCTAAACAGCATTCCTTACCAGAATCTACTGCGTGTAGTGCTATTGGCAGGCTGGAAACAAGTCAGATATAGCGGGTGGTAGCACAATCCATTGGAGCGTCACGGTTTTATTTTCTCACGGTAGCCTCGACACCAGTCACTTTCTAGGCAGCCACGGCAGCCCAAGATATTCCTTACAATTATGAAATACAAACATGCCTTATCATATCATGTACATTGTACAGTTACTGTGAACCAGAATTTTCGATTTACGATATTTTTGAAGCATAGTCTCACCATTTGAGCTAGCTTAAAAGCAAGACGCTTATACATTTCATATCTTTGACTCTTTTTTTATTTTTTTCTATTTTTCCAAGGTTCTAATTAAAACACTAATTTCATAGAACATGGTTGTTGTACTTATTACGAGGCGTATAAGTTTTATTTCTGTTTTATTACTTTTTATAAAAGTACAGTGTCTTTAACAAAAATGCAAATCATTCATTCTGAGCTGTCGCTCATACACTTTTATTGCGTAAATAATGACAAAAACATAATGAACGAAACAAATTTAACTCATCTTGTTGTGATTATTTATTTTAAAACATTTAATGAATTACCTTCGTTTATCAATGATATTTTGGATCCAAAAGTGATGTATTTTTCTTTTGCGTATCGTGCAAGATTTTGGTTTTCATGTGTTATGAGTGAGAGCATCGGCGATGAGGTAATTGCAAATTTCTCAACAATATTTAATTAAAATAATAAAAAAGAGATGAACATCGGATGTTTGAAATTTCGTTTTTTTTTTCCTGTTTTGTTTTCAATTAATTTGGCTACGTAAAATAACGTGCAGCATTGGAACATAGGAAATAGTTAACACAAAACAAATTACGCCGTGAAACAGCTCTGTCTTTTTTAAATAGAAATATTTTTTCCTTTAAGGAAACGTTCCATGTCTTTATTACTTCATTTCAAGAACTTCAGAGTTTTTAAGAATTTACTATTCATCGGAATTTTAGTCTTAATTTAGAGAAGTTACACTAGGTTTAAATTATAAATATCTCTTTCTTACACATGCTGATAGGACATCGCTGTTTCTCTTATGAACTGCAATAATTTCCTGTTTTGAGAAATTAGAGAAACGTCAGAACTTATTCTTAACATTTAACTATTTTAAGGCTACGTTGGAAGTTTGGATTTGTTTTAGAACTGCAAGTAGTACAACGGATATTTTTCTATTAGCTATCCTTTACAATCAGACCCACTACCGAAATATCTTAATCTACTGCATAAGGGCCTTCTAATCGTACTGCAATTTCATTGGTTCCGTTGACTGCTTCACAATCCATGCATCATGCCATAGTTTTTTTATACTTTCTGTTGCTCTGAAGTCACAATTTTTTTTTTCATGGAGAGGAATTTTTTTCTGAACATCTTTGATTCTGAAAATAGCTGCAACACTTTCCAGCGCATATTATTTCATACTCGGGGTCAGGTTAAACGGTTGCTTGCCTATTTATTTACAGAAATAATTTATTTGTGATATTGATTCATTTGCTTCTCAACTGTCTCGAAGTGTTTCTTCATTCGTCTACATATATTGGCTGTTGCTCGGCGGTGTAAATCATTGAAACAAAAAAGAAAACGTTTTCTTTCTTCACTTTCTGTCTTCTAAATTTACGACATGGTGTGATTCACGATTAGAGTATTTTCACGGTTCATCTTTTCTGATTCCTTTGTTACGAAGGAACTGAAATAAAATGTAACATGCGTGGAAAACTTTTAGTGTTTGCACAATATCCCAAATGCGTAGCTAAACCAACAGCTATAACTGATTTTCACATTGCCGCCCCGGTGGCGCAGTGGTCTAAGCGATGGCCTCTGATCATTCGTCCGTAAGGGGTCCGGGTTCGAATCCCGGTGAGGCATGGATGTTGTGTTTGTCTTACGGTACTGGCACTCTCCCTTCCCTGGAACCAGTGACCCTAAATTATGGACGGGCGACTGCTTATAGCCCATTGAGTTGCTCACGGTGGTCGTTAAACCTCCAATCAAAAAAAAAAAAAAAAAAAAAAATCACATTTCTTTACTCCCAATCATAACTTTATAAAAACATATTTAATTTTTAATGCAATCGGTTTCACCACTGATATAAATTTGAAAAACACTCTTGAAGTGCATTCCCAAAATTTAACTAATTTTATTAATTAGTAAAACACACCTTTCGGATTTTTTTTAGCAAGTACAAACTCGCATTTATGAAATTTTACATGTCACAATACATTCCAAAATTTTTTTTTAGTTATCAAATTTATTATATTTGTTTTGAATATATTACTGAAACAAAATATACTATAAATAATTTTGTTAGAATAACTACAAATTTACATCCAATTTAAATCTATTGCTTTTTATTTATTTAGCTTTTAGAAGAAAATGCCGAATATACCTTTAATTGCAGAAAGCTGTGAATTCCAGTGAAATATTTAAGAAACTTTTTAAACCTTTTTATAATATAAGGCAGGTTTACGAGATCCCCATTGATCTTTTACTTTAGGAATACGAGAATGTAGTGATTAAGATTTTGTTTCGTTTTCAACGAAGAATCAAACAAAGCATTATTTCCATTGACAATTCTGTCACTAAAGATATTTTTATTTTGGTCTTCAAAAAAAATATTTACTTAGGTATGTCGAATGAGAAAATATGAATTTACCCACAGCAATCTATAAAAGATTTCTAGGGAAGAAACCATTAGCATTATGTTAGTGTTCAATTACATTCACGTTCCAAATCACTTCAACTCTTTATTACATCTACAAAGTAATAACAAAAAAGCCAAAAATAAGTATTGTCCCGCAGAGGTTGAGCCGAAAGTTTTGCAATATTTGGATCACTTTATGTCTTCATGCGTACCTTTACAAGGAAATCTGACTAGCATTCAATGTATAGGCCATATTGTTACCCCGTCTGAAGCCATCCGTCTGCCTGTTCTTCGACTCAACGACGATACGAATTCTTTTCCTTCGCCCTAGCTGCCACATCCTCCTTGTTGTTGAAATACCGCCCGCGAATTAAGTGGGCTATGGACCGGAACAAGTAATAAACCAAAGGGGTAAGGTCCGAACTACGTGCTCGATGGGGCATCATTTTTAGGCACTCGAGTTACTGGAGTTTTACCCGCGTCGATCACGCAGTTTGAGGCCGAGAGTTGACTTACTATAGAAAAGCGCACTTTATGTTCGCAGGTGCCGGTTACTTCTCCTTCAGAATGGTATATATCCTCTCCAGATTTACGCAGTATGGGTTGGCGTTGATAATCCGACCGTCTGGAACAAATTCGTCATGGGTTTTCCCCTCGAAATTCCACCAGACCCAGAACATGAGCTTGTGCTCGAAGCGACCACGTTTGGCAACAGGTTCAGGAAGCTGTCCCGGGCTCAACCACTGCGGTTGTGTGTTAGGATTACGGAAATATACCCAAGTTTCACCGTACTTGGTTAAAATTTACATCGCTCGGGTTTTCTAGGATTTTCGTGCCCACTTCCACTCGGTGGTTTGCTTCACCTGGCGTCAGTTTGTGCGAAACAATACGTCAGCTCCTGTAGAACTTCCTAAGGTCCTGAAGGTGACGAACCACGGTGGTCTTTTATATGCCCAGCTCGCCTGATAAACTGAGAGGGCTTGTTATAGGATTTTTCCGCTACAGCGTGTCACAACGACTCCGAATCCACGGTTCGCGGCCTACCTGACCTTGGCTGATAATCGACGATTCTGGTACCTGAGCGAAATATCTTGAATCATCTGGTTGTTGTGCTGTATTTCACGAAATCTTCCACTTTTACATGACACATGTTTCGTGTTGCTTGAGCAGCGTTATGGCCGAGTTCGAACTCGTAAAGCAAAACTTCCCTAATTAACCAGTTATGGCTGTTCACCTGTTAGGCATTCCAACTACAAACAGAACCACGATATGCAATGCTGTTCACATCAATGATTACCACTTTATATCAATTTCGAGTGAGTGCGACTTGAACTAGTATAAACACTTGACTTACCCCCGCAGCACATGGGCTTATGCAAAAATTGCAAATATTTCGACTCACCCTGAGTAAAACAAGATCGATTGCTGATTTTCACATTTCTTTACTCCCAATGAAAATATCGGCACAAAATATTTTATTTCGGAAATTAATCATTTCCACCAATTCCAATAACACTCCAGAATTTTGTTCCGAAACTCTTCCCAAAAATTCAATCGTTTTATTAATAGCATCACCTTCCTTTTGGGCTTTTCTTAGAGAGAATATACTCGCTTTAATTACATTTTGCATATAAAAAAATAAGAAAATTACCTAGTTATTATTTTTATAATACTTTTTTAGAATAAAATACTAAACCAGGATATATTATGAATACACTTTGTTAGAAGAATTACCAATTTTCATCCACTTTAATCTACTGCTTATTTTTAATATAACTTTTAGAAAATGAGATGTGTGGAAAACTGTGAACTACAGTAAAATATTTACGAAACTTTTTGAAGAGTTTTATATTATAAGCTAGGTTTACGAGGTCTCAGTTGAACTCTTGCGTTAGGAATACAAGAATGCAGCGATTAGGATTTTATTTCTTATTCAACGAAGAATCAGAGAAGGCATTATTTACACTGAAAATTCTGTCTATAAATACATTTTTATTTTGGACTTCAGGGACTCACTAATTTCTAGCAAAATCTTCTACTTTTGTGATTTAAAGAAATAAAATACTTAGGAATGTTGAATGAGAAAATAGGAAGTTACCCACAGCAATCTGTAAAGATTTTTCGAAAAAACAAACCTTAACATTATTTTAGTTTTCAATTTGTATTCCAAATCACTCCAACTCTTGATTAGACCTACAAAATAATAAGAAAAAAGGAAGAAAACAGTGCACTGTACTAATAATACCTAAAGTATGCATTCAAACGACAAAGCTTTAATGGCGTGTTGGTTCGGCACTGGCCGGAAAAACAGTCTTTACAAGCCATGTTGACTCCACCAGATGTCCCAAGGCTTCAGGAGGTAATTCCAGCTTTGCTTGTTGCAGCCTTATCTACAAATTCGCCCGAAACGTCGGTTCAGGTTCTATGGACCACCTGTTCCACCCGACGGCACCCCAGAGATCTTCCACAGGTATTAAGTATCTGGATCTAGAGTGCTACCGTATGGTCACAAACTCAGATACGTGTTCCTCGAGCTAAGTATGGCTTTTTGCAGCCCGATGCGTTGAGTATTGTCCTGGTGGAACAGAAATTCGTCAGAAGGATCCGCGAACTCCATGAAAGCTTGTAATTGATACGTTAGCACATGCTGGTAGGATATCCACCTCTCCAACCACACAAGGAACTTGATGTGTCTCATGAGGAGGCTCCCCAAATAATCGCAGAGACACCACCACATAGAACAGGTCCGATTTCTCACGACCGGGCAATGGACCCATGCAGTTACCATGTTTACCATGCAGTTATTTTCCAAGTATGAAGGCAATGCGATTATTACTCGTACAAACATAAACGAAGGAATATTCATAATCATAATATTTTATGCATCAGTTATTCATTTTGCGTACTTAACTGGTTAGCAATTAAATACGGCATCAACAAAAGATTGACGTTTGGTTATTTTTTTTTTCAATTTATTATGTAATTGCAGATATTTTACCATATTTTCAATATGTTGATTGATTTATTGGTATCATACCATTCAAATGAACCATTGGTGTTCGTGTGCTTTCGAAGCTACAACAGAATGTTTGTGTCGACTCTTCTGATATATGTTGTGATACTTTTCTATGCTTCATACTGCTGTATATTGCATATAGGAAATCTCTCCGATGTAAATGTGATGCGATTTGAAACGGACCCTTAAAGTTGTTCAGAATGTTTGGGTCGATTCTTTTGAGAAATTTTATGATAATTTTCAATGTTTCATATTGCTGCATAATACATATAGGAAAATTCTCCCATGTAAATTTGATACCTGATACGTATTGAGATTTGAAACGGACATTTAAAGTTGTTTATTTGGAATTAATGAAAGTTCCTTCCACATAAGAGAAACGGACGTTATTCAAATGAGAAACTATCGCACGACAATAAAGAAACGAAAACTTAGTTTGCATTTGTTGCAATTGCTTCAAATACTAAGCTATGAAAGCGCCAGTAAAACGGAATTCCCAACTTGGAAACACTATTTTGGATGCGTTGTGCAATAGTGATATATTTTTCAAGATACTAACATCTGTTGTGCATAAAAAAAATGTAGGCACCCTGTCGAACTTAAGAGAACCGTGAAAAATCTTCCTCATAAATGTTAACGATCTTTTGAATGAAGCGGGGAGAAGATCACTTTTTTAAACAAATATCAACTGTCAAATCAATTGTTTCTAGAAATTTAAATTTTAAATTGAGCGAGTGCTACAACCGATCAAATTTATCATTTTGTGATAAAGTTAATTATTATGTACTTATAAGTACGAAGAGGTATAAAAAATCTTAATAAACTTTTTTCATTATGATTATAAAAATTTGCTGTGTATCTCTAGAACAGCCATTGGATACCGTATCTAATGACATGCATTTGATTTCCGTTTTGTGTAAACTGAAAAATTATATTACTTTGTCTCCTAATTACAATGAACAATACATTCTTTGAGAATGGATTTATAATGATAAATGTTTCTTCAATTTTTTAAAAATTCATTTAGCTTCACTCGGATCCAGGAATTTTGGCATGACGCCAAATAATGTACTTCAAAGTGTTACTCATGGGTTTGATGGTTCGAACGGTGCCAAAACGTTGAAATATATCTTTATTATCTATTGCGATAAATTTCGGATTTTGGAGGATTCAATTCTACTACAGAATTTTGAAATGTATCTTCTCAACATTTAAATGTTATGAAGGTATTTGTAGTTTCTCTGAATACCTCAGATAGTACGTTTGCAAAACTTCGTGCTTTCCGCACGAAGTTTTGCTAACCGTAGTGCTTCGAAAAAAAGTAGTATCGACGTAAGAAAAATTTACATTCATTTAAGAAGAGCGCTATATTGATTTAGTATAAAGAAAACATACACCAAATAATTTTCAAATAATTTATGTTGTTGATAAATCTTTGGGTAATTCTGGTGTAAAAACAATAACCCCGTTATTGTAGTTGGACGAGCAATTCTGGCACCAAAGAAAAATAATTATTTTTAGTTGTCAGGTTATGATGATAGATAGCGGAAGAAGTGGTAAATCTTATAACATTTCGTAAAAATATGTTAAAAAAAATCTATAATTTCCTTCAGCCACAAACACTGCCCCAAGACATAAGCATGGTCTGCCGAAAGGTTTGAAAATTATTTCAAATTTTATGGCCTAAATTGCTTCTTACAAGACAATTACACAAATATGTGCAGTGGACTGCCGAAAATTCACTGAGATCAGTTCGAAGAAATACAGCCTGCAAAAATACGACTGATTTAAAAATATTTACGTCGAATATGGTTTACTATATTTACATCGAATATGGTTTGTTAGATAATAAAAGCAAGTATTTTCGTACGGAAAGTTACAATAAATATTCAGAAGGCTGTCTGCGTACGATAAGTTAATAAACTGTACCCTTTCGGACTGCAATTTAAAATCACTTTGCTTACACTCTAAAAAGTCTAGTTAAAACATGCGAGATCTTTCAGTGCCACGAGGTCCCATCCTCAGACTAAGTGCCAAGAAACACCTAGAGGCAACCACGATATACATCATACGTCACCCACAATGACTTTGTCGTTCGCACAAATGATGCCATTGTAATATGTTAAAGTTCAAAGGAAGTTAGTAACAGCAAAAAAAGCTTGTCACAAACATAATTAAAAATTTTGGAGTGACTACCAGAAATGTCTTTTCTCTGGTACGTAACGACCGAGACAAAGTCACAGCCCTGAACAAACCTGGTGTATATTGCATCCCTGTAGTCCACGAGGACCTCGGTGTTGCCGTTCAATTTCAAGATGGCAGCTGCAATCTCTGAAATTGTCACGAGATAGTATCTAAGGACCCGCCCAATGCACTCTTTCAGGTCTCAGCAGCTTCGTAAACACCAGGTCGCCTTCCGCATTGCTATGTCCAGCCATATGCACCCGCCTCTGATACCACGGGTTTCAGAACTTTTCGGCAAACTTAATACACACAAAGCCGACTTGCCGATTAGTCTCCTGGTTTCAGCTTTCACTAGTCCCACCCGCCACCTGGAGGAAGCTCTTATAACATTTATTCATGATCTAGTGGTATTACCTGAATATTCTATTTCGAGTTCCAGGGACGCCCTTGAAAGGACTAAGGCCTTTTCTTGTTTAAATTCCTCACCTCTTCTGATGGCTTTGCTTAATGTCAAATCCCTCTTTTCTAGTATCCCGGTCCCTATTGTTCACGATTGAATTGCTCTCAAACTGTCCTCTAATTTTCAATTTTCTGATTCTAAAATTAAATCTTAACTTTCTTCTTTAAAAATAATCCACAAACGCTCTTATTTGAGGTTTACCAATACTATTTATCGTTAATGTTCATGGACCACTATGGGGTCACCACTATCCCCTCTTCTCGCTGAAGTCCTTTTTCAGGATCTGGAGAGTAGGATTCTGGCCACATGCCGTGCTAAACCATTGCTATTTATGCGATATGTTCATGATATTCCATCCTAACAGAATTAGAACCGTTTGCAAATGCTGTTTCATCCGCTTATCCTTCATTGATATTTACCACTGAAGTTGAGATTAATGGTCAGCTCCTTTTTCTGGATTTCCTTATTACTGCTACCTCTAAATTGTTTTTTATTTCTTTTAGTGCATCTAGGAAACATACTTCACTTCCCATTCTCATTCCGAATTATTCTTGTCACCCTACTTGTTATAACCTTTCCGTTTTCTCCTTTCTGGTCAAAACGGCACACGCTCACTCTTCTACCCCAGCCATTCGAAATACTTAATACTATCAAGGACATTGCTACGTCATTTTGCTACCTCAGGAATTTAATTGATCGTATGAATGTGAGATATATTCGGAACCATTATCCTTCCTTACATGGTAAATTCCACTCACTCACATTCGTGGGCTCCATGTCGTTTACCCCTAACATCGCTCATACCCTTCAATTGGCTTGTCGACCTTTTGGCATTAACTTTGGCCACAAAACTCAAAATCTATTTTCAATCATCGGAAAGGGCCGATTTAAACCAGAAGATATTCATACGCATGGCATTTATACACTGAGTGGCGACTTTAATATGACCATCTGACAGTTTTAAGCAAATGAGCTATGACTGCACGGTGTTGCCGCCAGAGGGCGAGGCTAGTATAAAAAAGGAACGCTTAGTGCTTGCGACACTAGTGGAAGAGATTTTTTAGTGAAGAGATGGGTAAAAAATACGATTTGACGGACTTTCAACGTGGGATGATTGTAGGAGCTCGGAGCCATGGAGCGAGTACCATCGAAACCGCCGCATTCGTGAAATGTCCCAGAGCATCTGTTGTAAAAGTGTTTAAACTTGGACTGACAGCCAAAAAACTAGGTCTCTCCGTGCAACGTTTGGTCGTCATCGACTAGCGACAGCTCGGGCGAAACGGAGAGTGTCCAGACTGGTAACAGACAACAGAAGAGCAACAGTGCAGCAAATTAAAGACCACCTTAATCAAGGATCCTCTAAATTGATCTCTACACGCACTGTTCGCCGTACACTGCATCGGATGGGATATGGCAGCCGAAGGCCTGTTTGAACACCTTTGCTGTCTGCAGTTAACAAGCGAAAACGTCTCCAGTTCGCACAGGAGCACAAGAATTGGACAGTCGATATATGGAAAAAACTTATGTGGTCCGATGAATCACGTTTTCGGTTCCACCATGCCAATGGCCGAGAGAGAATTCGGCGAAAACACCACAAAAGCATGGACCCCAAATGCATTGCTACAATCCTTCAAGCTGGTTGAGGCAACGCTATAGTTTGACGAATGGTTTCGTGGCATGCTTTGGACCCTTTAATTCGTGTTGATCAACGTCTGACTAGCACATCATATCTAAACATCGCTGTGGCGCAAGTGCAACCTGTCATGTGGATGGTTTATCCCATTGGCGATGGCTACTTTCAACAAGATAATGCGTCCTGCCATAGTGTTCGTATTGTACCGGATTGGTTTAAGGAACATGACCGAGAGTTAACTTTGCTTAGGTGGCCTTCACAATCTCCAGATCTCAACTCCATTGAGAATTTGTGGGATGAAGTTGAAGGAGCCATCAGACAGCTGGATCCGCAAGCCTGCAATCTCACACTTCTATAAAGTGTTATTCATCAAGCATGGTCTCAGATTCCACAAACCATCTATCAACATCTCGTGGAGTCAATGCCACGAAGAATCGACGCAGTATTAAAGGAAAAATGTGGACCAACGAAGCACTGAGGGGATGGTCATAATAAAGTGATCAGTCAGTGTATAATCCCTCTGAAGTCCCATCTCACCAATGAGAAAGACACTTGCTATATTGGCTTCACAGATCGAACACTCAAATTCCGATTGTCAGAACACCAGTTAGACATTAAAAATGATGCAACCTAACGGCATTAGCCAGGCAAGTTTTTAATGGGACTCACGAACCAGTATGGGAAAAAAACTTCTATCCTTGCCGTCCCTTCAGCTAAATCTCAGCTATTGTTAGCCGAGAGCTTTTATATTCATAAAATGAACTATATCTGCTGTAATGACGAAAAACCTATGTTTATACCGTTCCCGTAGAGATTGGCACAGGAGCTGTAGCTCAGAGACTCTTGTCGACATCCCTAAAAGGGTCTCTTCTAATAGGAACATTATTTTAGACTGAAAGACTTACTTGTATAAATGAATATTTACATTTTTACTTCAAACTGCAGTGGTACATAACACAAGTTAAATATGGGTATTGTAATACTAATATTATCATTTGTTAAAACATTTAAGTGTATCTCAAATCACTATGACAACGTTGGATTTAATTGTGGACCTGTGCAGATCATGATTCGTTCCGTCACAGCACACTTATAAAAACTGTGTCTTTGGCGTCCTTGTTCCATTTGTCTTTTTAGTCTGAGGATGGACCCTGCAGGCGAGGTCCGAAAGACATGAATTGTATTTTAATTTTATTAAAGTATTTTAATCTATTATCTCATATATCGTGCTTACACGGATTTTGGTTTACCATTGGATTTTAGCACAAGACCCGTATTGCTTGTTTCAACATTAATTCGTTTTCTGTTAGCGTAACAAAGACCATGACTATCCCTTCTAAATACCTCTTTTGATATGCCTTTATGAAACAAAAATGCTATTGTCGAAGCACAACAAACTTAAGACGTGTTCATTCAACGTTCTGGAAACCTATGAAGCTAAAGCTTGAGTTTACCATTTAAGATGCATCTTGTACTGTCTGATATTTTCTGCACTGGGTGAATGTGCTATGTGTAAATTCCAACCTTGCCCGCACACATCCGTTACCCCCTGAGCACCCCTTAACGATGAAAAATATTCTATTCGTATGCACTCTACGAATGTTCCAATGTGACTACTACATAGGGATAAACGATGGTTTCATCGTCCGTGGCTGGGACGCCTAAACACAATCGCTGGCAAACATTTTATTATGTTAAATACATAGCTTCCCCATACCCGCTTTCCCCCATAATGTATGTTCAATGCTAAACACGAGATAACATACAAGAAAAACATATGCAGTCCTAAAAATAAAAATGCTTCTATGAATGCCTGCAATCCTCTCTTACAGTCTTTCGACACGCTTGGAGAGGATTACTTTCCTTCATAGATCGTATGTTCAACAGAGCATGCGAATGGTACTATTTTATCAAAAATTGGATATTAATCGTAATCTAGCTACGTTCAGAATTCAGCAACTCTCCGGGTGTTCAACTTTGGAAGCAAAATACATGTTATTAAGATTAATTTTAGAGAAATATGAGTTTCACAAAATATGCCAAGTCTATCAGCGACATAGAAATGCACACATTCTTACTGCCATCTATTGGTTGATATACGAGATGACAACACAATCGCTTGACCCGAAAGACGTAAGTATTTTAGCTATGCTTTGAAAGGATCTTCTGGAAGGTTAATTGAGTCCTTACCTGTATGTCCAACAGATCATGTGAATGTAACAGTGGTTTAACCATTGGCTTCTGATCATTATTTGTCTGAGATGGGTTCGGGTTCGAATATATGACATCCATTCCCGAACAGGAATGGATATTATGTTTGCCTTACTGCACTGGCTTTCTCCCTTCGCGGAAACCAGTGGCCCTAAATCAGAGACGAAAAACTGCTTATAGCTCATTGAGTTGCTCACCGTGGTCATTAAACCTTCAAACGAAAAAAGTATGCATTCAAAGCAAAACTTTTTTATCCTAATGAATCAGAACCTGGATATCGGGCAGAATAAACCTAACTAATTCGTGCAAGGATCAATGACATTACAAATCATAGGGAACCGAAACGGCGTGTCGTTCGGGACCTTAGTGCCAGACATTGTACAAAGACAGCTGCAATATTTTAAGCGTTGTACACATCTTCAACCAACAGACGCTGACTTCACTGAAAGTACAAATGTCAGCATCAATGAATTTCTAGTTCACATACATTATTAATTAAAATTATTTTCCAAAGTATTTACCAAAAAAAAAAAAAGCACAATTCTGACATAATTTATTTATTAATACAATGCTGCTTCACAAAACTCATCTCTTTGTAATACGAATTTTGAATATTAAGAAAATACACAAAAAACAACAGCAGCCGTTTACATACCATAAAAGTGACTTGTGTCGGAAGCAAAGTTGAGGAAATAATACTAGATAATTCCTTGATTCAAAGACCTCAGGAATCGCTAATAATATGATAAAACGCATGCTGCAGATTCTTAAAATAGCGAAATAGAAGTCCAAGACAAAAATTACAAAGACAATCATAATATATTGTCAAGCTTGAAACTACATGTCGAATTCTTACAGTAGAAATACGGTGTCCAATGGTTTTATAACTTTAGAAGGTTTCAATTCAACCCTCTCTTACTCAACCTTTTTCATCAAGTTTGATTCTGTAACTTACAAAACACTATGCATGTACCTGGAAGCTTCAGATATCATGTTTTCAAGACATCCAAATAAAAAAGCGTTTAGGAAACGTATGTCACCTGGAAGGAACCCTGTACATGCCTGATAGTATATCTGCTAAAGGAAGACATGTTGTCAGAGATCCTTAGTTCGTGTTCCACCCTAACCGTAGTATTCAAACCAAGAAGGACGCTCACTCAGAAACCATGATTTTATCAAGTTATAAGAACTGTTCGTCCGTGAAGTATGATAACTTTCACAATCCTTGCCCAGCTCAGCCCTTCACGAAGCATACTATCTTCAATTTGGTTAAAAATACAACACGCAAACTGCTTTTAAGGATATCTACATCTTGTAACAAAGATAATTTTAATTGGGATATCGTGGGTTATAAATGCAGCATTTCATGTTAAACAATTTGAAATTATAGAATAAATCGCATACACAAGGCAGAGTTGTAATTCGTTATATTATTTACCATTTTTCATAATATGTGCAAAATTTATGTGTGGGAGGAAACGGAGAGACTTGCAGAATTCTGGATTCATTTAAAACTAGCTATGGCAGATCTTTTTGCAGTCGAGTGATATTTACATTTGAATATCGGTAAGAGTTTTGTTAATTGATTTGTAGTTTTCACTGAGGCTGAACGGAAGCTTCAATCCACCGAAAACAGATCGATGATTCAAAGTGTGGACAAAACAAGGCATTAATATTGTTTCTCAGGCATTTTTTTTTATTTTCAAATATTCCAGATGGATATCCTATCTCTCGCAGTTCAGTCTTCTCTTGTATGACGTTTACTCAAAGAAATCATATTTCAGAACTTAAACTCTTTTTGAATCCCCATACATTGGATGTAGCTTTTCCCATTTAGAAAATTGTATTATTCTGCTTACGGTTTTAAGCTCTTCAAAATCATGGTTCGTACAAAGAACGTCAAAAAAACAAAGAAAAAAACGTCATAAAAATACACTAAATTAGCATTTCGCTATGCAATCTTTTTCAGATAACACCGTCATTAATGACAGAATATATATGCAACTCAAAAACCACACTTTTTAGGAAACTGAAGTCTTTGTGTGCAACCTTTCTGTCAATAACGCAGAAAATTACAAATATAAATTTGTAAACGATATACATCTCAACGGCACCATAGATTATCATAAAACATACGTCGGGGTATAATTTCATCAAACTATGCGAAAAATGTATTAAAACTCATTGTTTATAACGATTTCTGATTTCTTTTTGCCGTATATGCTTAGGAAAATAGAATTAAAAGGTAGGACGCCCTTCGACCTGAAAAATACTTTGCTCCATTCTCTGTTTGAATATTGCCCTGATTTTCCGCCACACCTAGCGATCTAATTGTACAAGTTGCAATATTGCCTTTGCTGTTGATGACTTCTATATGAAATCACTTCTTGTACAATTTGTGAAGTTATGTATAGCAGACACCGGCCGCGAGTTTGAGTAATATCAAAATTCAAACCCTTTTTCTGGCTTCTTTACTAATTTTCCGATGATTTATGAAATAAACTGTTCCATTTATAACTGTTCTTTGAATCTCTGTTCGGCAATAAATGTTGCTCGTGCATTAGACGGAAATAAAATTGCCTTAGAAGTCTATTTAGCTGAAACATAGCACCACCACAATCTGATTTAAAAGAAAAATCTCAATTCATTCAATAGATATTTTCTCATTTTTCTTGTAATGACGTGCAGAAAGTAAGAAAATTCGCCTTCTGGATAATATACTGCATACGTAATATCGGTTCATTAAGGACAAACTAGAGTCCAACAGTTTCTGGATGCAGTGAGTGGTTGTGAGCATGTTAACCAAATTAATGTATTGTTTAGGTGAATACTAAACTGGTATGAATAACTGTTGCTTTTATATTTAACTCCAATTTATTGCCATTACAATTCAGAAAATATTTTTTCAGTTAACATAATGTGAAAATTACTCACAAAAATTGCTTAGAGGATGTTAATGAATTCTTTTATTTTCTATCAAACATGAGACTGAAATATACACTACTCTGCACCGCCATTGTGATACTGTTAAAGCATTTCGAGACCCACAGAATCCAAAAGACAGTATGCAAAATTTAGTAAGAAATGGAACCAAAATATTATATTTACAGAAATTCTCAATGCAAATACACGTAAGAGTAAATTAATGTCTTAATTTTTTTTAACTTTGGAAAATAACTGTATGGTCAGTTATTGCCAATTATGGAATTTAAGAAGCTTAATTTTTTTTTCTTTCATTTTCATCTTCCTGATTGACGTTCTTCCTAAAGGACAGATTTGTTTCAGCTGCGGTAAAATTCCTACATTTCTCTTATATCTAATAATTGATTTGGATTCTTCGAATATATTTCTGGCAAATTATTTTTGAAATCTCGGCGCCAACGTCAATCAGAAATATATCTGCATGTACATTTATAAACCCTCCTGTCAATGAAAAACAGCACATTATTTTCTACATTGATTACTCCTTTTCTCTTGTTTAGCTGCTAGAAAATAAATGGCACTTAAATGAACTTTTTACTGAAGGTACAGTAAGGTACAGTGGCAGTGAAATGAGCTTTTTACTGAAGGTACAGTAAAGTACAGCGGTAATAAAATGAGCTTTTTACTAAAGGTACAAATAATTTCCAACGTTTAGCGTAACAGTGGATCCAAACGAAGTTCTTGCTTCTTGGCTTAAATCGAAAAACACACCGCTGCTAGAATCATACGTATATAACAGCTCAAGAGAACATTGCCGATTTAAAACGAGCTGTTATTGTCTTCATTTCTGCATTTTTTTTGCGGTTGAGTTTGCAAAAGTGTAGAAAAGAATGTTAAACTCCACATCCATGTATGATTAACGAAATCAAAAACATTACACTTTCCATGTGTCTGTCATTTTAAAGCAAGTTTCTTTCAAATATAGCATATGACATCTTTTAACGGCTGTATTCGTATACAGTATATTGGTTTATTAATTGTTCCCTTATCGTGTAATTTTAACAAATTATACATTTAGTAAATTATTAGAAAACTGAAATAAAAAATAATTCATGAAAGAAATACGGTATAACGCCATATAATACAAATTTTGAAGATGCCAATCCGATTTTTGGCGTAAATGTGACAAGGATGGTAAGTCAGATAATATCCGAAAACTTGAAAATTTTCATCGTCCTGGAACGGGACACGAAAAAGCGCCTCCCAGAAAACTCCCTGGTATGCTAACCACTACACCACCGAGAACGACCAAGTTTCAAGTTTCCGATCAATTTGAATATAACCATCACAGGATTCGCTAGTCGAAGCAACCGGCATTCATGTTTTAGCGATTCTGGAGGTTAAGAATCTTATCCCATGTTTGCCCGGAGAAGCCGATAAATCATGAAAGAAATACGGGATTACGCCATATAATACAAATTTTGAAAATGACAATCCGATTTTGGGGATAAATGTGACAAGGATGGTAAGTCAGATAATATCCGAAAACTTGAAAATTTCCATCGTCCTGAAGCGATGAAAATTTTCAAGTTTTCCGATATTATCTGACTTACCATCCTTGTCACATTTACACCAAAAATCGGATTGTCATCTTCAAAATTTGTAAAAATTAACTGCTTAACTTTCAGTTTTTGCAGTGTATTTTATGAATCTGATTGAAAACTCACCACCATTTTAGTCCGCGATAAGGTGGGTGGTGGAATTAAGGTCTTAGCACCTCAACCCAAATATAGATGTTGAAACTGGCGTTACTCCAGCTTTCTGGTTATATTTTACATAAACTAGTTAAAAGAACAGGAAGTTTTCCTTAATGTCCAGTTTCTCGCAAATGGCAACACATATTTGAGGTTACGTGGATTAAGTGTCGCACTTATGTTAGTTTGGTTCATGGGCTAGCCATTACTGCAGCAAAATGTCGCGCAAATCGTTTCCGAAAAACGGAAGGCAACATCTGTGGTTTCCACTTGGTCCCACGCAGATTGAAAAGGGTTGTAATTAAGAGACTATGGCTACGTGGTCTGTTGACAGACGGCCGCATAATACTCATCAACAGTATCTTCCACGATTCCTGTAACATGTGCTTTTGCACAGTCCTTCGGGAAAATACCATCACGTGCGGAAAAACGTGTGGCATTGCAGGTTGCTCTTGAGGCTTTAGACCAACAGATATTTCATGGATATAATCCGTTATCAGCTTATCCAGTCCATACCAATATAAAAATCCTTACATCATCATATCACACCCATAAGCTCAGATTATGTTCATCCGATTATTGCAATGTCAGGCTCTCGCTATACTCTTTGCCAACATACACTGCAAATATTGTTACCTTAATTCATTTGACGACTTCCTTTCTTCAATGGCCGAATTATCCATTCTGTGAATTTTTGTCACTAGGATAAATTTATTTTTCTGCCTTTCACCGGGATCAGCCGCTTCGAAATTGGAAGACGACTTCCAAAATCCAATTTCTTTAACTCGCTGCCCAAGGTCACTCTTTGTTGTGGTTGGATTAAGCAGGCCTTTGCTGTACACTGTAAGAAATGTTGTGCCCCCGAAATGGCCCTCAATTTTAACTCTCCACCTAAATTTATGTCGCTTGGACCTGGAAATCCTTCAGGATTTCTGTTGCTAAACTCCTTTGGAACGGCTGATTTTAAAGTCATCAGTTCTGTATTTTGTTTTAATTGATCTTTGCTGTCACTAATCTTGCGTATACGATTTGATTTGTTTAAATTTCTCTCAATCAAATGCTTTTTACTTGTTTTCAGGAGTTAATGCCGACGATATTGCAAATTATATTTAAAATTAACAACAACAAAGATCATAGTAGATCATGTGACTCTTATAGTAGGGTACTTTGGGGAATATTTTTCATTACTGTTTTTAAATTTCCATACGTTCTTGTCCAGAGTGTGCATTTTAACTATTTTAGCAGGTTTCTCAGCGCGGAATCGCAATGCACTATATGCGTCAGACGTTGTGATAATATATAGGCTTAGTACAGGTTATATAATATAGGCCAACTTACTGAGACTGAATACATTTTTTTTCAAAGATAATTGTCAGCGTGATAAATATTCAAATTGTAAAATTACGTTTCGGGGAATCAGAGTCAGTTAATATAAATTGTGATGCTTAGTTTAAATTTAAATTAAATGTTTTTCTAGAAATGTGTGATTTTAAAAACATAATGGGAAAATCGCTATGTAAATGTGATTAAGGTACTAGGTTGAGAGCAGTTTGATTGTTATTTTGTAGTTCGCACAACTGTGTGGTGAATTATCACGATGCAGGTACTTACTTATTTTTCAGACACTCCAGAAACTCTGTTGCGTCACACGCATAACTTAAATATATGATGTGTTTTAATGTTCAAAGTTTTGAGAAGCAATGCTAGTTTTGATTGAAATAATATTTTCGAAGTACGTACGAGGAGGAATAAAGGCAAATGATAGCATTTCGTTTAACATAGTGATTTTGAGAAAAAAATCCCCAAAGCGGAAAATTTGTTAGAAACAGGAAATGAAGGAGTAATGGAGTATGCTGCCTAAATACTACGTGTCGTTAGATCTGTTGAAGAGAAATGCGGCATGACGCTCCACCCAGATTAGAAAACAAATCTTCTGGAGAACTATCCAAAACGACATGCATTTTTCACTCATTTTTCAATTTAGCATCGAATAACATTAATTTAATTTTTCAGTAATTAAGAAAATTGCTTTCACACATCATGATTTTGAAATACATGTACTCTATTTACAGGAGACAGATCTCTTCAGTAATTTCTTTAAAACAATAATTTAATATATAAAAAGGTTGAGTTTCTTTTGCTTAAGACTAATTTCATTTGTGTTATGGAAGTGCAATGCTTCAAACACTTTGAGAATAACAATTAATTAGTCAGTGGTGTAGGTTTAATGTGTGCCACAACAAGCGCTTTTAGCAACATGTTACAAATTTTGAATCTCTCTGAATAGTGCTTATCTAGGCTTCATTCAAAACATATTGTTTGTTAATTTTCGTGTTGGAATTAGTTATAAAATGCATTATTCTATCAGAAGGCCGAAAGGAACGGAGCACTAGTTTATAACCATTTGTGCAAGGTGTGTTCGGTAGGAAAATGAATGGTCTTTTTTTCCTAGCGAAACGGCTTCCTCTCTTCCTTCGAACCACTTGCCCTACATTACGTGCAGACGATGGCTTATATAGCCCATTTAGTTGCACACAAACTGAGGAAAATAAAGGAATTACTTCCTGTCTTAAATAAAGTTAGTGGCAGTAAATTATAATTTATGAAACCCTCCTCAGGTTACAGCAGTTGCTTATAGATTGCAAGATAAATCCATTTCTGCATTATGCTATTGCAAGGTAAATCCATTTTTGCATTATTTTTATATTTTGTTTACGAAAAGACATTGCCATATCTTTTCGTAAACTGAGCGGAAATCTGTTATCATTCACATAACATTTAATTTTCATTTTTTTTTATATTAATGATTGTCAGATCACTTTGATCATCACTACCTTCTCAAAAAGATTTACTACAGCACCCATTTTCGAAATGTTATTTAGGTGTTTTGAAATATACCATCAGAATGTCTGAAATTTTTCGCGGAAAACCGAAATCGTTGATAATTTGCAAACAAAACTTGGAAGAATTCCTGCACATATTATTTAACTAAGATTATTTCATAGAATCAATGAAGTGTGGTTCAAACTTTTAAAATGAGAATATTAAATGTTGATTTAGGCTCGACTAGGTCTGTTTTATCCCACATTTTCTAATGCAAAGGGTAGATGCTTCTCCGTTTTATTTATCTATATATGTATTAATTTACTTCTTGTTATAATTTTCACAAGTCACTTTTATTTTCAATGAAAATATAAGTATAATCACTTATTTCCGAAATATTGAAATTTTCAGAACGTTTTAATAAAGGTCCATCCTTAGGATTGTAGGCCAATATCTCCCTAACAAGGGAGTGTGTATACAGACAGGGTGATCAGAATCGACATCACAATAAACCTATCGGACGATTCCTCGTGGAGAAAGCAGCTGAAAACAGTTCTACGTTGTCCGGTCGGATGTCGCATTCCGGAGATATAGGCGCCGAAAGTTCGTGACGTCACATCCGGTAACGCACATGCTCGTTTAAGAGCTATGTGGATAGTTATACAGACGTACGTATCAGAAGGCAATCAAGCCGCTCCTGTGGCGTAGTGGTCTAAGGCGATGGCTTCTGGTCATTTGTCCGAAAGGGGTAGAGGATTGAATCCCGGTGAAGCATGGTTGTTGTGTTTGTCCTGCGGCACTGACTCTCTCCTTTCCCTGGAACCAATGGTCCTAAATTCAGGACGGGAAACTACATATAGCCCATTGAGTTGCTCACGGTGGTCGTCAGGCCTCCAATTAAAAAAAAAGAAAAATAGGCAATCAACATTTTAAAATGTGGGACGTGGTGGATATGCAAATTCGAAGGACGTGGTGGCGTGAAACCATCAGTTGTACGCCTGCGCGATACGGCAGGTAGGGCTGAAAAGCGTTGACGATAGTAGAAGATAAGCTCATACTGCGCTGGTACATTTGACATTAGTGTGGGTAGCGATATGTCGTACAGTTTGACAGAGTATTGGGACATGTATATCCTATTGGGGGAATGTCATGGTTCTGCATTGTGTTCAGCAAGGGCCTACAGCGAGCGATAGCCAGCACGACGGCGCCCGGGCACCAAGGACATACGGCGGCTTTACGCTCGAATGCGCGACAGACCCTCTGTGAGAACACCATCCCTCTAGGACGCCATACTTGAGTTAATACAGGAGGAGCCAACGACCAGCAGCCGTGCGATCGCGCGCCATTTCGATGTGCACCAAAGTACCGTACTTGCCGTTCTACACGACGAAGACCTGCATCCATATCATATCACACGGGTACAAGGCCTATTATCACAGGATTATTTTCGAAGACAGGCATACTGTGAGGGGCTGCTACAGCAACATGCTGCCGATAATAGTTTCATCCACCGGATCTTGTGGACTGATGAAGCAATGTTTGCACTGCAGGGTATCTGCAACACCCATAATAATCATGTCTGGGCATCGGACAATCCGTACTCAACACGTGAACATGCTCACCATGTCCGGTCGGGTGTTAATATCTGGTGTGTTATTGTTGGCGATATGCTAGTTTGACTATATCTTTTTTCAGATAGTGTGACAGCTACCAACTACATGGTGATCCTACGTGATGTTCTACCGGACTTGCTGAAAAACGTACCAATAACTGTTCTCTGCAATCTGTGGTTCCAGCATGATGGAGCACCGGCGAATTACGCTGCAAATGTTCGCCAGTGGCTGAATGCGGAATATCCCTTAGATGGCTTGGCAGTGGTGGTCTTGTTGCATGGCCGGGTAGATCACCGGATCTTAACCCATTGGACTTCTTCCTCTGGGGTCATCTAAAAGAACTGGTATATCGACGGCCTCTCATCAGCCTGCACAACCTAGTGGCCACTTTACACGCGGACCTCAAAACTGTAACCCCTGCTATGCTGACACGCGTGCAGATGTCTATTCCAAGGCGGGCTGCTGCCTGCGCCGCACTACGAGGTGGTCATTTTGAACACACGTTATAAACTGGCACGTATCCTCGTGTTTTATCATTTGTGTTGTAGTGGTACACATCAACAAATTACTTGATTTCTGTCAAAGTGATTGGATAAGTTATTTCTAATATCTGTATTCTTACCGGATGTCACGTCACGAACTTTCGGCGCGTATATCTCCGGAATGCGAAGTCCGATCGGACAACGGTTTTCAGCTTCTTTCTGCACGAGGAATCGTCCGGTAGGTTTGTTGTGCGGTCGATTCTGATCACCCTGTATATAAATTTACTAAGTTCTCAAGAAAAACTATTGAGACGATGGTATCATGAATAATAATTCGTTTTTAATCGCATTTTGCCTCTATCACAATCTTCGCAAAGTGTACTTCTTATATCTCCCATATATGTTTCAAGTGAAATTAAATATAAATCTGTACTGTATAGCTCACTCTGCTGTTACAATTCTACAGGCTACAGAAATGGCTCTGACTCAGTCATAGACGGATTAAACGTTGAACTAAAATTCAATTTTAATTAAAAACGTAAGACTAGAGAAAACATTATTGTCTCACTGATTTATCTCGAGCAAGGAACTGTTGTAAATACGAAAAACACTTCTTTCTGAAACAAAAACATTTGTATTTTTAAATGATGGGATTTTTCAACTTGAAACGAATTTAGCCAGGATTTCCGTTGTTTTGGAAATAACCGGTTTAAGTTAATTCTGCTAAAGCATGTTTTCACATCTAAAGTTTTTCGTATCAACTTCCCTACAGCCTGATCTTTAAGAGAAAAATATATGTTTCTTTAGTGATAAGCCTTTTGTCTGAAATTTGTTGTTATATGCAACTCAGGTTTTCTGTCACAAAAGTTATCACATATTAATCATTAAATTGTATTTTGAAGCCTTCTTTGAATGTCCAAAAATCTGAACATTTTAAAGATATATTCAATGTCTGACACTTATCCTATTAAACAATATTTGTGTGTTATACACTGCTGGCCACCCAAAACGCAACACCAAGAAGGAAGCATGCGATTGGCCTGAAATTCGCAGCATGCGTCGCCCGCGAGAAGACATGCAAATGATTAGCATTGAAGGGCATATGCAAATCATGTGCGCCCGGCACGCCACCGAGAAGCACTATAAGAAAGGTGAACAGAAGGCTGGGTGTAAGTTGTGGAAGTGTGTTGTGCTCCTGGACCTGTGCGTAGGAACCTTCCTGATGCCTCGTCGAAGAATACGGCAGTCATTCCCGCACGTTTCGGAGTTTGACAGAGGACGAATAGTGGCTTATCGCGACAGCGGTTTATCTTACCGAGAGATCGGCGCTCGTGTGGGACGACATCCAGCCACAGTGAGGTGAGTATGGATTCGGTGGGTGCAAGAGGGAAGGACGACCGACGAGAACGATTGCCGCAGCCGCGGCACACCACCATACAAGATGACCGGCATGTTGTACGGCGGGCAACGACTGCTCGCACCGCCAAATCACTAAAGTTAGGGGCAGGAATTAGGGTGTGTTGCGCAACAACCTGTGTCAGCACGTTCAGTTCGACGTCGTCTGCAAGAACGGGGACTTGTCGCACGGCTCCCATTTATCCGATTACCATTGACGTTACACCACCGGCGAGTGCGGCGGCAGTGGGCCGTTGAACGCCGCACCTGAGCTACGGAATGGCACGACATTGTCTTTTCCGACGAATCCAGCTTCTGCCTGCAACACCACGATGGTCGGATCCACGTGTGGCGGTACCGCGGCGAGAGACTGCATGACGCCTGCATTATTCATCGCCATACCGGTCCGTCGCCTGGCGTTATGGTTTGGGCACAACTGGATATGATACCCGCACCCCTCTGGTACGCATCGCCGGTACACTCAACAGCCACCGCTACATATCCGACGTTTTGGAGCCTGTAGCCTTATCTAATATTCAGGACCTGCTAGCGGCCACGGTTCAACCGGACTATGCGCACCCGCACGTGGCACGCAGCGCGCAACAATTCTTCACTGCCCAAAAGGTGTCACTGCTGCCTTGGCCCGCCTGTACTCCCGATATTTCACCCATCGAACACGTCTGGTCGGCGGCGGCCGTGACGTGTATCAGGACCGCAGATATCGTCGATTGCAGGAGTGTCCAATTACTTGTTGGTAGATAGTGTATAAGATCACGGACATGGAAAAATGTGAGGGCACAGGGCCTCGATAAGTGTTAAGATGGCACTGGGTTGACACTTATATGCTTTTTGCTTTACGTTGGTTTTCTATGTTTTGTTTCTTTCACCATTCGGTTTTTTTAGCTGTGAGCGAATTTGCATGTATTGTAACGGAGTTGGTGTGTTACTACTGAATCACCTTCGACTATTCGTATTTCCCTTCCTCTTTTTTATGTGAATATTTTTAAAGATACATTCAAATGAACAATAGATTACCTTCTATGTGAAATCGCACAATTGCTGTTTTTATTTTCCGATGTTTTTTAATAGTTTTGAATTTCGACGAAACAGATTTCGGAATATTTACCTCAACTTTTTTAACAAAGAACATGAAATTACTTGGGTCACGGAGATAAGATATAAGTCTGAGTGTTTCAGATTTATGTCTTTTTATTTTTCTAAGACGACCTCTAATTCTAGAATTTTCATTTTATGCATAACTTCATATTCGCTTTCTTGTGTACATTTTCGAGGGTCACACAGACTCCTACCTATATTGTACCTGTTGATGGAATGAAGCTGACGTGAAATATCTTATATTTTATTAACTTAATTTAATTAGCAATAGAAGCTCTATGTACACAGACGTCACATTTTAAGTAAATAGACACCTGGTTTGTTAATAATAATTTTTCTGTCCGCATGGAATGGAAAGAGCTGTAGTTGAAGTTAGATTAATAATCTGGTAGCCATATCCTATGCAGTTCCAACAGTTTTCACTTTGTCAGGCATAGTAGAAATGAAATTAGAGATTGCGCTCTGTGGAATTCGAGCCCACGCACATACACACAGATTTGCACTGCTCTCCTGCAAACAGTTACTGGTTTTGCATTTTCTATGACAGGCAGTGTTTTTACTAGTGAGTGAAGTTATAATATCACAAATCTAAATACATATACTGATATACAGTAATGCGGGACCATTTTCTTTATTATTTTTTAATGTCCCACTATAAAGATATGGGGGATACCTGAAAACGCAGCATGAAACAGTGAGAATTCCGTAAAAGATAAAATAAAATATATCCTTTCGGAGTGTCCTATTAAAAATAACTTTAAGAAAGGACGATATGTTGTGATTTCAAGTTGTCAGGAACCTGTGATTCTAGGTACAGGTTAGTCGCTTTATATACGAGGAATGCATCCCTAATGCCCTCCCATATTTCAGTTTCAGCTCTTCCACAATGGTAAAGTCAACTTAGGATGTACTTTCATGGACTTAGACATATCCACCATTAATCATTTAACGAATATAACGCCCGAAATGCCGGAACATTTAAACAATCACGACCGGGTAGAGTAAGAAGTATTTCTTAGCCCCACCTGTTTTTTCAATTTACACGACCTCTACAGATTTAGCAGAAGGGGCTCTCAGTTACCATTGTTGGCTTCAAACAAATATGTGAAGCAAAGCGTTGGTATATCCAGGAACGATATTCTTTACTCTCATGACATCACATGACCTCTCCGTTAAAGAATGTAGTAATCGCCCGCGGGAAAGGTCTGAAGCTTAATTCACTTCAATTCTGCAGATCGGAAGTTTCTTGTGACCCAGCACTTACCCTTTCTTTGTTAATTTGTGAAGAGGAGGTGAGAATTTCTGAAAGGAGCCACAGATAGTTTCGGACGTTAGGTTATTCTGAGTGACACAAGATTTCAGATCCCTGGTCGTTAAATGGTTGATACAGTAAAACGTCTGAATGGAGAACACGCCCGGACCTCAATGTTTACTCGCTACATGGAGATTTCCGATATTAGGGAGGCATAATTTTGGGCACCCGTATGCTCATAATACAAAATAATTTGGAAATAATGTGTACTGAATATATAATTAAAGTTATATTTTTGGATTAAGTGTCTTCTTTGATGTTCCTTTTTTTCTTGTTTTTTTTTTTGTTTGACGGTGGGAAACAATGCACCTGTACATAAAAGATGCACCGTATTTTCATTTAAAAATATCGTTTATATAACATCTATCTTAATCGACAGGGTATGATAATATACAGAACAGAGCAATTGGATGTTAACGTGAATGAATTTTGGCAGAACTGAATTAAACCAATAGAAAACCACAGAAGCAGTTGCATTATCCTTAGTTTTGCGAACTTCCACATTCTTGGTGTTACGATCTTTAAAATGCTAATTTGTGTTAAGTGCTCATTACATGTTTTATTTCATAAGCTACATGAGTCAAGGCATGTTGGGGAAGTGCTTGTCACTTAGATACGAACATCATGCCAATCAGTACAAACACATATCTGAAACATCTCTGAGACTTATTAGTTTAGGTAATCAGTTCTAAAGTTTTAATATCAATCGCCACGCAGCACTTAATGGCCATATTGAATAATAAATTCCAAAATGTAAGAAACAGGGCCTGGTTAAAGCCTCGGTGCGCCCCTAGGTTAAGACATGTGAGTGGGCTCTCAAAGAAAAATGACGGGGAATCATTGTGGAATTCGTTAAAACACGTAACTGTAGCAATATGCTTGTGATAATTAATAGTTGTGCTTTATTCAAATTAAAAAAATATCTGCAGTGTTTTCATAAAAAGTCACTGTATTTTCACCTTGTTCACATAAGGAAATGAGTTAAAATCTTAAGATTCTTAGATTTTGTCATCGAATTTATAATGATTTAGCATTGTATACTTTCTTAGAGAAATTGGCTTTTTTTCTTTTTCATCTTTTTTTCTCTATGCTTTTCAATGTGAAGCCACAAGGAACTTCGAATATTAACGATTCCAAGTACAAATTGGGAGTTGTGGGTGGATAGTAGAGAAAAATCTGAAACTGTCTCGCCGACGCCACTGTGCACAGATACATGTAAATGATACACAGATACATGACGCCACTGTGCACAGATATTTGTAAATCAGAGCCTTGGAATCCGCTCGTCTTCCAACCTCTCTTTCTGACCAAGTGGAAATCATACGAGACAAAAAAAAAAAAATGTTTTACAATCCCCCCCTCTCTCTCTCTTTCTCCCCCTATTATTTGCCCAGGAATGTCTCCTCAGCCCATGGTCATTGTAAGATCTAAGGCTATAGCCCCTACAGATCCCTCTCCCTCCCTTAATCCGGACTTGGTAAGGACACACTTTCCAATTAGCAGATTCCTTGTACACGTGTTCAGCTCACTGCTTAATTAACGAATATATTCATTTGAGACCGTTTTAGTACATTTTGCTAAAATTCGTTCCTAACAGTTGTGGGGTTAAACTGTTCTTTTCCTTCTTTAGTGGCTAAAACTTTAGAACATGTTTCAAGACAATGAATTAAATAACTATCTTAGTATCGCTTGGCCCAAATACTAAGAAAATGTTAATTTCCTTTCCCTTTTAGCACAGATATAGAGAAAATGGAATTTTCCCTTTCTTAAAAAGTATATTGCTAAATATACTTTTATTAATTTAACTTCGAATCATATATCAAATATACATCAAATACAACAAGATCGACGTGAATCATTAACAATAATTAGGAACATAATTCAGCGTCAGAATAGAAGACACGTCCATAATTCACGAAGGAACATATATATTCTGTTAATATCTTATTTTTCAAATAAAGATTCTAGCAAATTTCGCAAGATACACGATTTTCTAAAACCCCGCTTAATGATACATTGTCGACAAAAACGTGATAATTTTAGAGGAAGACACTTTCAGTATTATATCTGATAAAAACGTTATATAAACTATTTGCTGTTGTGAACAATTCATTTGAAACTGTAATCCTGTTCGTAACGCCTGTCAACAGGCTTTAATTCGTAAGGTACATATTAAATTTAATTTCATGAATGTAAACAATATGTTTCGCAGAGAAGTTTGCGCATATCTAATATAGAATCGTAAATCGAAATGTCAGTTAATCATCTAATTAATAGATGTATAAAATAATATTTTGTTTTCAAAATAGAACCTTTTTTCCCAAGTAAATTAATATATCCGCTATAGATCATTATATCTGATATGTTTCGACTCATTATGAACAACGTTATAAAATTTATATTAGTCTTATATTTTCAGAAGACATTTCCACATTTACTATACTCTTCTGAGGTATTTTGACACTATCATAAGCCAGAATATGGTAAAACCTTAGAAGCTAGTTTAGTCAGGCTTACTCTCTGAGTAGAACGTTATCCCTCGTCCGAAAGTGTAGGAAATCCTTCTAATAGGTAAAATTAGAAATAAGGATTCGTTTTACTACAAGTACCGGTATGCAGTTTTACTTGTGAAGCTGTTGTCTCCAAATGAATAAAAGTATTTCATATTTTAAAGGTTTTATGCTGGAATATCTGATTTATTTAAGCGACCGGCGCTTCACTATATTACGAAATGTTGGTTGTTAATAACATCATTTTGAGAAATGCTTTTAAGCTTCGTGATGACAAAACGACGCTGTATTTAGCCTCACATGGCGTGTCGGTATGTAAACAAATTATGATAATAAAGGAAGGAACGATTAAAAATCTCTTGAAGATAACTTTCAAAAATAAGTTCTACTTCTTTGACAAACATACTTGTATACGGAATTATCTACAATTTATATACAAAATTACTATACATTCAGTTGATGTCCTTTGATCAGCCAATGGCGGTATGACTTGTTAGCTCACCCTACGTTAAAATATACTATCCCTAGGAAATATCATTTGAGGGTTATTACGATGCCGTCTTTTGTAATCCGGTTTGAAATCATGTTCAGTCAATTCTGTTTACTTCACCAGCGTCATAAATATTTATTTGTCCTGATATTAGCTTTGCTAGTGTTTCGTTTTTTTCTACTTGTTCAATGCTTTTCTTGTGGTAACGTCCCGAAAAATCAACGTCGTTTACATTGTTTGGAAGGAAACAAGATACTAGCATGTACATGGATTTATTGTGGAGATAATGTTTTCTGCGTTTGTTTCCTATACAATGTATCAGATACATTTGATATGTTTATTTTCTTGTGTAGAAGTTCATTTTTCTCTTTTCTTCTTTATATTCCAAAACTAAAGAACGTGAAAATATTTTTAAAAAATGTATTTGATGGATAATTTTAATTAAACATAAGTACGTTCACATTTCTTGGGAACGTTACGTTACCAGACCTACTTAACTGTTTGGACACCTTACCACTTCGGTAGCGAAATATAATTTAAGTCCCGCAGTGGCAATGTGAAGAGTGAAGAGGTGTTACAGATGTGTAATGTGAGGCCAAATGTTGTTAGTAAGGTGAAGATTAATATTCTCAAGTTGTTTGGCCATGTTGAAAGAATAAGTGGACCTGCTGCCTGAGAAAATTCTTTTCATCCCAAGTGGCAGAAAAGAAAGGTAGAGGAACGCCAAGAAAATCATGGGAGAGTCAGATTCAGGAATGTCTGCTTGAGAAAAAGATTATGAGTGGAATTGCAAAAGGTCTTGTGTGCGGCGTGTGATGGACGTTAATTAAGATCGAGGTGAGCAGAGATCGTTGCAAATGGAGACCTTTGACACATCAAGAATAAGTAAATGTCACTTCTATCAGTTAAATGTGCACTTGGCACATAGTCTTTCTTTGAGGAGCTAACTTCTGAATCTCAGATAAATGGTTAATGATTTGTATGTAATGGCCTTATGTCAAACACTTATTTGCTTTTAAGAAAACTGCTGTTGTTCAGAAATAAACTGTTCCTTTGTAATCGGATTTAAAAAGAGCTTTAGTAACATTCGACGATGACCCTTGAAAGAACATTACGGCACTTGGGATCTCAGAAGCTATTGGCAGAAATACTAATCTGCATACATTTTACGTTTGTTCTACTGTATCATGTCCATATGCTGTGTAAATTGATTTTGAAGCGGGCTGTAACACTTTAACCGGACGCGCGGAAAGAATTTACTCGGTGATAAAAAAAATGGGGTGATATAACCTCGAATGAAAATGTACGCAGTATAACCAATGTGCGAAACGCGGCAAACATTTAAACAATTTACGCAGTCTAACCAATGTGCAAACTCTAAACATTTCAACAATTGACGATAAGATATATTCCTAAAAGCTCATTTTTCACAGTGAACTTGTTGTTTACAAGGACCAGTGTAAGGAATGATGTTTTAATTTCATTTCTTTATCTAATTTTTTTCTAATATTTCTATACAGATTCATTTTAAAATGTGCTGCAAATATCCTTTTTGTCGAATTTCAACATAGGTGTAGATAAATGAATTCCGTGTGTAAACTTGAACATACACAATTTACGAAATACGTTGAAGAGTGTGGTGGACTGGAAAATTGCACCTATGAACTGATCTTGATCTCTGTACATTTCATAGCTATTTAAGGAAAGTTTAAGGTTTTCTATTACCCCGTGAAATTCCGTTTCTTCGTTTGGTGAATCATGGTTTTATACCTCATTCACTCTTGCTCAGAACAGGAAAAGACATTCTGTCTTTAATATCAGATGAATCAGTTTCCGTACTCCCATGAACCATACGTTTCCAGACTCAAAGCAAGTACAATTTAAGCAGTCCTACTTGCAATCTCCTTTTAATTGTCAAAGTCAGGAAGAAATTACTACTTCCATGTTAAGTCCCGTCATTTAGAAAATTCCTCTAACCGCATTTTAGTGGAAGTCCAACAGAACAAAAATTCTTTAAATGCATTCTGAAAAAGCCAATTCATTGTTTGCCACTCCTGTTCCTAACAGGTGAACAGCACAGACTCTATCTAATCAAATGAGTCGAGTTTGGGTTAGTCGCGCGTTAGGCAACGGTAATTTGTTTAGAAGATGGTAAGCTGTGCAAAGTGAGGTATCAGTCGTAAGTTCATAGATTTGCCAGCTAGTCTGATTGCATTTCGTATGCTCCATGTGATGATTCAAACAGGATTTTGTTTCAGATGGGCTTTAACGTATTCCTGTTTCTTCTCTGCAGGATGACAAATTGTTCCAATTGTTAGTACTCTACAGAGCGTTAATACCATGAATACCGACAAAGTTATTAAAATATACTCAAATAAGCTGTAGCCAATTAAAAAAAATCATTCTATTTAATCCACACGTTATTGATTTCATACAAGCGCATGGATTCTCATATATGGTTTACTATCACATGTCAGAATCCATCCCTGCCCATTTTTGGTGACTTGTAACTCATCTGTGATTACCACAGCTCTTAGCTTGGTTGACATCTATTGTATCCACAAAGAATCCTTGTGGATTTTATTCCCAAAACTGAAGGTGCAAAGCAGGAGAATCCTCAAAATGTTGTCCGCCAGTTGCCTTTGCGTTGCCCAGCTTTCGCCTCTTCAACAACTTCGGCCTAGCCGCTTAGTGCTGCAGGGGTCAAAACTCTGGCTCATGACCATTCGTCCTAAATAGGTCCCAAATCGAATCAATGTAAGCCAGGGATGCTATGTTTTGCTTCCGGTTGTGGCTCTCTCCCTTCCCTAGAACCAGCGGTCCTAAATTAGGGACAGACGGCAGCATACAGCCCAAACAGTTTCTCATGATGGTCGTTAAACACCCAACCAAGAAAACATTTGTGGCTCTGTTGAATTTTGCTTCAACATTCTGTTATCCACAAATGAACTCTTCCTCTATTCTCTGCAATACACATACCAATCGCTAACACTCGCACGGGAAGTACACTGTCCAAATGAGTTTGATATATAGATCGCATCCCCGTAGTTCAAAGTTTTGTTGGGAAGGTTGACTTCGAATTCGCCATTACTCCAAACCAAACGTTTTATGGAATGTTTCGTGGGATGACTAAATTAATAGAATGATGTCCGGTCTTTAAGGGTACAGCATACATTCTTGCCAGAATTATGTGTCTTCCTACATTTGAATTGTCTGATTCCAACTGCATCCCTTATTTGAAATTTCATAACGCAACACACGGAACGCTACATTGTCAAAGTAAATATTGCTCGTTTCTCTCGAAGCAGCTGACGAACATTGCATTGTCTTCAGTAATTCTGAATATTTTCACCCAACTTTTACACCACAGCCGTTTTAACAGTGTTGATCTTCCCCTCTGAAAACCGACGAATTACCTGAAAAGGAATTTCACTCCTTAATTCCAAATAAATGTTCGCAAAATATCATATATCTTCTTCCTTTTATGTATTTATTAGAGAGATTACAGGATAACATGATCCTCCATTGGAGCTTTGAAACAATATTTTAGATCTGTCGAACTAAGCTCCAAATTCTTTTAAATATGTCGTCCCTGAGAAAATGGTTCTCTTTTCAAGCTACGATGAAATCAGTGGATTTAAAATACGAGAGATGATTATATTTTCTTGCAGAATGGTTAACAGCGCAGATGCACTTGCAGAAGTATATTTACCACTAACTTCTATCTGATATCATTTCAGAATATTAGCATTTCTTTCCATTATACTGCTGTTGATGTAGCTCCTGTATTTAAACGGCAGAAATCAGTTTTGATAGAATCCCTATTCTAGTGTTGTTCCAGTTAGCCATTCCCACCGAAATTAGATTATTTAAGAAATACGTGGAATATTAAATCATTCTTTGCAGTTTGAACCAAACTAGACGGTAAACTTTCAGCTTAAAAAAATTCGACTTTATTTTTTCTGATTAGAATTGTTCAATGAAAATGTATAGGAATAAGTGACATATTCATCCTCAGCTAACATTTCTTCTAGTGTAATCCGCAGTTCGGCAGGATATTAGGCTGATAGTTTTCAAATCATTAACAGAATATTCGGATAATTTTTTATTTGTAGATTAAAATATGGACTATTTACAATTTTGCTTTTATTTTAAACAAAATTTGCTTTCTGTTAAATGTTCCGTTCATGTATTTCTAGTCATAATTTTAAGATGTAATTGACTAAATAAATGGAGGGTAAAAAAAGTCGTCCTAAAAAAATTTATAAGTTGGAGGCCGAAATGGAGAGAAAAGTGACACTATCCTGATAAAGAAATATGTGTAAAACAGGAAGCCATTGAATGGAGAGGAATGCAGAAAAGCGCACTTCATATTGGTTAGTGAAGAAGGAAACGTAATTTTACTTCACTACTCCCGATTGTGTGATGGGTGGCACGGAAAATTACATTCCGAACAATATTTTCGTCCCATTAAATGAGCAAATTTTGCTCAGTTATTCCGTATTTGGTATAAATCTGGGTAAATTATTCTAACGATTATAAATACGCTTTAATTCTTGTTTTAGGAACACATTTTAAAGCAGACTAACTTTTCGGTATTCGCAGTTCATGAGAGAAATAGGTAGCAATTTATCGAAGTTTACTTTATCATGTGTTTAATTTCCTTTCTTTGCGTGTTATAAAATCCTCTTCGAACTCTTCACGAGTATGTTCATTCTCTATGAATGAATATTTGTGTAAGAAAAACTTCCAATTTTTCACTCTATAACGTGTACAAAATTTAGAAGTTTCCATCTGCTCCAGGGGAACTTGTATTTTTCATTTCTTTAATTACTCTTTGAACTACATTCACTATAAATGGATTTTCAAACACCAGGTTTAAAATAATGAGCAAGTAAATACCTGTTAAAGGACTTAGGAATCTTGGTTAGCAAAACTTGGAAAGTTAAAGAGGCAGGTTTATTTCTAATATATATTTTTTCTCAAATATTACCACTTGCTATTTTATTCGAAGTTTTAAGAAATGAAATTTTTATTAGTTGATTACATTTTCTGCACTGGTATTCAAAATGAATGTCAGAAAGCCATGCTCAGAAATAAAATGGGAAATATTGAATAGCAAGCAGAAGCGACTGCTGGTTTATGAACAAAATCATAAGGAAAATAGAAATTAAAAAGCAAACAAACAAGAATGTACTAATATGTGTATACAAGGTCATACCCGTAAACTTTACCAAAGTGACATTTTAGAAAGTAACCTGAAAGTGCATTAAAAAAGAATGATAATTTTGTGAGGACAGACAATTCTCACTACGGTGATACATATGCATCACCAAACTGTTGATGAACTGTGGAGCCAAATACTAATATTTCCATTCCAAGATAACGGCGGAGCGTAGCAAGTAATAGTTTCTAAGAGGTTGATGATGAGCGGCTATGTGTCCTCCCAGAGTATTCTACACTGGCTCTATAGGGTTCTAGCTTGAATACCTGCCTAGGCAGTCCATACTCCTAATATTACGTACATCGGGAAGTCATAGACAAGCAGAGACTTGTGCGACGAGCTTTGTCATCCATTAAAAAGAACTGAAGGCCAACATCGCCTGAAATATTTTGTCATAGGGCTCTAGAATCTCGCTGCTTATCTCTTTCAGTGAGAGATAAACGAATAATTCAAAAGCGCTTTATCGTATGATCCGATATCTGCTAATACTGATATCAGTGTTATCTGTCGCATGTTGTATTTGATGGACTGTCAGACAGTCATATCGGAGTGTATCACGTCTTAAAAGTAGTATATTTTCATTAAATCTACGACAGCGTTATTCCAAAGTGTGCATTTTGGCCAACACAGTTAAGCCGAGAGACGCAGGACAGGGATTGTAGCCGAGAGGCGCAGGACAGGGATTGTAGCCGAGAGGCGCAGGACAGCGATTGTAGCCGAGTGTTTTTAATCGTACTCCATTTGAAGCAGACACTTCCTTAGCAATTGAAGATGCATTTAATAATAATGAAGTAGCTCAAATTTCCCTCTTCATGCCTGATGTGACCTGAGGTAAGTTAGGCACTGCACGATACTCTGTTTTCCAATAACCGGATGTACGGTCCTAAATGATGCAGACCGTCACTGTTCTGCTAACTCTGGTAACTTGGGTGATCGGTTCGTCAAAGCTATACCATTGAGATGATGGTCTTTCCGCGCATTCGTTCAATTTTGGACTGGAAATCACTCGTGTCGGAGCGCCAGCCTTTCTCTTCCAACTGACTCAAAATAGGATCGCTTTGCTAGCAATTTATCCAACACACGTGGCGATGTTGCGGAAGAAGAGTCCTCTTCCCGCAGTCAGTCACTTCAGCACCGATCAAAAGCATTCGGTTGTACGTACGGATCGTTTCTGTTACGGCGGGTCTTACTTAGTTACTACTACTCCCTTACTGCCGCGATCCTCGCGTATCGACGATGGCAACTCACCCGCTGCTTTCTTCCGTTACACCTCCTGAGGCGGACCTATGAGGAAGTGGCGGTCACGAATATTTTGTATGTGGGCTGATGTAATCATTTGCACCTCCTCGCGTGAGTTATACATTCTTATAATTTTAATCTGATTGATTTAGACAACTTGCCCTGTGCGTTCTGCCTTTATACCTCCTGAGCAGCCGCTTCCAGGAAGTGGCTGTCACGAATCCTTTGTATGTGTGCTGATGTAACCATTTCCACGTCCTCGTGTGACCTACCCATCCTTAGAGTTTCAGTCCAATTACATACATATTTCCCTGTGTCGCATTTTCAACAAACAGTGGTGTGTACAGCGTAAACGGAAGTGCCAAAAGTCATGGAATAGCAGTATGCAAACTTTTAACTGGCGCTGCCGTCGTAAAAAGGTTTCGACGCACGCCACGTTTTTTATCAGTTGCGAGGTGTTATCTCGTGAGTCATGCTGAACAACCGAAAGTAGTATTATGGCAAGTCCATCTGAATAATCGGAATTCGAACGATGCGTATTAGTTGGAGCCAGACGGATGGGGAATTCAATTTCTGAAGTTATGGGAAAATTCAACATTCCTTCATCCAAGGTGGTACGTTTGTACCCAGAATACCTCATGGAAGGCATTACCACCCACCGTGGACAGCGCAGTGGCCGAAAACGGGTGATGAAGGGCGGACTAGTGGCGTCTGACCAGTAATATCAATGATAACAGACGAGGAACTCTGGCTCAAATAACATCAACATTTAATGCAGGAGGAATCAGAGACATATCCATGAAGACAGTGCGGCGTAATTTAGCGTCCCTTGGGAATGGTAACAGAAGACACAACAGAGTGTCTTCGTTAACACCACCACATCGGACACACCTGGGAACGTTGTACACGGCAATTGGACTCTGGAAGACTGGCAATGTGTGGAGTGGTTCGATGAGTCACAATGCTGTTGTTACGAGCTGATAAGGTTCCGGTGTGGCGCCGAGCCCATGAGGCCATTGAACCAAGCTGTCAACAAGACACTGTGCCAGGTTTTTGTGGCTCCATACATGCGTAGGGAGACTTCACATGGATCATTGTGGGTTCTCTGGTCGTCGTAAACACATCATTAACCGGTAACCGCTTTGTTGCTTTGTTAGGAGACTTTTGTACTTTTTCATGGAATTCATTTACACAAATAACAATGGGATTTTCCACGCGGAATGTGCACCATGTCATCGGGCCAAATTTGTCCAAAATTGGTGCGAGGAGCATTCAGGACAGTTCCGAAGGATGGGTGTCCACCACGTTCACCCAACATGAACCCCATAGGGCACTTATCGGATGTGGTTGAAAGATCTATTCACACCTCAGATCCTACACATAAAAATTCCAGGAAACTGCATGTATTAGCTCAGACTGCATGGCTAAACATCTGTCAAGAGATCTTTCGGCCGCTTGTGGAATCGATGTATATCGAGTTGCTGCACTTCTCCGGGCTAAGGCATGTACTAGATACGTATACCATGACTTTTGGCACTTCAGTGTATATATAACGAGAAAATCTCCAAGAACTGTAGCGTTCCTGGGAAAGCAAAAGCCCACGGATATCCGTGGGTTTCTGGTATCAGATTACCGGACTAAAGTGACTTCAAAGCGATCTGATAATATTTCTTAATCTAAAAGACAAAAGTTTAAAGACCATTCGGACTAATATGAAAATTATAGCATAAAAAACAAAGAAAAACATATCTACCTCACAGAGATGCTAGTAATCTAACATCGTTACATAAGATCATCCTGCGTGAAAGACGCCCTAATACACGAAGTAACTAATGGTTTTAAAGTCGAAAGACCCAAGTTAAACATCCACATGGACAATTCGTGATCTATTTCATAAAAGTATAACTGAGAGTAAAGAAATGAAAATATTGCAACCAGAAATTACAGATTACGTATTAATCTGTCCAAACGGAAAAACAAGTCTCTGGGAAAAATGTTTTCACACAGAAACTCACCGGATCGCCTAATCTTCATTAGGAGCTAAGAAGAGTGTGGATAAGCATAAGAGTTCTCCAAAAAGAAGAATTTTTTTCAATTTTAGTTTTCTAAATTTTAAATGAAAGGTCCAGTGACAATCGTTTTGCAGCACATGGTTGCGTCTGATTTGGAAGTACCAGCAAATTGGAATTAAAGCTGACTTTTCAGGGCACAGAATTCTTTACAGGTTTAATATAAATCTCTTAGTTCTCGTTTCGGTGTTCTTCTACAGGTTTAGTATACAGTTCCTGATTTGATATTAAAAATATATTTTGTCTCTAAATTTCTCAAATAAAAGAGCAGGAACCCTTCCGCCGTAAGTATGAATCGACGTTAGGACGGGGGTCGCTGCGGCTTACTGCTATGAGCCCAGTTTCGGCATGGCTCGGCGTAATGTGTTTTGTGACGCATTACTGCCGTCATCAGCATTTAAAACAGCTCCGAGTTGTATCACGGTATTTCTTCTAGTCTTCTGAAATCGACGAGACTTAGTCAGATTACACCATAACTGCGGGTCGTGGTCTTTCTCTCCTCGGACTCCTTTTTAAATATACATACCGCAGCTGTGACGATAATCACTTCCATGCCTTGCGTCTCAGTAATGCTCTGAAGAAATCGCCTGCCCATTACAATTTGTACTTTGTCAAACTAAATTAAGTCCGTTGCCTTTCTCATCTGAAGAACAAGAATAACTTTCACAGATATCAGTATCAGATGTTATTTATACCATTTCGCGACATTCACACGGTGGGCCGTTTACCAACAGTTTCTCCGATCTGCACAGAGGAACGCTGGCCATGATGTTTTGACTTTTGGCTGTACGTATGCATAATATAAACATATGTGCATATTACTGTGTATGCATATTTTTACTAGCTATCCAAATTTATTGGCGTAGATAAAATCAAAGTTTCCAAACTTTCGCACATCAACCAGTTGGCTTTTTTAAGGAAGGTAGACAGCAAACTAAAATATACTTAGCTAGCACAGGTTTAACGAGTGTTTCCTTCGGTCCCGAGCTCCTCCTTATGATCGGATTTTAATGTGTTATGAGGGGATATGTATTTTGCCAATCTTAATTTATTTTGCTAATCCAAATTTCTCTAATGTAATTTAAGTTTCATTCATAAACAACTTCATTTGTTATGAAATAAACTAAATACCAATTGCTTATAATTTGTGACGATTCATCAAACTTTCCTGTTTACTGCAGAATTTGCAATAACAATGTTTTATGTGTCCAAGTTAATGATGAAAATGAATCGCCGTTGTGAGAGCTGTCTACCCAAACGAGGTGATCGCATTCTTTTTGAGGCATTTTTAGGTTGCAGACGTGGCACTTTTAAAGCATAATATGCACACCTACCTCTGTTGCTATAAACTGTTGATTTCACTACTTATTTTGTCTCCTTATATCCCAAACGGAGAAAATGAAACACGTAACGGCAGGTAGGAAAGTGCCGTTACATGTTTACTTTTTATTCCTGCGAATGGCTTTCGGAGCTTAATGTCGGACGTCAGTGTATTTAGAGAGTCAAACGAACTGGGATGTATAAATATGTTGTTATTGTTTATTAGGAGTTTCTTACATTTTGATCTATTTAACAATCTCATTATGCATGTGCATTTCCTTTTCGTATCCTGTTTGCGAAGAGGAACTCACTTGAACTTAATCATGTTTGGGAAAGCATCTGTTCCGGAAAGAATCTATTGTTGATCAACATCCTACCATATGTGGGATTTAAATATTATTAAGAGCGTGGCCTTTTCTCCCGAGTTCATCGAGTTGCGTTACAAAGAAGGTTGGAAACCTTCCCTTTTTCTACAGATTTGCTTCTTTAACTTAAACTAGTTTAAAATTTGTATCACAGCAGTTCGTAATTAAAAAAAAATTCCCAGCGTTTTTTGGAAAAGATACAACTCCCATGTGATGCCTTACACTAAACACATTATTAAACTTTCCCCAAAATAGAGATTAAGAAAAATAAGTATATCGCTAAAGTGACGGAAATTTTCCAAACAGAAAGCAAATTAGGCATGTGCATTCCCCTTGTTTAAAAATAAACGTAGGTCGCACTTTTCTAGACACAGTTGAAAACATACCTTGTCGCTTATGAGATATGCTTATTATCTCATAAGTGACAAGGTAGGAGATAATAAGTTCCTTGAAAGTTCTTTGTCGCTTATTATCATAACCCTTCACAAGCCTCTCATGTGACCCTTCGTAATCGAGGTAAATCGGCTCCATGGATTACATAATAAGTATTAACTCAATACTGCGTAATGTTTGTCATGCGTTTAAACTTAATTATTGTGTGAAAACAACAATCATTATTGCTTTGCTTAAAAATGACAGAGATCCCATTGACATCGCCAATAAAAGTGATATTTATTATGCACCGTTGACCCTCGTGGATGTGAACAGCGAGCAACGTGTTTACATTGGATCCCCTGTACGTACCTTGGCTGCTCGTCTCGACGAACCTAAATACATTGTAAAGATCGGTTCACAAAACACATCTTTAGCCAGCCTTGTTCGCAGAGGTGAATGTAGCCCAGATTAGGACAGTATCACTATTCTTGCGTCTGCACCTAATACATTTTTGACTTTATTTACCGAAAGCTTGTATATATTACAACACAAAAGAGTGCGTGTCACAGTGATTCTCCTTACCACGTTCCCTACCCTTGGAAAGTGCTCATAGACCGTGATGTTTTAAACTGATTGTTTTGTTGTGTTTCCTATGTTTACCATAAGATATCCATCTCTCGTTTTTGCTAGATTTACGCATGTGTCAAGAACTTACCCTATGTCACTGATTTTAACTATATAACTCAGTAAGTTATATCGCTCTGTTAGACACAAATCTGAAGATAGGAGTAGCAGGCGACTCCGAAAGATCTTATGTACATTTATCACTCATGTGTTGTTTTTAACTGCAATTAAAGTTTTAAATATCGTATGGTTTTAGAAATCCATATCATGAATCGTGCTTCGACGGTTATTTATTATTGATGTTCTAACTTCATGTATTCTTTATCACAAATGTCCGAATCGCTTCAGCATTCTTCCGTATATTCAGTATGGTGGATTTCCCAGACTGATAACACGCCGAAATGGGGATGGCGTTATTCCAGCGAATTTCTAACATCAATCCTGGATTTAAAAAGTTCTCATCAGTTTATATACTGTTTCAGCAATAGTAGATGCACTTGCAGGAGATTTGGTGTCCTGAAAGTCGTACAAGCTGAACGCAGGGTGCAATAACAAGATGAATGATACATCCGTAGCTTGCAATATCACAGATCCGTACAGAAAAATATCTATTGCGAGACTAAATGTTTCTAATTATTATATACCACCACACTTCTCACATGCGTCCCCAGGTTCCCAGACATATTGGCTGGAAGCAACATGTGGTGAAGCGTCTAGCTGTTTTGTGCTCTTCCCCAAAGGATAGGATTTCAGTAAAATTATTATGTGTAAAATGACCAGGAAGCAGATTTCTGATCTCGCATGTTAGTATAATCGAACATGCCGAACTCGATAAACTGTGTATTTCAACCCAACAACAAGAAATTATTTTCTGTGATGTCACAGATGTTTATAAAACCCTTCCTAAATCTGTCGTATCTACATTCGAGTCACATCGAATGTCGACCTGTCTGAAGTGATGATGGGGAGGACCCGTCAGAAACTAAATATTTATTACTGAGCATCCAATGCACTCTTTATGGTGCAAGCTCAGTAATTGTGCTTCCATTTATTGTTAATAATTGAGCTATCATATATTATTTACGTAGTCAATTACAATTGACAGAACTCGGAATCAGAACTAAGTGAACTAAGATGACAACATTATTTAAATTTCTATTATATGTTATTCATTTTTAATTTTATCTACTGCTGAATTCCTGGGTACAATTTATTATAACAGGATTTTCGTGACTGATAGCTAGGGGATTTGAGAGCACCAAAATCGTTTGATTTGATTACAGTTGTACTTGTATTGCAAGTAGGGATGGTTATCGTCTTTGGCGAGAAGGGTGGCAGTATATCTGAAACAGCGCAGTTTGTGAACTGTTCTCGTGCTGCTGTGTTTAAAACGTATCGTTATGAAGAAATGGCACCATTGCGAACAAGCGACATAGAAATCACGGAACACCGCGTTCTATTGATACAAGAGATGAACGTTGGCTTAGGAGGAGCGTGAGGGCAGATAGACAAGCTAGAATAGACCAACTAAGTGGCCGAACGAACCAGTGGGCTACCGGAAGTGTGTCTAAAACGACAGTTCAGTGAACCCTGCTGCGTATGTTTCTCAGATACAGACGGAGCACCACTTTCAGGTCCGTCTAGCTGCTGTGAGCGCTACACACGGCGGTTACCTGGATATGAACCGGTGGTCACAAAAATGTGATTCAACCGTGTAGTTATTCTTTGTTTAAGTGCAGATGTGTTTTACCCTAACCGGGCGGTTCATGCACATGATAGATCTACCTATATAAAATCGTTGCATGCCACCCTGTGGGACAAAATATTTATGATCTTCCATACTAAGATTTCCCTTGAGGTGGTTTAAGGGTCAATAACCCTGATATCGCCCAGAAGTAAGGTTTCTTCATTATTTTATGCTTCCTCATTCGTGAGCCTGCCGTACGTGACGTCCCTTTTGTACTCTTCCTGGATGTGAACCGGTGGTCACAAAAATGTTACTCAACCGTGTAGTTATTCTTTGTTTAAGTGCAGATGTGTTTTACCCTAACCGGGCGGTTCATACACATAGTAGATCTACCTATATAAAATCGTTGCATGCCACCCTGTGGGACAAAATTTTTATGATCTTCCATACTAAGATTTCCCTTGAGGTGGTTTAAGGGTCAATAACCCTGATATCGCCCAGAAGTAAGGTTTCTTCATTATTTTATGCTTCCTCATTCGTGAGCCTGCCGTACGTGACGTCCCTTTTCTACTATTCAAGCTCTGCGAAAAAGAACCTTTTCGTCATTCCTATGTAACCATTCTTGGATTAATCCAGGAAAATAATGGTTTTGGAGTTTACTCCATCAAGTTCAAATGCGAAAGGTCGGAGATCATGGCGAATGATTACAAGTGAGCTTCTTCAAAATGATTTAATTTGTAGTTTCCTCAGATGTTCCTTCTAGGCGGTGAGAATTGAGAAACGTTATCGAGCTGGCCACTGAGGCAGGATACACCCCGAAACTAGTACATTGCTACATCGAGAAAACCGGAACCTATCGTAATAATCTTTCTATGCCGCAGCTAGGTTATCTGGGATCAATTCTCTATCTACCAAATGTTTCTTTTCAGCTCAAGAACCCGCTCAAGAAGATGAACCTCGGTGTTGGCATCAGATCCCTGACATCTTTATATACCATGCTTAAAGGAAACACCGAGCAGTCGCCACCTTCCAATGATGTAGGTGTTTATGCCCTTCCTCTATTATATCCGGATGGATCGGCGATTTTACATTAACATCACACCTACGTAAACCCGACATTAACATCACACCTACGTAAACTTGACCCCATTAACATATGTAAATTTCATGATCGTCCGCTGAAATTGTACTTGGTGTTCGTTTTTCACTTTCCGGCAGTGTATATTGTTAATCATCACTGAGCGAAAAACTCAAAGCACTTTTGTTTTTTGCCATCTTTTTGTTTTATAATATGACGGAAATAGAGATAAAGAATTGTCGTTTACGGCGCATATGGATATATGGACATGCCAAATGAGTACTTATACGTTGTTTTTGCATTCTTTTATTGGAAATACACTGACGGAAAAAAAATTGCAACACCAAGAAGGGGTTGTGTTAGATAAACGACAGTTGTTGGGCGGTGAGAATACATTTGTAAGATGACGTCTGTGCAAATTTCGCGCTCGGCGCATACATGTAGCGCTAGTAGCGCCCCACGGAACATGCAAAGCAGGTTTTCTGTAAATACGCGCTGTAACGTTCGTGAGCGTTAGTTATCGTTGAGATTCAACGTAGTGTGTTGATGTTAGTCAAGAATGCCTTTAAGAAGACGAAGAAGCCATTATCAACAGCTCACGGAGTTTGAACGAGGTCGTGTGAATAGGGCTACAAGAAGGTGGATTTTTTCCCCACAATATTGCAGAACGACTTGGCAGGAATGTAGCCACTGTGCATAATTGTTGGCAGCGGTGGTCAAGGGAAGGTACTGCCTCAAGAAGACCGGGTTCCGGCCTGCCAAGTGGCACTACTGAGAGGGAAGACCGCCGTGTACGGCGTACGGCCGTGGAGCGTCGTACTGCGTCGGCGGCAGCAATTCGAGCTGCAGGTGCCGCCACAGTGACACAACGAACTGTTACAAATCGGTTACTTGATAGACAGCACCGAGACAGACGCCCTGTATCGTGCATTCCACTTACTCTAAACCACTGCCGTTTGCGACGTCAGTTGTGTCAAGCTAGGGCTCATTGGGGGACGGGATGGATATCTGTTGTGTTTTCTGATGAAAGCCGGTTCTGCCTTGGTGCCATTGATAGCTGTGTGTTGCTTAGAAGGAGGCCAGGTGAGCGCCTGCAACCAACCTGTCTGCGGCCGAGACACACTGGACCTTCACCTGGAGTTATGGTCTCGGGAGCAATTTCCTATGACAGCAGAAGCACTCTCGTGGTTATCCCACGCACCCTGACGGCACAGTTGTACGTCGGTCTGGTGATTCAACCTGTCCATAATGAAACGAACGGTTCTTATTTCGATTAATCATATTTATTCTAAGCTGAGATATGTGTGATTGACGAACAGTGTACAAATCGGTCATTTCATTATGGACAGCCTAATAGTACTCGGTTCATTTTACAGAAAAAATATTCCAGCGCTGTAATAACAGGTACGCTTTCTTCCCGAAATTTGAAATTTTGTCAGAGGAATAAAATCTAAAATAACTACCAAATTTATGTTTTTTTCCCGTCAAGCAACCTGCCTCTGGTCAAGTAGTACGAAATTATCTGTGGTTACGAACTCGTGCCCATGCGCTCAATCCTATTTTCTCAAAGGACAGGAACATTTGCAGTAAAAAAAAGGGCATATCTGATTCTTATACTTAAAATATGTAATTTATCGATTCTTTTACTACCAGAACTAATCAAATATTTATCCTTGTTTGTTGTTGTCCATTACTATTCCCCACTACGGAGGACGGCACAGTTGAAAATCTAACTGCCTGAGGTAACAAAACTTCTTCAATGTCTTGCGCGCCAGTGAAGTAACTGTGTTTTTTAGAAATCTAGATTTTATATCTCCTGTACAATAGGAGGTATGAAAAATATTCCTGCAGATAGTAAGATTTTGTATTGTTCTATCTTTTCATTGACTTCATTTAGCGGCAGAGCTAGTTACTTTTCTCTTTCCTGCGGGTTTATTAAAATTTGGCGGTGAAATACACGCTACGTAATGAACTAGTGATTGCTATACTACTTGGATAACCACCAAAAAAGAAAAACAAAAGAAAAATTGATCAGCTCTTTCTATGGTAGTATTTACAACACAGTGTAGTTTCAGGTTGATACCGCACGGAAATTTCATTTAGCAGAATGTTAGAAGCTATTGCACCCTGGCATATTTCAGATTCGTGAGCGGGGAGTCAGCACTTTCCCCTGTGTTATATTATTATAAAATTTCGTGGCACCAAAGTTTCAAAACTAATGACCCGTGGATCATTGAAACTGTTTGAGACTTTCATTTACTTGGCCATTTTACATTTGCGTGTTTATTTGTTTTGAAGCTGTGAATGCAGTTTGTATCGTACGCTCATGTATTTCAGATCGAATACTTCACACTTCTAAGAGATGCAAAATTTAAAAAAATAATTTCATCTAGTTAGACTACTATACATAATTAGTTTACATGCAACTGAAACCAAACATTCTGTAGTGTTTCAGTAGTGGTAACAGAGTCATACATACAATGCAGCCTGAAGGAAGCAAGATGCATTCAGGATTTCTGCAGAACAGTGCGTCAAAGGATTCCTCTTCTATTATGACGTGAAAATCTACATCCTGACTACATGATCCACCAGTGTATTTACTGCCCGTGCAAAACAAAAATAATATGAAGACATTTTAAAGGGTTCCAAATGGAGTATATTTTTATTTTCCAAGTGATTTGCTGATTCAAAAATTACCCACTCGTTAAAATTAAAGATTGTTTGCACCTTATATACATAAATTTTATTTTGGTCAATTTACTGAATAAATATTTTCAGAAAGAACATCATTAATTTCAGTGTGTAGAAATGCCTTTTGTTTTAAACAAATCACCTTCTTCACACAACTCGTAATTATAAAAAACGGATACTTCACGTACCCATCTAAGGTTAAACATTAGTGTTCAGTGTTTAACCAAATTTCCCAATTTTAAGTATGTTTCCACTTTTACAAGAATGATACTAAATATCCATTTAAATTTAGAACATGTTAATTACAAATGAATATATGCGTTAGGAACTAAGAAATGTAAGGATCTATTGAGCATGTTTGATGTTTTTACTGGCTGCTCATAGCTCGTTTTTCAGTCGTTAATCTTAAAGCATCACTTATCATCATTAATTAATAGACTGTTGAGAATCATACAAAAGCCATAAAGACTCTAGTTATGGTAATTCTGAGTATTAGAGAACACAACGGAATCGTCTTTTGCCTTACTTCCGGGTACCGATGTATATCGACTTCCAGTAACACCTCGCAGTTCCACAAACAGTCTCCGTTCTGTAATTTCGTCCCACCGATTCCAGGGATGGGAAAGACACGACGCCATTGGCCAAACACATAACCAATACCTCAGACTGTTATCTACAGCCGGTCCAACTTGTCAAAAGTCTCAGAAATATATCACTATTTCCTCTACGGTTGTGGAATCCGAGTACCACTCATACAAATGTTCAACATCCAGCTCCCGACACATTTTCAAGAGGGGAACCAGGGACGAATGACGAATTGTCAGACCCACGTAAGTTCAGTGTGCGACTGGATCCTGAAGTCAATCCTTTCAATCATTAGTATTCACCGCTTCAATCCAGTTCTGAACACGAATATGACGGTACTAGGATGAATGGTCTCTTCATTGGTGCACTGAAAGCCAGGTTCTCAGCCTACTGTACCTAGTGGACTTTGCCCATTCTGCTTTGATGGAGAAACGAGCTTTGAGTTATCCTTCGAGGCCGGGATTCTCCTCTTTGATCCCGTCCTCGAACTCCGGCTGGGAGGGCTCCCCGTCAAACCCGTATGCTATCAGACGAGGGAGCTTCCTTTGAGGGTCTTAGGAAGAGTACAATCCTTGTTTAGAGGCTTATTCCTAATCTCATCTTCGAGACTGTTGATGTCCTCAGGACTTGAATATTCAACAGCGACCCCAACTTTCCTAACTCGTCGTATTCCGTTTACCCCTATCTGCAGCTTGGCTAGTTGAACTGCAGTCACGAGAGCCTCCTTTACGTCATGAGACGACTTGTCCTTTTCTGTGGGATAGGTCAGGAGAAAGCGTCTCCTGTCTTCCACTACTTTCTGTTTCTTCGGGGCAGGCGCTGACCCTTACGTGTTCTTTGCCCCCTTCCTAGCCGCTGCAGCATAGGAATACTCTTCTGGAACACAGAGTTTCCTGTTCTTTCCTTGTTTCTGCAACCCCCCTTCAAGAGTTGGGTTTAACTGAACCTGTTGCGCGCAACTAGCTGAACCTTTTAGCGATGGGTTTGGTGACTGATTTGAAGTGATATTGCATTATGGCTTCAACCTCCTTCATATAGCTAGAAATCTGAGCAAGATATTTACAAGGTGTTGCCAATAGGGTAGTGTAACCTTGCTGGTTGACCTCCAAACCTGGGTTCGAGGGGCAACGGGTTGACTCCCTGTTCTCCCGGGAGGTCCCGGGAAGAGAAGACGGTTTTTCCCTGGTAGACACCTCTGGAACGTCACCTGTTTGGCAATTATGCTACAATTCCGTGTTGACACGGGAGATTTAGGGACTGCACCCTTTGGGACAGCTGTACCCTTGTGAGTAGCTGGCATCTGTGTGAGAGAGATCAAGCAAGGCTTCTAAGTGCTGAGTGAGTTCTGAGACTACAGGGACTAGCACTGCTTCGAAATACTCGCTAGCTGACAGCAGAAGCCTCTGTGAGGACTTAAGTGGGGAGCGCTTAGGATATTCAACCTGCGTAGTTAAAATCAAAAGAAAGGCACCTTCAGGAGAAGGTTTTGCATTTTCCCTTCAAAGTAAAAATAATGAAAATATTTAAAAATATCGGTTTGTGCAACCTTTTGATTGAAGTCAACAGTTTCCTGTGTTGAAGTCTAGAGAGCATGCAAGATGACAAATGTCATCCTGGGTGTGGGTATATTTCTTTTTTTTTTTTTTTTTTTTGATTTACACCTCGGTAGAATCTCATGCGGCTATTTGTTATGATGCCCGTTTTCGGATACTTTGGCAAGATGCCAAATCATTTACTTCTAAAGCATAAAATGCATTTTTTTTGGATCAGTATTATTCGTAACGACTATATTTCTAGTGTCTCTTTCTTCGATTTGAATCGTTTTCTTTAGAGGATGTTACGATTTTAGGAGCAGTCTGAAAAAAAACCTCAGAAACATGCTTTCGGCAATCAACAATTCTGTTTGTTCTCAGCTGTTTTTCTTACTACATAATTATTTGCTAACACACTAACAGATCGTCAGCTCCGCCTTTTCTCATGGGATGAACACAGAAGGCACTCTTATGTATTCTCAGTTCTTGAGTGATTTTATTTTTGAGCTGTTCATTTTAAGTGGTGTGAGTACACATATTTTCACTTCAAATAATATTTTGGCTAATTAATACATTCCCGAAGGCAAACAGATTCGTTGCCGTAATTTTGGAATTGAAGCAGTTTCTTATGGAATATACGTTTATAAGGAGCGAACGTATTAACAGAGCTCGCTTCCATCAATTACGTTCATCTTCAAGTGTCAAGGATTAACAAGCATGGTGACACTAAACTCACTGTTCTTTCGGAACTTTTGTGGTTTTCCTTGCAAGTGAGCTACTGTACGGGCTATAAAAACATACGTTGTTCAGAGGAAGGGCACCAAAATGTTGTAAGTGAACCACTCTCAATTAAGGCACGATCCTGTGCTCGTACGGATGTCGGTGGGAGAGCAGCGCTTGGATTAATGCTCCCAAGGGATGGGGCTTAAATTTTTGAGAATCAGCAAATAAACTTTACTGATATATTTTTGAACCACTGAAAAATATCAGCATTTTAAGGCTATACCTATTTTTAGGCGATATTTTTTCATAATTTCTGTTAATTTTGTATAGCTTTCATAATTCTTGTTTTGTTTGGAAATTCCAAATTGAAGAAAACAGGATTAGATGCTTAAGATTGCTTACTGCGCCCGTGATTACGGTCAGAAACGGATAGTACTTCCCAGCTTTTACCCATTCCATTCATTAATTTATTACTTCCTAAATCTTTTATGGCATTGTTATTCCTGACGAAATACATTTGAATGAAGGAAATCGTAATAAGTATTATTGTGGAAAACACGCAAATCACTATTTATAATTCTAGAATTATAAATCAACATTTCTGAAAAAATTAATATTTAATTACATCAACACTAAAATATTTCATTGTTATATTGTGTGTAAAATACTTAGTCCTGTCTACTTTTCGAAACTTTTTGGAAAGACGATTCAGAAGAAAAATCCTGTTTCAGAAATAGAAAAAACATACAAAAATCATTTACAGCAGAATGTGAAACTGAGCTTTTCAACTACTTAACATTTAACCAATGGCAATGCATATACTCTACCTATAACATCATTTTATTTTAAAGCTTTTCTAACTGAACAATTCATTTCTTTTTTGAAGACAGTTGGACCTACGGCGTGATACGTTTGACATCTGTTAAATTTCGTAAGACACATGAAGTATTTCTTTAGCAAATTAATTTTCTTTTTCTCTGATAATTCGAATTTTCCTGAACGTTTAAATACGTATTTACTAACAACTATTGCTTTAATATTTTCCTAACAGAGACCGAACAGAGTGAAGGCGTTGATCGAAAAATTATTATTGAATACAACCATTTAACTATTAGACATGTCTTTCTATTTTTAATCAATGCTAGCTGTGTTTGCCAAAACAAATTGCGTTGCCGTATAATTTAAGAGGTATTCATCATAACAGAGAAAAAGGGAAAAACTGTAATTACATCATAACCTCGTTTTTATGCATTTCTCACTTTTTATAAGTTACCCTCATTCATATGAGAGTAACTGTGATATCGAAATTAGTTTAAGTATTCCTGAAACTGCTTTATAAATATACAGAAGGAGCACTGATCGATAATTAACTTCAATATTTTTAAAATTTCTCCTTATAGTCATATTAAGTAATTCCAATTTCATAGCTATACAACATAGTTTACCAAATTTGGTTCTCAATAGGTTTCACCCTTTTTAGTAATTCAACCGATTTATTTTCCAAACCTCTCTGTGCATTTCTCGTTCAATCATTTTTGCTAGCATTGTGACACATATATAAATTTTCAAAATTCATATTTGTTATATCAGCTGATGCCTAGCTCCAGACACACTAAGATACCTAATGTGTCCCACGAGAAAGCTTCCCAAATTATCCCAGATGCAGCATGGCCTTGATCAGAGCGGGCCAGGCACACTAAGAGACCTAATCTAACGCAGAAGAGGCTCCCAAAATCATCAGAGAGACAGCATGGCCTTGATCAGAGCGGGCCAGGCACATTAAGAGACCTAATGTAATGCACGAGAAGGCTCCCCAAATCATCACAGAGACTGCATCGCCTTGATCAGAGAAGGCTTGTTACGATGTGCCTGATTTCTGCGTCCGTTTTTCACTGTGCTCGCTGAATTGCACTGTAACTGTTCCTTTCTGTTGTTTCCATAAATCAAAATTGACCAACATGTCCTACGTCTGTTACGTTATTTGTGTCCAATAAGTGACAAAAACTGAAATTTTATGAAATCCTTCATCTTTTCTGTAACAATAGGTATATATTTACCATGAAAGATTTAATAACTTGTGTATTCGCATATTAATTTTGTCATTTAAAATTGTTACAGATATTCACAACAAATTTTACATTCACAGTAGCATGGACTTTAAATTTCAACATATGACTAGTATTTTGCAAAGGGAACTTTGAGATATTTAAAGGAAGGATATGTGTACGAATCGAAAAAATCAAAAGAGTGACGAATAACAAAATCAAATAATTAAAACTGGGTTTGACCTGAGGAATGGGTTTTAAGTTTTATAGATTAAACGTGATTTATTTACCGCAGACAATAGAAGTTTTTAATTTAACAATGTCTACTGGTGTAATTTTCTTTCGGTAGTTATTTGTAAAAATAAAGTATATTTAAGTTAATTCTTTCTTTCATACGTTTTGCCTGAGACAGACAGATAGTAAAAAGGAGATAGCTTAAATGCTCAGTAATTCAAAACAGGATTAAATATGCTTTTGTAAAATGCAGAATTTACAAGCTGCAGGTTTAAATAACCGGGAAAATTTGTTTGATTGTTGTAAGATAGAAACAAAAACATAAAACCTTTTTTTTTTATCACAAAACATGCAGCTTTGTTTGAACCCCTATCACATTTTTGGTGAAAAAAGTGCACATTTAAATTTCTCTGAGATCATTAGCGCCTCACAATTGGTGGAATAATTGCACTCAGCGACGAAAATTTCAATAAGCCAGAATACACGACGTCACACCTAATAATCAAAGCTGACACAGCATTATGCGTCCTTCTTCCAAGAATATGAAACTCTCTGTCCTGAAAATATTTTCGTGTGTAATCAGTGAGAATAATAATATCAATTCGAACCCTAAAGAAGTGAAACAATAAATATACCGGAAGGTAACAATAAAAAAAAAGGTGCGCAAGGGAATACGAACCGGTGCATTTTCTGAGATTGCTTTGCGTCAGTAACTCATAAACATTTTCTGTACTTCTGCGAATGTGAGATGATAAATTTGTGAAGGGCAGTACATATTTAATGATGGCTTTTGTGCCGTTTTTCTAAATAGAGAAATGTTTACCATGCAATGTCACGTTATATTGAGGACAAAGTTTAATTTTTTAAAACAAAGAACTAATTAACATAAATAACAGAAATGTGCTCTACGTAGCTTACAGAATGCTGTTTTACTTTATCAACACTTAGGAACACTGGAGGAGTAATCAGAAAGCCGTACGAGCATGTGTAATTAAAAATATACCAATACATACCTTGAGCCTAATAGTAATGAGCCTAACCAGCCTAACAATAAGTAAGAAGTCTTCTAACTGCATCTGGAAGATCTATTTCGTTTTCGATAAACTAGAAAAGGGCCGCCTGTGAGATACATTTGACAATGCCATTGGCAAAGGAAGGATCTCTCCTTGAATTTTTTGTTTAATCAGTAACATACCTCAAACCGTTATTCCTAACATATTAAATCCATTAATAACTTTTGTTGCAGAAATCGACGACACTACCTATATTTTATGGTTTCAAATATCTGACTTTTTAGCGTCCGTTTCAATATTACAGTACTAATCCATGAACGCAAGCAATGTTCGCAAAACGTTCTGTCTTCACTGAATATAGTCTCTTCTGTCTTTTACTTTTGACAAAGTTGTATGATGACTCTGAATATGAGCTATGGCACTATTCATTTGCGTGTTTAAGTCCTCCACGAAATTTTTTAAATTTACTGCAAAAAACATTAGCATCTAACCGTGTAAGTGCTGTTTTATCCATTCTTTTCTTTAGTGTTTTAGGAGTTCTTTACTACCATTGTGTTAGATTATTTTATTTCTATTTCAGTATGGATTATTATTTCAGTATGGAATAATTATTTTAAAATATGAAGTACTTTATTTCAGGTTCAGTTTGTGTGCATTGTGACGGGCTATTCAGGAACGAATCCCTAACAGCGAATGGATATTCACTGTGAATAGTGAAAGGTTCAATCTCGCTGTAAATGACCATTCCATCCGCTGTTTCTGCGGCACCGTTAGAAATCGCAGCTCGTTAATTTCCTTCCGCCGCCATTAGTTTAATTCCCAGTAAAATATGTGATGTCGGGAACTAATAAATGTCATTAGTTTTGTAAGTAGCAATGAGATTTCAGCTAGGCGTTATAGTTAAACTTAAAAATGTGAATGAAATGAGAATGACATTGATTTATATGTTTTGCATCAATTGTTCATTGTGGAAGTTGAATGGCTTGTAATTTTCCTCCTCCTTCCGCAGTTTACAAAAAACTTTCCTCGCGGGGCAGAAGCTTTATCTGTGAGTCATGCTATGAATTCACTTACTGGAATCAGTCATCAATGATCGCACCACAGTGATTTTGATATCTTCATTTCGCTCCGTGTTTCTAGTAGTTATTCACCCAATTTGGAGCTAATTTCCTTTTTATACGCCTTTTAACACATAGTTTCGTATAGTCTTTCTTTGAAACTCGAATCAAACCGCAAGGAAAAATTGTTAAAAAGTGTTTAGTTTTTGCAGAAAGATGTTTTCCTGCCCAAACAGGTGTCATTAAGTAAGAGAAATTTTGTGAAATTGAGTTTGAACTGTATAAACCTCTTGCCTACGAAATGGCCAAATGACATAAGGCACTGGCTTCAAAAACGTTTGTCGAGATGGGTCCCGTTTCGAATCTCGAATGTTATGCTTGTCTGACGGAACAGATAATCTTGTTCCGTAGCAAGTGTCCTTATATTAGTGGCGTGAGAATACTTTTATTCCATTGAGTTACTCATGGGGATCGCTGGACAGCGAAACAAACAGTTTACGTACCTGTTTCATTCCGTCTTATCGTCATTTATGCTTCAAATTGAAAAATCAGTTTGAATGGAAACAAATGTCCTGTACATTTCCTAGGCATCTTCAGCTGTTTACAGTTTGCTTCTGGCGTAATTATCCTATTTTTCTTCGGAAAGCTGCTGAAAGCTAGAGGATCAGTTTAGAAGACTATTGTCCCATGTGAAGTGTACGTAGTGTAGAATTATTCACTTAAACTACTGCTCCTGAATATGTTCTTTCTATAAAAACACGTAGACTTATCAGCATTCCGTCATATGGAGAATTTCAGCTGAGTGAAACATGAATGGAAAGTTTGCCTTTTCCCTTTTGTGAGATTTCTTAAAGTTATTTCAAATAAATAATATGGTTCATATGTTTCTTTATTAAATCTGTATGATTAATGAAGCAAAGTTAGTTTTACTGAAGGCCAACTGTTATCGTCCTTTCCTTCTGGGAAGCAAAGTTTGATTCGTATTGCAGATGAAGTGTTTAAAATTTTTGGAACTGAAAGAGTGAGACGACTCATAGGCTAGAGGACATGGGGAAAGACAAAACGAGAATGAGCGAGAAAGTTATATGGTAGATGATAAATAAACAAGATTAAGAAATTCCACAGATATTTCTTTATTGCTATCTTTGAATTGCAAGGAATTCCTATTGATATCCATTCATAATCTATAGATTCAATAATATCCCTCGAGAACCTAAGTCTGATATTTAAAAAAATCATCATGTACAAAACTAACAAATAAGGTGCTTAAAACAACTTTCTTGTTGTGCTGCTACAACATAATACGTGTAGATTTTCGTAAACTTCAAGGAACAGTTTCAATGTGGCGTGATCATAAAAATCGTTATAAAAATAAGTGTATCATGAGAATTATTTATTGTATCATGTTAATACAACAATACTGATCAATCGCAATTTCTTTCATCAGAGTGTATTTTATTTTACAGTTGTTAATAGTTTAAGTAATATGTCTCTTTACCATGTATTGAAAAAATCAAAAAGTTTTAATTCCCTGTACATTCTTGAAACATACACTTTTATTATGTTGCAGAATATGAATTGATAATTATTTTAAAAAGCACGTATAGCCATAAAATATTTAATGATCAGCAGTTAAACTAACAGCTCTTCTCTAAACCGACAAGGTATGGGAAACTACACAAATTCTAAGTTTTCATAATTTATATGATCATCGTTTTTGTGATATTTTACTGTAAACTTCTTGGAATTTTACAATAAAATATCAGGAAGATTCAAGATTACCCGAATTGTAGGCTTTATACTAAAACATAGGCTTTATTAAACCACTCAATAAAAGCTACGTTCGGTTTCTTTTTATAGGTATTCATAATTAGAATTCCTCTCTTGTAAAGATCCCTTTGAGAACAGGAAAATCCGATCTCCTAATTTCATGTTGACATGAAATGACTTTACCATAATTACTAAAAAAATCTCAATTCCTTCCTCTCCCATTTCCAAGGGAAGCATGAAAACAATAATTATTTTCCTGCACATAAAAATTGGAATAATAAACTTTTCCAATCTTTCAAAGGAAACGATAGCCATGAACGCTGTCCAAACATGATTCATACTGTGAAGCCTAGGTGAAAATCAATTTAGTAGCAGAATTTTTTAGAAAAATCTCAATGAAACCTTGTTCACGTATCGTACAATAATGTAAACCACCCAATGTTGTAAAATTGCCCAAGTCAGGACCATTGTGACCCGCTGCAAGTGTATGGGAATTGTACAACGGCATCATGTAAAAACCAGGTGAAAAATATTTACGTTCTGTCTGTCCTCGGAGAGTAAATTCAAAGGAATTATATCCAAGATAGGGCACCTATCACCACACACACGCACAGTACATCCGCAAAGGTAGTAATCCCGCGAATCACTGAAATAATTAGTGTAAGCAGGAATCATCCTCTCCCAATCAATTACTGAGTCACTGTCGAAAAGTTATGACGAATAAATCAAAGACCTCCACATTAAACAACGGGAAATCACCGGAGAATCCAAATACATCAGTGGCACTTGAGCAGTAACCCCACTGAAATCACAAATCATGTAGAACACAAGACTCATTTCCAAACCCATGGGGAAGGACCACAATCCTGGACACTGGACATCGAAGTTAGCACAACGCCTTCACATAATTTTTGCTTCGTTTATGAAAACAGTTTGAAAAACGGGCAGTTAATGTCACTGTTCGCCAGGAGTCGTTCAGGAGTTGTGGGCCGATTGTTCAAGCTAACAATCATAGGATTACATGGTGTTTATGATTACATCAGTGCAAAATCGGTATTTATCTTCAGTACTTTTTATTTATTACTTTGTGTAATTATCCAGGAAATTTGAAGTTTCTGTACAGAAGATAAAGCACTTTAACCTTGTTTTTACTTAACGGGAGATAAATTTATAGTGTGGCTAAATGTCGGACTAGAATCTGTTCAGTTCTGTTTTAGGTATGGACGAAAGTGTTTTGTACCGAACTATAGGTTATCGGACAGGTTATGCAGCATATAAAGAACTTGTAGCAAACTTTTTTGACCCAACTGTAAAATAATAACGAATTACTAGGGACGTTGGGGGTTGTGGCAAGGAGGTATGTATGGTAATGACGGAGTTGTTATGAGCCGGATGAATGATTGTTGTTATGAAATAAAAGTTTATGTCCTCGAATGGAGTTTATTAAGGCTTAATATGTAACACCAACATAGTTGGAAAAATGGCGGCAAGCATGAGGATGTGATGCATTTTTCCACAGCTTGCAATGTGGAAAAATTTTACATTAAGAGCATTAATCGTTGTTTAAGTGTAGGATTACAAATTTTATCCCTTGATATCAAATATGTTCTTCGTACTGTATGCACGCAGGTCGGGAAAATCTCCGCCGTGAAAAAGCAGCCACTTTGTCACGATGCACTTTTGTCATGGCGAAAATTTTAACCTCTGGTGAATTTCAGAAAGACCTGATTAATCTTTCTGTTGGTTTATCAGGGATTAATTAATGCAAAAATTTTCTCCCATGACATACGTTAGAAGAAAATTCCTGGTTGAAAGGCAGGTGAATTCGTGCGCAGAATTCGCTTGTCTTAATCACAACCAGGAAAACAAAATTTCATGTTGTGAAAAAAAAAAAAAAAAAAAGAAAGAAAGAAAAATAGAATAGTATTTGATTTAACTGACTTTGGGGTTTTGAAAATAATTATTTTATCTGTTCTTTTATCGCGATAGGAAAAGGCGAGTAGGTGTGCAGCTCAGAGAATCAAAATTAATTTTACTTTCATATCACGGAATGGGGAAAAAACATTTCTGAAAAAAAAAAAAAAAAAAAAAAAAAAGAAAGTTGTGATAAAAGGAAAATTTTCTTTCAGATCGGCCAATTTAAGGGTCCTGTAGTTGTCGATCAGAAAATGTTGCAGAAAATGCTCTTAGGGGGTTGGCGCTGTTCTATTTTTAGAAACTAGGTCGCAGCTGCACATGGGAAGTCACTCCATCTCATCAATACGTGTTGAAGGTCAAGTTCATCTTCCCCTGGCCGACCAGAGGATGCACGTGACTGGTAACATTTTTTCGTGGAGAGTGCTGGACGCTGCAACGATGCCTGAGTGAAGGTCAGAGGTCACTCGAGGCGTGGGAGAGAAATTGCGTTGTGGGAGGAACTGCTGTTATTAGGGAAAAATTTCAGCCAATCAGGGGTCAGCATTTTTTCTAACACCCCAGCTTTTTTTCTTACACTTTGAGACGCTTGTGTCGGTCATTTTTGCTCTTGTCTTGCTGGCGGACAGAAAGAGGGGACTTTTCTCCTCGCCTTTTGGTGGGAGAGGACCCACAGGAAATCTTTCCTGACTGACATTTTTTTGCGCTTTGCTGACCACCAGTCCACCAAAATGGGACACTCTGGCTCTGGTATTCGTATTCGCATTCGAGGGGTTGACGATGTAGAACGCCGATAAAGAAGCCTTCCGCCGGCCGGAAACTTCACCCTGGAGAGAACTTAGCCGAGGAAGGCAAGACATGCCTTCTCCTTTATGGATATACCGCCAACAGCATCTGCAACTTCTCCATTCTGTTGCTGCCCCAAGGAGGAGAGAGGCCAAAAACAGTTCCATCTCATCCCAAAGTTTGGGGAGGAGTTTTTCTTGACGGCATTTTGCTGACCACCAGTCCACCACAATGGGAGGTACCTGCTGGTTCCGGCGATGCCCTGCTTCAGAAGGAAAGAAAAAAAAACTGTGGTTGTGCCTGGACCGTGAGCGGTAGAGAAAGGAAAAAAAAGAAAAAAAAACGAACGCCAGCTCGAAGGTAATGTTTTAGTCCATATCCTTCTGTATTGATACATAACATCCCACGCAGGGTACCTAAACTTCGAGCTGAGCATAAGAAAAAAAGAGAGCAAGTTTTTTTTTCTGATTATGGCTGCGTTGTCGTTCAGCTTTCAAAAATTAAGATTTATTAGTTCCTCAATTATAAGTTCAGAAAAAAAGAGAGGGGAGTTTGAAATGCTTTCATTTATGTTTTTTTTTTGTGTTGTCATGTCTGGTATTTTAGCAACTCCACAGGCCAGTAAATTTTGATGTATCGAAAAAATTTGGTTTAATGTTTGAGCACAGTAAATTTTGGTGCATCGATAATAGTTTAGTTGGGCATGTGATAATTGAAAAGCAGTGTTATTGTGATGTCGTGGGTGATAAAATAATAGTAAACATTTCTCTTTAGTCCTTTACAGCATTGAGTTTTTTTTTTTTTGAGTGAAGATAAATTATGGGATGATTTATATTGGGATTTTGGGAACATATGTATAGTGTGATGAAATTGGAAACATAAAGTGCTGTTTACATTCTTGGAGTGTTGAGTGTCGAAATTAAGATTGTTGGTGTGTTATTTGAGGACCAGTATTTTACATGCTCCAGATGAGTGTTAATCTCCCATTGGAAAGGGATGATCTTAGGGCAAGCCGGGGAACTTGTCCTAAGGCAGAGGGCTCTGAGTAGGGAATTTTCACCAGGATGCGATATGTGCGAAATAGAAGTTAAGGTATTTGGGTTCTCAAGTTTAGTATTTCACATAAAGAATGAACATCATGGGTTGAGAAGACACACTTTTGCTCACCAGTTGCAGTATTAATTGTTCTTTTCTTTGTTCTTTTCTTTTCTTTGGCCTAAATTTTCTTGTTTTTACTAGAAAAGTCTAAATGTAATTTTAATTTTCAATAAGGTGAAAGTATTTAGTAGGTTAGGCATATGGTCAGTGTTTTTATCTGCAGTGCGACCTGCGCATTGCCATGGTGCGGAAGAATTTCCTTGCTAGTGATTTTTCCTGGGATATATGTGGATAGATAAGTGATTTTTCCTGGGATATATGCGGATAGAGATAAGTGATTTTTTTCCTGGGATATAGTTGTGTTAGTTCTGAGCCGGATGTGCCTGGAGTATGTAGGGTTGAAGTACGACAGGCTCTTGCAGACGTGGTTGATCAAGGTGGGATCATGCATTGGTTCGAAAAGGGAGATCCTTGAGGACGTGGTTTTTGGGGGAAAATTTGTCTTCAAACACCCCCAGTAGTTTCGCTGCTCACGGAGATATGTACTGCCAACGAGGGTCGGTCGGGCGTTGCTTTAATAAATGAGATCATGTTAGAGGAAATTCTGTGCCTGATGATGATGTGTCACACTTGAGGATTTTTTTCCTTTCCCTTTGCCTAGGCTGAAATTGGATTCACGACCCAATTTCACGCCTTCAGCCTGACTTGGTATTTTCTTCCTGTGTTGGTTCTCAAAACCCTGGATAGTGTCTGAACTGAGAGTATTTGCCTCACCGCTACCTCAGTAATTCACTGCAGATGTTAAAATTAAGCTTTGTTTTGTGATTTAAAGTATCTGGGTTAATTTGCTATGATGTGCTGTAGTGCTGGGGATGAAAATTCTAAATTCTGGTTGTTAGTGTTAGTGAGCATGATATTTAGTTTGGAAATTTAGTTAATTGGAATTTTGAGCTTTTGTTTACAGTATAGAGTTATTAAGTATCTTGAGCTATTATTTGAAGTGCAGAGTGAGGTAATTTTTATGAGCAAACTAGTGCAAGGAGATTGTTTGAATTTCTGAATTATGTATGTGGATGATGTTATGAATAGGGATAATTTTTAAGTTAGTTAGTGAGGTTTCTTTATAAGTGAAGTAGGTACATTCAGGATAGTTCTATAGGTTATGTAATGTTAATTAATGCTTGTGCTCAGTGTAAATTCTGTTTTGAGGATAATTTACTTGGTTTGTTTACTTTCAGATAGTAGATTTGGTTAATGTATAATTTGTGGCTCTTAAAATAACTGTAAATTTAATTGAAGTTTTTGAAGCTGGTCTGGGAGATTGCAGAGTTTGCTAAGATTGTTTAGGTGCTGTAAATTTAAATCAATAAGTGTAAAGTTGTAAATTTGTCATTGAGCTAACTAGGTGAGAGAGAAGAGAGTACGTTTCAAAAGAACAGAACTTGTCCACCTTGTGGAATTAGAATGAAAAAAAAATAATTCAATATATATATATTTTTTGTGTAAGCTATGTGAATCATAGTATAATTTTGGATGCATAAAGTCAATGCCTAGTGTTCAATTCAACTGTGTTGAAATATGTCAAGTTGTGCTGTTCATAAGGCCAGTGGCCAAATAGAAACAGAAAATAAATTGAGATTCTGTTTTTATACTGCTGTGTTTAAGCAAACAACAAAAAAGGAAATGTCATCTGATTGTCCACTAAATTACCTTGTTAAGTTTTTAAAGAAAAATCATAAATACAGGCAGTAGCCGTTCAGAAAAAGTCCAAAATTAGTGCAGTGTGAAAATTTTTTGTGCTGTTGTCTTCCATGACTTGGACCCATGTACCCCACCTTAGCTTGACTAAGGCTATCGATCCAAATCCTATTATTATAAGGTATTTCATAACTGCAAGTTTTGTCCTATCCTTTTAAATTGACTTTCACCGCCTCCACAAGTTGTTATTGAACGAGTACATTTCATCCTATGATTTATAATGACACATTTTCATATACATGCAACAATATTCACTTATTTTTGCACTTTCAGGTGACTCAACTCTGAGTGAACACAAACAACGCAAACTTTTCAATAACTGCTTGTGGAATGTAAATGTTTAGGTGCATTTTTGTTTAGGATGTGCATGGCTTTCTAATAGTTAGAAAATATTTTTGTTTCCAAATGCGTCTACCCAGCTCCCAAATTTAAATTTTCTATAATTTCCATATAAATTTCAATACCAGCATAATTATAGTCTCTTTTAATAAATAACATCAATCCAATATTTTTTTTCGCCATAACACTTTATCTGCCGTTATCACCAGCACAGATGGATATTGAATAGTATGATAGATACTTATATACTGTTCATTAGATACTTATTAGATACTATTCACAGATACTTATTCATTAGTGTGATTAGGTAAAAAATAAAACGAAAGTGTAAGATATATTATTTATTACTAAATGAAAACATCAATAGTGAATGATTTCTCGAGCTGCAGATTAATTAAAATTATTTTTTGCAAAAATTTCTGTAAGTTTTCAAAACCAGCAGTTTCCGTTAACGATGCTCCAATGACTTATGCAAAAACTGATATTCCATGTTAAAATTGCTCCTCCGAATGTACAGCACCATCTCATTTTGTAAGAAGTACAATTTTTTTTACGATAAAGGGTCTATTCTCTATTGCCTCAGTAAAAAACTCAGCAACGTCTACTCAGAAATCTTCACGTTAGTGTACTCACTCTGCGGCCAAATATAAATATATATATAACGTTTATTTGACGAGTTCCATGTGATAGGCACAAAATTGCATGTTTGCGAAGCGTTCCAGTTTATTGCTTTATTAATTCCAAGCAAAATGGCATTCGTAAAATACGAATGTTTCTGCCGCTTCCTCCCATAAGAAAGCATAGATTGTATCAAATCTTCGGCCCACACGTTCCTTGCGCCATCTAGTGACAAGCGACATTTACGGACGATTTTTTTCCCCGAGTCGGATCACCTGACTATCATACACCGTGATATTAACAAAACAAAAGTAATGATTTTTTAAAGTACGTCAACACCCACCTCCTTAATTAAGAATATTAATTTACTCAAATCATCTATAGAAGTGGTTCAAAGTCATAACTATCTTGGTATCCTTATTCAGCACGATTTAAAATCGAATCCACATGTTGACTACCTTTCTAATAAGATCTCGAAAAATATAGGGGTTGTTAGTAGTGTAGTGGCCAATTTAACTTAAACTAATAATTTTATTATACTACACTTTAATTCAGTCTCATCTAATCTATTGTATATCTATTTGGGGATCGACTACCTTATACAATATGAAAAAACTTCAGTCGTTACAAAATAGATTCATAAGACTATTAGAATTTAAACTACAAAATACTCAATTTTCAAATAAAGTCTTTGAGGCTAGACTCAGTCCAAATGATTTTAATATACTAACTATTCAACAATTGCATATTTATAGTATAGATAAACTAATGTTTTTGACAATTAAAAATGGTTACTACCAAGATTTAATTACAATAAGTACTCAAAGTCATGATTACTCCACGAGACAAAAAACAACACTAATCCCCATGTTTCCACTAACAGAATGATTTAGATCATTTGTAATTATACTGGTCCGGCATTATGGAATACATTTCGTACTGATATTGTATCACTTAATAATATTAATATACTTAAAGGAAAACTCAGGCATTTCTTACTGACCAAAAGCTCATAATGTATTATTACCTTTATTAATTTATAGTACCACATTAGCCGTGTTTGATATTGTGTGGACTTGATTTGTTTAAGGTATTTTTTTAAATTTTTTATTTTCATGAACATTTTGGTGCTGTGGGAGAAGAGAGCACGTCAGACCTATAAGGCCTCCCCTTTCCTACATTCCCTGTTGTTACAAAAATATATTATTTGTGTTATATTTTTATGATTATGTAATACCATGTCTGTAACAGCTAAAATGCAATAAATGAAATGAAATGAAGATACGCGTTCGCGCAAATGAAGATGGACTGTCATTTGTTCGACATAATTGTTAACTTTTTGTTTGACGAATTTCACTTTGAGTGGCAAAGTGAAAACGCACAATTTTGGCATTTGGGCCACAGAAAACCTTACAGGAAACGCTGTAACATATTAGCATCGAATTAAATATTCGTGGTGTTTGACGCCAAAGTGCCAGCTGACCTGTTCTTTGGGAAATTTAACGTTACCCAAATTCTGTATATGAACATGTCTCAAAGCGTTCTCATTCACAATACGACGTTGAGATGTGGGCCTGATAACTGTTACAAAAAGTTGACGATCAGCATCATTTCTTCGAGTCTTTCCTCAACAGCAGTCACTGCTGAAAATCGGATAGGCAGCGTGGTTCTACGACACAGATTCCAACGCCAAGAAATTTAAAAACTGTGAATTTCTGTTTATCGTGCTATGTTGAACATAGTGTATACATGCTTCGATTTCAAACATAAATGCGGTTTTTCAAACATGGATTATAAGCCATGTGCTGCAAATAGTGAACGTGAATAGGAAGGAATTGAAGCAATATTTGGGTATATCCCGTGTAACTAAGCCAGAACACACTGAACACATCTAAAAAAATAGTAATGTATTTCAGTATCTTATATGTGTTTTAATCTCGAATAGGCAATTTAATATAAGCACTGTGTTATTAAAATTGGCATCGAGGTTTGTAACTAAACAGTACACATGTCACACTTGTATTTACAGCACATGAAATATATAAACTTAAAAGTAACTGCTATTTGAAATCGATTTTCAAATGCATTACATCTTAGGATTGTAAAAACAAAACAAAAAGTTTCAGATGCCAATAATACATCGAGACATTTGTTTCCTTTTTTAACATATATGGGTTAACAAATTTTTAGTGTAAATACTAACTGAGATACAACATCATTTTAAAGCTTAAAATACATTTTTTAAATTTATTTTCCAGAAATAATACCAACATCAGCGATAAAATGCTTATTTTGCTTGTTGCAACACCGTAAATGTGTAAAACCCATCAGAACTAACGATTTCAGTCTAGTTATACGATAAAATAAGTTAAATCTACATTAAAGACCAATCATTAGAAGAGACATATCATTTAGGCAATTGTGATCCAAAATATTTAAATAAAACTGCATATTACGCCATAAAGAAAGAAATGTTGAGTCTGATTGCTCAGAAAAAGGATCTCAAATAGTACTTCATTATAACCAACTTTGGAAAAAACATCTTGAGTATTTAATAATACGTTTACTCCTAAATGAATTGGGAATTTCTAAATAAAAGTGGCTAACTTTTCGCGCAAGAGAAGTAGACAGATAAAATGTGTTTATCTTTAAAATTTGAATGTTTCGCATGAAAAGCGTATATCGTTAAAATTTGCATGTTTTCATTACACTCGCTTGTATTATCAATTTATCAGAAACAACCAGTAAAATTTAGTTATGCTATATCAAAATAATCAGACATTGTAATTTTTTTTCTTATTTATTCCTTTCTTTTATTGCTGCAAGTTCACGTAGAGAGTATTGATTTTTTGAGTTCATCCAATTTCTTTTTCTTGATCAAAATAAATTAATTCTCTGAATTCTAAATACATCTGCCAAAAATTTCATGCACGTAACTCGTTAGGCCAATTTTAGTATGCGCCATATATTTAGAGAAAAGGTTGAGAAACAATATGTGCAAATCATATAGGGAGGCAAAGAAAGACACTGGTTATGTCAATAACTCGAAACCAAATGCCAGTGTTCAACACTGTTGTAAATTTTGTGGTATTTTGCACCAAAAAGTGGTGCTACACCATCTGCACCTCTGTCTGAGAAAATATATATCATTGTGTGATGTAAACAAAGCCCAAAAAGAAATTAAAACTTCGTATCACGTTATGACACGAGGTTGTACGATATAATGGTACAAAGTTTCACCATGTCGTTGGGTTTTGTTTGCATTACACAATGGCGTATTGTTTCGCAGAAAGTGGTGCAGCTGGTGGTCACTACTTTTTAGTGCAATCTTCCACAGAACTTTTAACAGTGTACATTTAGAGCAAGTGTGTAGGAAACTCCTGTGGTGTCACGGCTAAATTACGTAAACCTCCCACTACCTCAGCGGTGGTTTATATGTGGGTTATCACCCTGCTATGGATGAAGGGGAAGAAAGACAACGACATAGTTTTTCAACCTGGTCAAAATAGAACATTATTCCTTTTGTCCTGGCCTGGGAGAGAGAGTATTTGACCTGATGTTAGCACTAGTATAGTCCTTAAGACACGGCCGAATACGGGTTACTACTGAGAAGCAATCATGCACAACGAGAATTTACCATGAGACCAACACGGATCATTTCCTAGGGTGCTACATATTGAGTCGAGCATATTGTTTTGTTAATACTAGGGAAAGCATCCGGTTTGTATTATTACAGAAACAAAATGAAAAAAAATCTACGAAGATGTGAACTCAGTAGGCAAAACATTAGACATGAGTCTGACGAGCTGTTGACAGGGGCATCCTATACGTTTAAGGATGTACCGGGAGTATACCTTTGACGGACCTACAACCACCCAGAGAACAATAGGTGGATGACCGCGCGCCAATAATGCCCTTGTCGACAGAAATTATCCACAGACTGAACGCTTGGTAACGGCTGCGGAAGTGACATCCACATTAAATGTCGAAGTTCCTAGCAGCGTGAGCGAGTGGACGCTGCGGAACACGTTGCAAACCCTGGGATACGGAAACAGACGCCATACTCATGTGCCACTGTTGAGTATTCGTCACGGGAAATGGCCCCTCGTCCTGCGCCCTGAACATCAAAACTGGTCCTCGGTAGTGTGGTGCCGCGTCACGTGGTCAATAGAATCTAGTTCTCAACTGTACGGAACTGACATTAGGGAGAGTATCTGGCTTCGACAGCATGAGGCCATGGACCCCTCGTTTTTCAGCTGTCTTCAATGTGGCTGTGTGTTGCTGCGGGGAGCTTTCTTCTCATGGAACATATCAGGTCTCTTAGACAGTTTGGAGAGATGCTTAACTGATGCGCGTTACCAGATGGGAATAAGTAATCTTTCCTGTTTAGTGTAAAGATATGTTTCATAAAATTATTTTAAAATGTGAAAAAGAAAAGCTATCCTCTTAACAGTAATTTCTGTAAGCGGACAGCGGACACATATGCGGCCTTTATTTTAGCATAAACAGAAGCACGTTTCGTCCGAGAACTTGATATGTTGTTCCAATCGTAACTCTACTCCCTTCGTTTGATTCACGATTGCATCCTGGCCATTGGTTGCTGTGTGGCCAAATATAGCCCGAAAAAGGGCCGACGAATCTGCAGTCCGAATTAAAATAACGGACGACGTATAGTTAGAGCAATCTAACTTTGCTATAACAGTACTTAAAAGGATCTGACGTTGTACATTTTATTACGGAACAGAAAAATGCTAAATTACTTTGAAAGTACCTAACAATTAAAGACTATGTCTTCACTCATGTTCATGAAATAAATAACCACACATCTACAAGGAAGCTAATTAAGACTCAGAGTTTTGCAGGATATGTTAATTGGAGAATGCAGATCAAATGATTAGCACGTCGGTGTCATCCCTACCAGGTACGTTGATGTGGTTGTGTAGAATCAGGAGCAGTGACAGTAGTTGAGAGGAATAATCGTATGTTGCTATCGTTTTCAACGTTTGGGCTGCATTTCATGACACTTTCTGAGTAATTTCAGCAAAGAACATGAAATGCACTTTTCCACTTAATGGTCACATATTTCACATGGTCCCTCCAAAATCTAATTGCTCCGTTATAACAAAAAATGTTAAATTTTAATATTGCACAAAGAAATAAAAACTGTCTTCGAGTGGCCTCCTGGTTAACGCGTAGACCCCCTGAACCAAATGTCTCTGGTTCGATCCCAAGTAGACAAACCGCATGATAGTCACTTTAATATCGACGAACAATGTAAAGATGTCAGAAACGGGGCAATAGACTTCACGTTAAAATTAGGAGTGTATGTTTCTTTCGCAGACCGTTTCCTTTTTCCCAAACACAGTACACTTCCTTTAATATCATGCAGCGTGAGTCATCCACGTTACAGGTATCAGTGGGTACCAACACTTGTAACTAATTGTTGAGTCAGTCGCGACTGTATTTCTTGTGGATTCGTAGCCTTAGTATCTTTTCATCCTGAGCAGACAGATACGTTAAATGGATGCAAAGGAATAAAAAGCATAATTCCATAGATGATTTCTCATTTACTGTTCTTTCTGTGAGACGAGCAAGTCCTTATAGCCCACTGAGTTGCTCACAGTGGTCGTTAAACCACGAAAAAAAAAACACGGAAAAAAAACCAAGATCGGTTCGGATCTCAGCCTTCATCCGAAAATCTCGAGATCCTAACCACTTATGTGATCAAATTTAGCGAGCCATTCGTAATACAGAGAGATCCTCCTGTAACGAACAATCGGATATTAATGGGTGGTATCATATGTGGTTGCCCCTGAGTTCCTGTATGTTTTTAATCCATGCTACATCAAATCAAGGCTGATTAAAAAGCTAAAGTCGGCTCATAACTTTATCAGGTATGCCTCCTAAATAATTTGCAGTTTTAGTGTATATCGTAGTTCATGTATTATATAATTTTTACAAGTAAAACCGAATTATTAAATTTATTAAGCTTAGTAAATTATCGGAAAGATTAAGTAAATTAATGAATACTTTCATTTCTTTTTCCTATCCGAAAGTTTCAGTTGTAGTTTGTCAAACTCTTTTCACCAGCATCAGGTAAAATATTGATACTTCCGTGGTTCCTTTTTCACCTTTATTTCGAAAGCCTTAAGTTAGGTTTGCCCTCTGTAGCTTTCCATTACCTTCTATCTGAAATAATATTATCCGCTGGTGTTAGAGGCTTGAGTTTTAAAATAGGTATCATTCTTTTTTTGTTGAAGGTTTGTTGTTCTAGCTAGCCAGCTCTACGAAAAGAAGTCGCAACGTCTGAAAGCAGTGTTCGATTTTTGAATGCTGTGTTCTGCATTCGAATGTGACGGAGTGCGTCCGCAACCGTGCAGGGAACCAGTTTTCTAAATGAAACGTGGAGAAAATGCCACCCCAACCAAACAGTATAGCCATACAGAGGGCGTTGTAGTTACTTCCATGACCAGTGCCTAGAATTGGTGTCCAATACCCGAATTTCCATATGATTCTTTTATTCTAAAAGATTTGGGAGTTCAGTAGTGTTACAGCTCAAGGGTTAGTGATCTTCTGTACTTTTTCCTCCGGTGATTTCCCGTTGTTTTATTATGAACGTTTTTCGACTTATTCGTCCTAACTGTGCGACAATGATTCTGTGATTTATTTAGTGTGGAGGGTTCCTCCGTGCATTAGTTTTTTCAGTGTTTCACGGGATTACTAGCTTTGTGGATATACTATGTTTGTGTGGTGATAAGTGCTCTTACCTTGGACATAATACCTTTTGGGTTTACGTCTCGAGGAGGGACGGACCATAAGTACTTTTCAACTAATTTTTGTGTTATGTCGTTGTACAACTCCTGTACAATTGTAACGGAATGTATGACCATGCGTTAGACAATTTTGTAGAGACATTCTGTGATTTACATTTATGTATGGATTGTGAACGAAATGTTATTGAGGGTCCGGATAATTTCTTCTACTGAACTGATTTCTGCCTATGCTCCACAGACATCACGTCTGCATATATTTCATGGCCTTCGCTTCCCACTGAAAGATTAGAAGCGAAGGGATGCCGAAGGGTTTGTTATTCGCGCTTTATATGAAGAAAAAAAAGATCCTTGTTTCCATGCTTCCCTAAGAAATGTGAGGGGAAAAGATTTAGACGTTTATTCAGTAATTATGGTAAAGCTATTTCGTGTCAACAGGAAATTAGGAAATCAGGTCATCCTGTCCTGAATGGAACCTTTACAGGGAGGGGAATTGTAATTATGGAAATCTATAAAGATATACCGAACATAGCTTTTATTGAGGGGTATAAAACCTATGTAAATTACCCTGGGGTAGCATTTCGGTGTGGTGTTGGCAAAGAAATTAGACATACAACATCAAGATGTGTGAAGAGTAAAAAAGCAAAGTCAGATTTTCCCTCTGAGCCCTTCCTCTCCTTTGTCGCTTGTAGATTAGAGATAGAATGATACAATGACTTCATTGAAAGGGTCTTTGATACTAATTCGCTGATTTCATGTGAAATTTCGAGTTCAGTGAAAGATAAAAAAAGGACGGTGGAAAGCTCAAAAAATGCTCTGCGGATATATCGAGCAGTGATTATTCAGGTGATAATCAAGATGAAGGTTCAGGGGAGGGAGATCAGAAGACTGGAATGGCTGAATATAAGTGTTAAATTCCAAGTTGGGAACTGAAGGAAAATCTTCGATCAAGAGTGATTTCGAATCTAAGTTGGGAACTGGAGAAAAAGCAGCATCCAAGTCTAATGTCCAACCTAAATCGGGAACATGTGGAAAGGCTATTACCAAGAGTGATTTTCAAAAATCTCAGAAAAACGCAAAGTTGCCCAATCGGAAAGTACAAAACCCTTCAGTGCCTAATGTTACAACAGAAACGAATGGTAAAAATGAAGCTCATTTGAATGCAGACGCTTAGAAAAATAAAGATGGGAATATTGAAAGGGTGTCCTCTAAGAGTGTGGATGATAAACAAAACGAATGAAAATAAAGAAGTCCGGGATTTGGTAAAAAATAAAGGGACACAAATTTAATGCTTAAATAAAGTAAGGAAGTCATGATTAATTAAAAATTAAATTTGAACGTAGTGTAAATTTGTCTATGTTTTTAGTTAAAAGCAAAGTAATGCTGTAAATTTAAGTTATTTGTGTAATTGTCATGTAGCTCTTTAAGTTAGTGTACAACGTGAGTGTAGCGACAGGTACGGAGCTTTTTTTTAATTTTATAATATTTGGTTTCTTTTAAGAAATATTGTCTAATTTAATGTTACTAATCAATTTTGGAAGTACGTTAGCACGCAATTAATTTAGTCACAATTAGTAACTCCGGTTACTGGAGGGTGCGAAGTTCTTAAATCTCAACATGTGACTTTCAAGATTAAGATGGGCTGTGTAATGAAATATTTATAAGGATGTCAAAATGCCATTTAGATTACGCCCGGTGTTTCTAAATTTTACTTGTTTTTGTGAGTGACTTAGAATAGCACTACGATTTTCTTTTAATTTTGTTTTATCTCAATTGTGTCAGTAGGACATACTAAACTTTAGAAAGTCAGTGTATACACAACATGCAGCTCATCGTTTTTTAACGAATAATGGTAAAGTTTTTTTGTGTATAGATAACGGAGAAATTATTTTCTTGTGTTGCAAAATTTAGTTTTTACAGTGCGCGTTTTTGTGTTAACAACACGTTTTCCTGTAGCAGGCGGTGGATTTTTGCCATTGTTAGGGTTAGTATTAAGTAACTGATTAAATCATAAGTAAATAAAAGTAATGAAACTTTGGAAAGTGAGTGAAATCTCAACATGCATCTCTTCGGCGTCTATCGAAGAATGATGAAGTCTATGCAGTGTGAGTAACGAGCCAATTATTTTGTTGTAAATTATAGTCTTTACGATACGTATTTTGATGTGCTAATTGTCGTTTTTCTAGATGCAATTTGTTGGATTTACGTTATTGTAAGATAATGTTTATGAGATCAAGTGGGGTAGGCTTTTTCCTATTATTTGAGGAAAATATCTTACCTCTTCTGCCTTTTCTGGATTTTTGAACCACTGTGGATCTGGTTTATTTTCAGGTGTGGTATGAAAACGTCTATGCTTGCCAGCCCAACCTCAGGTAGAGTGAAGAGTGTCATTGCAATGCGTCAGTATTTGCAGGTTCCCAGGTCTCTCGCTGTCTGTGACTTGCGACCATGATCACGGTCCAAGCATAAGAAATCCAAAGGATACAAAGGCACTTTATTGAAAAGGTAGCTTCGAGTACAACTGGACAGCAGACAGAAATGTCCATGTGACAGGTGACTGACAAGAAAAATCCAGTCTTTAGTAGGGCATATGATTACTCCTGACTGCGTAGCAGGATTAACGACGTCTGTTCATACTGAGGACGAGGTTGTCAAGGAGCTGTTGAGGCGTCGCGGCCCATACCTCTTGTAGCGCCATTCGTAGCTGCGGAATCGTTGCTGACGGCTGGTGACGTGCTGCCAAGCATCTCCCGAGAAGGTCCCACATGCGTTCGATTAGATTTAGGTCCGAGAACCTTGCGAGCCAATTCATGCGTTGAATATCTTCACTCTCCAACTGCTCTGCGACAGCCACTGTACGCTGATGTGTAGCGTTTTCGTCCAAGAAGAGGAACTCAGGACCCACAACACCTTTAAACAGACGCACGTGAGCCAGGATAACCTCGGTACAATAGTGGACACCAGTGAATGAACCTCATTTGAAGACGTGGTCAGTACGGCTACCAAGCACGATACCGCCCCTAACGAGAACTCCGACACCTCCACACCTGTCCCTTTCGATGATGTTGGATGTGTGATAGCGTGTTCCCTGCTCTCTCCAGATGTGTATACTTCCAGAATCGCTCGTCAGACTAAATCGGCTCTCATCCGTAAAGGGAACTCGACCCCATTGATGACGTGTCCAGTTCTTGTGTTCCTAGCACCACAGAAACCATCGTCTCCGATGAGCAGGCGTTAATGGCACACACCGTACTGGTCGTCGTACAAATAGACCATTTTGTGGAGCCTCTGGCCACGGTAAAACGCGATAACGGACGTCAAGTTGTCTGTTGCATGTGCCTTATGATTTCTCCCGCTGTCTGCCGTTTGTCTATTCTCGCTGTAGGACAATATACCGGTCCTCCGCCGCCGTGGTTGCTCAAGGACGACCAATGCTAAACTGTCGAACTAGTCTTTATGATACTCTGCTCTCCAAGCTCCTGAAACGATGCCATGAGTGATCCCGGACTCCTTGGCCACACTAGTTACACTTCGACCTTCTTCCAACGCCCTAATGACGCGACCTCGGGTAAAGTTATCCAGATGTCGTCTACTGTATTGCTTGTTGGCCATATAACACGGTGGCAGCATTTCGACGTCGTTCAAACCGATGTACACCGTCCAATAGCTTTCACCGAATTGCTGAGCGTACACCGCCCGTGCGCTTTATACACTTCCGACACTCGCATCCCCCTCCCCTACGGCATGCTGCATTTATGAGCATGCCCTACCGTACCGGACCCTAGTCTATCTTCTGTGTGGTATTTCGGTCCGTTCTGCCTGTTTGTTCCGCTGTTATGCTAATTTCTCTTCTTCATCCTTAATGTTTGTACACCAGTGTATCATATGCCAAAGAATACTTGAAGTTGAGCAAGTTTCAATGGAAAATGGTCGAAAACGAGTCTGGGAAGCTGCTGATATTCGTTAAGAAGGAACTTTTCACAGGCCTAAGCAAATGGATCGAGGCAGCATCTTTAAGTTCCATGTAACTAATGTATTCCATAAAACCTAAACTCACAAGTGTCAGTTATAGAGGATTGCTAAGCGTAGAAAACTGGTTAATGAAGAATCATTGTGAAATGAAGACTTCGCTGTAACAAGTGAAGGAAGACAAACTCGTTCGCCAATAAATCCTGTTCGAGGGCTATCATAGTACATTGTTCAGCATCAACGTTACGTACTCCTTTTGTTAATGATATACCTTCTGGCTCCACATCACTTCAAATTACTGATGAGCTTCAAACCTTGAAAGAAAGAGGCAAAAATATAATCCATGTAGTCAAAATGATGACATATATTTTAATAACAATTTGACATAATGTGGTTTGCGTTTTCTATATTGCTTAAATTGTTCTTAAAATAAGTTTTTACGTCTTTAACGTGTTCAGCATTCTGAAAAGCATAGAAAAAGACATCTCACATGCCTATGCAGTACATTTTCAATAACCATTATTTTCGAGATAGTGAAGTCCAAGATGGCGTCGATTTTCCAAAATGGCCGTTGGCACAGACTATCACCCAGTATTTCCTTCATTACTAGACCATTAGCAACAAGCTCCAAATCAGTGATACTCTAGCAAATGGATGACACGCAGAACCACGCTCATCGAACGGACTATTGTGTAACTTTATTTCATTGTTTCCTTTCGATTTTTTATTTATTATTTTGTTTCTTCTGCGTTTGAATCCATATCATGCTCCTCCTTGATTACACATCAAAATATTTAAGGGACACAAAAGTGGACCTTAAATTGTAGTACGCTGTTCAATATCATTCTGTAACTAGTAAAGATCATGCCATTAAAGATATGTCAGTATAGTTTTACTATTTATCACTTAATACAAACAGCAGGTAACATTTTTTAGAACAACCGAAAATTTCAGTGATGGAACAGCAAGAATACTGAAAATGAACATATACTCTGAATCAGTTGTTTCGTCTACTGCCATGTCTACACTGAATACTGATTTTTAAAAAAATATTTCATTTGTTGCTTGTGAATAACCTATAGCTTCAGGAAAAAACATTTCCGCTCAATAATTTGTATTCGGAATAACACCAATATCTTCCAAAGTAATATCCAGGTAATTTTTAAATGTATTGTTTTCCCGTATGGGAAATGGGATATTACCTGCACAAAAGGCACCAATTGATATCGAAAGCTGTGTTGAGCGATGCTATTATCGTTTAGGTATTTTCTCAATTAATTAATCAACACATTTCGGAAGTATTTTCGATTAAATGTTTGTTTACATGTTTTTCTACGCACATTTCTTGCTAAATGATTTTCACAACCGTCCCTTCGTCAAACATCCACTTGTATGTTTCGACACGAAGATAACAATAGATTTTTGTGCACATGAAACCGTCCCTTGCTGTACTGCTTACGTTTTTTGAGATGTACTCACTTTACTCACGTGGTTCATTCTCAAATTAAAAAATAATAACTAGAAACTTTATAAAATAAATACTTACAGGAATCTCAAAATTTGTAGGATAAGCGTCTGAGAAACTCAAACACTCTTTGCTGTGAGATGCTTTCTCCAGCTAAAACTAAAATATTTCTTAGTTCAGCGTCTGAGAAACACAAACATTCCTTTCTCCGAGGTGTTTTTCCCAGCTACAACTAAAAGGCTTCTGAGCTAAGCGTCTGAGAAACACAATCACTTTTTGGTACAGAATGCTTTTCCCAGCTGAAACTAAAAGGTTTCTTTGCTAGGTTTCTAAGGAACTCAAACACTCCTTGCTGCGAGATGCTTTTCCCAGCTGAAACTATTAATACAACTGATGACATCCAGTTTACGATTGTCTAGTGTGACCTGCCACCGAGGTCATTCAACAGTAGCTGTTCGTAAAAATCACGAAAGACTAGACGTGCATCCTTCAGCAGAGTGCATGTAACCTAGAATCATATCCGTCAAGCTTTTTCGATAAGAGTCCCTTCTGTTACGAAAAATCTTGAGAGTTCATTCAAGGTTTAAATTACTCGTTTGGTCTTTGGAGTAGAATTAATTTGCTGTAATTTTTTGGCGCAAATTCTAATGAAGGCAGCAATAAAATTATTTAAATCTGAAAAATATAGTCCAAAAATTATAATAGAAATTAAGCAAAAATAAAGAAAACAAACTTAAATTTGTGGATATATTTCATATTCGCAAAACTACAGAAAAAAACCTTACAATTCGTGAAAACCTTCAAAAATATTCGCGATGCGAAACAATTACCAGCCTGTCCACGGCATTTTCTCTCTCTAAGCCCAGAACAAATACCCGTCGGCAGTCACCGCTCCTCTCCCAGACCCAGTTGTAGAAGAATTTTATTTATCCACTAGATAGGGTAATTATTATACCCATGTTAAATCTTATTAAAAGCACGGAAAAAAAAGAAAATAAAGAACGAATTTCAGAACACGAGACCGCCTGAGCCTGAATTGTTGTAAATAATATGGAGCCCAAACCCGGGTTCAATCCGAGCTCATCCCGTCTGAGCACTGGTCTACAGCTCCTTGTGAATATTTTTATATATGCATAAAAGATTGTTCGTTTAGCAATCAGACTGAACTGTTGTAGTTTATTGCTCATGTAATAACATCATATCAACTTCAAAGAGGCAAATCCCTTGTTCGGAGTTTGTCCATATAATGACAATAGCTTGCTCAAAATGAAAACGTGGGATGCGGGTGCGGATTCTTTTTTAGTGGGATATAATAAAAAACATTTCTGATAGGATGATACATAATGAACATAAAATTGAACCACCCCGCTTGCGCAGAAATCTAAGCGCTGGATTCTAACTATTCGTATTAAATAGGTCAGTGTATAACGAAGTAAATTTCTCCGTCATTTTTGGTCTACGCCGGGATGCGAACCCGGGTCCACTCATTCCGGAATAAGTTGCTCTACCATTTGAGCTACGCGGACATTGATTCTAATTGCTATCTGCCTTTATGTCGTGTGCGTCCTTCTGGCAGGTACGTCACATCTCCTGGTACGTTACAAGTGTTCGAATATCGTGTGATGCATTGAAATTTTTATTTGTCTTAAAATGCTGCCTATCTGCCGTTTCTCAAAACACTGGGCATAAATTTGGAATTGGCGAATGCTTATTGACCACTGAGTTGCTTACGGTGGTTGTCAAAAGGCTAAAGCAGAACAACAACATCAACAAATACGACGAGAAAACTTCAGTAATTCAGATTAATATTCTAATTTTTTTATGAATATTCATATGAATAACCGACGCATATTTAAGAAATGTTTATTTTCCTTTTGTTTCAAATTGGGGCAGCTGGTAATTTAATACGTTACAGTGATGTAGAATTTGTTTTACTAGTAAAAATCTGGAGCTCATAATCCGAAATGATTTTTTCTTAGTTCAGTTAATTGAAACTTTGTTATCCTGGGATGAGTGTGTGTGTCTATGTGTGCTAGAACGAAAATCGTCTGATGCGGGTTCGATTCGCGTGCCACGGCGATATCGTTATTTACTTTACGGATATAATATTACATGCCATACACTGAACGAACAGAATTAACGGGCGGAATCTGATCGCTGCTTAGATATTAACACGTCTTTCGCCTTTTAAGACCGCTTCAACTTTCATTCCGTCTCTGCGTGGGAAAACTGCATGTTACCTGCGTGAAAATTTCTCTGTCAGCTTTCGTTTATGAAGAAACAAGATCTCAACAGTGTGATCACGTTAAACTAATTGTAACTCATGTTTAATATCAATATATTATCATACTCACTTACGACACGTGCTGTAAATTACTCCGCATCACACGAATTAAGTAGTTGAAAAAAATTCTGGAAAAAATGACAACAAATATATACTTGTTTATATTTTGGAACAATGTCAGTGGCAAAGAAAGTTTTCACATGGAATTTTTCATATGCTTGATTTACTAATGGGGTGTCGATAGAAATATTCACAAATATTGTTGCATCATGCGAATAAGGCCCAATACAAAAATCCTCTTACGAGCTTGGTAATTTAATTGGTAATACATTACGCACTACGCTGTCTCTCACATATTATAAAATAATGAACATTACAAGCAAAATGGAAGAAAATTCTGAAAGGCAAGAGAGAAAGCGTTCATTGCACAATGTCTTCACGTAAGTGCAACAATAAAAATATGTTGTGCAGTATTTTGATTTTAAAATGACATGGATAAAATGATTCACAAGGAGTTTTGAACATTTTTGACATGTAAATAAAATAAGATTCTTAATCGTGCGTAAGGCACCTTGTACTTTGATAAAAGTAAATATGCAGAACTGACTTGACTTCGAATGGTGACACATTATTCAAAGCTAATCTTGTGACATGTCTGTTTCATTTCATGTAAACAACTTCTAAAACATAATACTGTCCCTCATCTGAGAAATGAAAAACTTTCTGGCGGAGACGGTGTTGGAAAATTTACCTCAAGATAAAGAGAAATTGGGAGGTTTATTGATTAAAACTATTTGAAAAAAAAATCCTGTATTTGAGAAAGAAGTTTCTTCTGTCACAAAGTATTTTTCTGTCAACTGGGCTATTCTCCTCATTGTTGAAGCGGCTTTCTGAACTCAAAAAGAAAAAAAAAGGTAATTTCTATTGCTTACGGAGAATCTTATGTGAACAAAGCTTAAATAAATTTATGTTAGGACAATTGGTTCCGAAATCACTTGTACCGAACATGTTAAGAATTTAGGTATTTTAGTCAACCTTGTTCAAATGTGCCTGCGAAATTATTTCAACACTAAAACGACACAGAAAAATGCGTTGGAAACTTAAGTGCACATTTGTGTGTTATTAAATGCTCTTGAGAAGTCCATTCCAGTGATTAACGAAAAAACAATATTTTCCTTAAGAAAATAGATATCAAAGTCAAATCCATTTGCGTTAACATATTTTTACATGTAACACTTCGGGGGAATGTATCGCTTTCTTTTTATTTTGTTTTTATTGGAGGTTTAACGACCACCGGTGAGCACTCAATGGGTTTTAAGCAGTCGCCCGCCTCTAATTTAGGGCCACTGTTTCCATGGAAGTAAGAGGGCCAGGGACGTAAGACAAACACAACATCCATGCATCAGCGGGATTCGAACCCGGACACATCATGAACGAATGGTCACAAGCCAGCGCTTAGATCACTGCGCCACCCGGGGCGACAGTATATCGCTTTCAGAAGTTCTACATTTCTGATGAGTTTTTTTATTCGTTAAGACTTCGTTTTTTAAAATGAGTACAAACACTTTGGTAAATGTGACTTTTTTACTCATTGGGATATGTACTGAAAACTCTTTCACTTTACGAATTCTTTGATGGAAATCGGAGTGACTGATTTACTATAAATAAGAAAATGTTTCATTTAAAAAAAAGCCAATTCCAAATGTAACAGTTTTGCCGTCATTGAGAGTACAATGACACTGATTTTACGGAAAGCCACGACCTCAAAATTGCTATGATGAGGACATTTCCGGCACCTTTTCTAACCACTAAGTACATTTTGGAAGTGTTATGAAAATTGTATAATGAAAAACGTTTTTCGATTATAAGTATTTTTAAGATTATTTTGAAATGTAATTTCCTGTGAGCTTCTAATTCCAGCAATAGAAGTAATACAGATTTCTTAATTCACACATTGTTTTGGTGCTGTGTTGATTCTAAAATTATTAATTAAATCTCGAAACCAGATGTAAGATATCGCTGATGAACATAATTTTTCTAAACTTTGAAATTCGAATTATCAGGTATATTTTCCGTCACATTCGGTGCTTACATTTCTCTTTTAACCTACAGTTTATTATAAAATAAATGTAGTTGGTGTGATTGCTTCAAGGATGAAATCATTTCGTAACGAGTAGAATCTTCTATCATGAATGGATTAACTTTACCATTAAAAAACCACGGCAATGTTATGTAATGCGAATTTAAAGGCAAATGGAAGTTAAAATCGAAATTCTATGATTGAACTATCGTTATCATGGACACGAACGCTGTCTTCATGAAAACCAGCAGCGAAATGGGAGAACGAGTGAGTGGCTTTTGTTATTTCTTCGCCTTGGGACAAACGCACGTGTCTTACAAAACGAACATCGCGCCCATGCAGCAAAACAAAATGCAAAACATCTTACTCGTAATTGTTAAGAGAGAGCAGACACGGATGTGATCAACTTCTGGAATGGAGGATTAGAAGCCAACTAAACCGTGCCATAGGTAACCTGGGAAAAGAAGAGGAAGGGCAAGGGGAACTAATTGAGCGTCCTAATAACGGATATCGCAATGACAACTTTTTTCTGTAAAACGAAACCCTGGTCAAAGCAGATGAATAATTTCCTGCACCTGCTGCTTGGGACAAACGCACGTGTCGGAGACGAAGGGTGAGAAAATGTCTTTCCAAAAGTCAGTTTGTCTATTTTCGCAGAAATTCTTAAACAATAACGTCACTTCTTTAATCACAAAAAAGTGTTTTACATTTCACCTAAAGAGAAAGATAAAACAAGAAAGATGACACCGAACTTTCGGGTGAAATAAGCACGTCTTTTGAATCCGTTCTGACGCAAATTAAACTTACCAAAGCAATTCAAAGTCAATGGAACCGGTATGGAAAACAATAGTATCTGGCGGAAGAAAGAAGTTTTTCAATCTGTTCTTTAATCCCACAGATATTGCTGTAAACGGAATCGTGAGCTTACGAATTCTTAGAAACAGAGTTATCGAAAAAAATAAAATGTGACTTTACGTCTCTTGGTAGGAAAACCATGCATTATTTTAAGAAGAAAGTATTCTCAAAAGGTTTATCAATATGAGCGGTATCGGTCCAAGAAAAAAAAATTAGTCGAGTTTTCAGGAGCCCAGATTTTGTTAGAAATACATCACAAGTAGAAATTAACACTTATGACCATTGGTGGCCAAACCATTATTTACCAAACATTAGAAATTACGTGAAAAATATTTTCCGTCAGGTCTTGTATGCGATACAGGAATAATTTTTCAAATCGGAGTTTAAGGAGCAGAAAACGCAATTTATTATTTTGCGCCCTAACGGAAAGTCTATGATTTACTTGAAAAGTTTGAATTTATTAGAAAAACTATTCGCATCGGAAACACTATCCCACAAAGAAGGAATTTTTCAAATCGTACTCCTTAAGTAGGGATATTGACAAAAATAAGATATACATCTACGCCCCCTGGCGTAGAAACCATGCACTATTTCAAGAAGAAACAAGTCCTAAAAGGTTTGTCGACATGAGTAGTATCGGTCGACAAACAGCATTTTTTTCAAACGAGATTTCAGAATCTCATATTTTGCTGCAAATACATCAGAAGCGGAAATTAAGACTTAGGCCATCTGGTGGCCAAACATTTTACAAAAATTTGAAATTACGTGCAAACGATTTCCCATGAGGAGCTGTATCCGGTGCAGAAAGAATTTTTCAGATCGGAGATTTAGAAGCAGAGATATATTAAGAAACGCAATTTACCTTTTACGCCCCCTAGCGGAAAGTCTATGAAATTCTTGAAAATTTTGAATTTATAGGAGAAGCATGTCACACTAGAAACGCTATCCAACAAAGAAGGAATTTTTTAAATCGGACTCTTAGAAGTCGAGATATTGACAAAAATAAGATATACATCTACGGCCCCTGGCGTAGAAACCGTGAACTATTTTAAGAAGAAAATGTTTCTGAAAGATTTGGCGACATGAGTAGTATCGGTCTACAAACGATGTTATTTTCAATCGAAAATTTAGAAGCTCATATTTTGCTGTAAAGGCATCAGAAGCGGAAATTGAGGTTTACGCTACTTGGTGGACAAACCATTTTTTACAAAAAGTAGAAATTATGCGCAAACCATTTACCACCCGGAGCTGTATCCGGTGCAGAAAGAATATTTCAGATCGGACATTTAGAAGCAATGATATAGGGAAAAACGCAATTCACCTTTATGCCCCCTAGCGGAAAGTCTATGAATTACTTGAAAATTTTGAAATTATATGAAAAACATGTCACACGGAAAATACTATCCAACAAAGAAGGACTTTTTCAAATCGGACACCCAGAAGTCGAGATATTGACAAAAATAAGATATACATTTACGCCCCCTGACGGAGAAAATGTGGAATATTTTAGGAAGAAAATATTCCGAAAAGGTTTATCAATTTAAGTGGCATCAGTCCACGAAAGAATTTTTTCAATCGATATATTAGAAGCTCAGAATTTATGGCAAATACATCAGAAACGAAAATTAACGCTTACGCCCCCTGGTGGCCAAAGTATTCTTAACCAAAAATTCGAAATTATATGCAAAAGATTGTGCATCAAGAGATGTATACGCTGAAAAAAAATTAAAATCGGAGTTTTAGAAAAAGAGTTATCGGAAAAAATTCAGTTTACTTTTACGCCCCCTAGCGGAAAATCTATGTGTGATTTGAAAAAGAAACTATGTCTAAAATAATCTTCGACATAAATGGAATCGAAAGATAAAATATTTTTTTCAGTCGGATGTTTAGAAGCAAATATGTGGAATAAAACGTATTTTTGAATTTGATAATCATCTGCATTTACGCCCTCTAGAGGCGAAATTGTACGTCGTAAAAAAAACGAAATGAAGGATCATCATTCGCATATTTCAAGCTTTCGAATGCAAAAAGAATTTTTCAAATCGGAACAATAGTTGCAGAGGTACCGTGGGTATAGGCGGACGGACGGACAAACCGATAACATAAGCACGAAAGACGTGATAAAAAAAGGGAAACGATGCACACCAGCGAACCATCAGCACAAGGGTTTCTGACACCCGCTACAACTGTAAACGATTTGTCATGGTCATGGTCGGAGGAAACGATGACTCATCTCAAAAGTAGTAAGAAATGGGGGTTTTCATCACAAAGGAAACGCACCCCGACGCACCACGGCCCCGCCCACTGCGGCCAACGTGCTCCCACTGCTGCCCACGTGCTCACCCCGACCCCGCCCACTGAGATCACGTGCTCCCGCACAGACGGATGTGGTCAATCATGACGTCAGTCACCGCCATTTTTTCCACGTGTTCCTTCCGGCCATCTTTTGTACGCAACGTGTTTTGAGATGAGTCATCGTTTTCTCCGACCATGACATTTTGTACGCCACGTGTTTTGAGATGAGTCATTGTTTTCTCCGAGAATTCCTTTTTTTGTGCCACGTGTTTTGAGATGAGTCATCGTTTTCTCCGATCATGACATTTTGTACGCCACGTGTTTTGAGATGAGTCATCGTTTTCTCCGACCGTGCCATTTTGCATGGTATGAGTCACTGGGTGACATCACCGGGCTAGCAAGCAATACTATGACATCACCGATACAGTCATGATGGGGTTCGCACAGACGCTGGAGGAATTTTTCTTACAAAACAAATTTCTGCGCCTGCCTCACAATGACCACTTGGAATAGTAAAGCTCTCTGATTTATATATTAACCTGTTCCTGCGTTCAGCGCACTTGTTAGAGAGAGAAACACACTTTGTCCCTCATTCCTAGGCACCCTAGATGAAGATTTATTTCGGAGTCATACACTGACGGAAAAAAAATCCCAACACCAAGAAGGGTTTGTGTTAGATAAACGACAGTTGGAAGGCGGTGAGAGTACATCTGTAAGATGACGTCTATGCAAATATCGCGCTCGGCGTATACGTGTGGCCCCCTCGGAACATGCAAAAGCAGGTTTGCTGTAAATACGCTCTGTAACGTTCTTGAGCGTTAGTTATCGTTGAGATTCGACGTAGTGTGTTGATGTTAGTCAAGAATGCCTTTAAGAAGACGAAGAAGCCATTATCAACAGATCACGGAGTTTGAAAGAGGTCGTGTAATACGGGTACGAGAAGGTGGATTTTCTTTCCGCAATATTGCAGAACGACTTGGCAGGAATGTAGCCACTGTGCATGATTGTTGGCAGCGGTGGTCAAGGGAAGGTACTGCCTCAACAAGACCGGGTTCCGGGCGTCCACGTGACACCACGGAGAGGAAAGACCGCCGTGTACGGCCCATGGCCGTGGCGCATCGTACCGCGTCTGCGGCAGTAATTTGAGCTGCAGTTGCCACCACAGTGACACAACGAACTGTTACACATCGGTTACTTGAAGGACAGCTCCGAGCCAGACGCCCTGTAGCGTGCCATCCACTTACTCCAAACCACTGGCGTTTGCGACGTCAGTGGTGTCAAGCTGGAGCTCATTGGAGGACGAAGTGGCGATCTGTTGTGTTTTCTGATGAAAGCTGGTTCTGCCTGGGTGCCAGTGATGGCCGTGTGTTGGTTAGAAGGAGGCCAGGTGAGCGCCTGCAAACAACCTGTCTGCGGCCGGGACACACTGCACCTATACCTGGAGTTATGGTTTGGGGAGCAATTTCCTATGACAGCAGGAGCACTCTCGTGGCTATCCCACGCACCCTGATGGCACAGTTTTACGCCGGTCTGTTGATTCAACCTGTTGTGCTGCCGGTCATGAACAGCATTCCAGGGGTTGTTTTCCAACAGGATAACGCTCGCCCGCATACCGCTGTTATAACCCAACATGCTATTTTGATTGTCGACATGTTGCCGTGGCCTGCTAGATCACCAGATCTATCCCCAATCGAGCACGTATGGGACATTATTGGACGACAACTACAGCGTCAACCCCAACCAGCATTAACCGTCCCTGTATTGACCGACCAAGTGCAACAGGCATGGAACTCCATCCCACAAACTGACATCCAGCACCGGTACGACACAATGCATGAACGTTTGCGTGCTTGCATTCAGCATTCTGGTGGTTACACCGGTTATTAATGTACCAGCATTTCACATTTAAAATGGCTCTTCTCTCGCTTACAATAAGCTGTGATCTTGAAACCTTAATCGATTTAATATGTTACCCGTACAAATGTATTGCCATTTCATTCCTATACAACTATTTTTTTGTGATGCTGGGAATTTTTTTCCGTCAGTGTAGGTACGCAAGCAGCTATGATGCCGAAATTTCCGTCATTTCTACGACATTGCCTGATTAGCATATCTTATAAAAACAGAAGTCGTAGCTACACTCTTCTCAGTTTTATATAAACATGAGTGTATTTAAAAAAGGTGTTTCTCATATTTAGTTATACTTCTATCGTTTCTTCTGCTAGATATGTTTCACGGAATTGGCCAATTTTTTTCCTGACCCCGATTGACCAAATTCTTTTCAGAAACGGACACTGTTTCCTTTGCTTACTAAGAAATTCCTTGACCATTTGAAATTGGTCGTCCATATTGTGTATGACGCCTCTAGGGCTCGTTTATTCAGAGTAGCTGACATTTTAATTCTCGTTTTCACGTTCAGTTAATACTCTTAGAAAAGTTTCAGGTTCATCATCACATGCCACGTCGTTTATTTCGAAATGCTTGATAATGTTTCGTAAGGACTGTCTTATTTAAAGGAAAGTCGCTGTGTTCTCCAAGAATAGGCAATCCTTGGAATTTCTGATTACATCCTCATTTTCTTTTACTTCCTCTTCATTTACGCCTGTGTCTTACGCATTAACTCCTCTTCCACACACGTTTCTTCCTCAACGAAAAGGGCAATATTTTTTTCCCACCAACGTTTCTACAGCAGAGATGTTAAAATGCTCTGTATCTATCGATTTCGTCAAAGTACACAATTATACGAATTAATATTGAAGAAAAGTGTTGCCAACAATAAACTACAGAAATTAATACTTCTGCCATGTGCTGCCATACACAAAATAATGTTCAACTGAAATTTGAAAATTCCCTGAAAACCTTTTATTCGAGAGAATGAGAAAGGAAAGGAAATTGAAAAGTCAGCTGGAAAAAGGAAATTTGCATAGGTGAAATCCTTGTGTCATGATACAGCTGGTATTTACGTTCAGATTAGTTTTAGTGGCAGAAACTTAGGAAAGCTGTTACTGTTTTTCTAATAAGTGTTTGGTCAGAATTTAAACATCAAAATACAAGAATCATAGAGAAACGTTTTATTATTAGAAAAAAAAATATAATTAAAACAGATCATTGCCTGATTTTGAGATACGTATGTTTATTCAGTGTGCTTACCGGATTCAACGGAATGCTGGTTTATGTTCATTACCTTTGTTTTCTCATGACGTTTCCTCATTGTTCAAGGGTCCTGAACTAGAGATTGCATTTACACCCACTTCTTTTAAAGCTGTTTTATAAAAACAACAGCAATGCTGCGGCTGCACTTTGGGAATTTCGCCGACGTAAATAATAAATTATTCTGAGGGTCATTGACACCAGAAGCTCTCAAGAGAATGATCACTCATTTTGAGGACACAGGATATCCAGGAGTTAAACCTGGTCGAGGGCGCAAACCTATTACTTCCCAAGTCGTTGAAGATGTTGCCACATCAATCGTTGAACAGTCGATGAATAACGTTGCATGTTCCAGTAATGCCCGCGCAGTAGCACGACAGTTGGATTTAAAACAACCAGTTGTTTGCCGTTGATAAGAACATCCGATTGACCTTTGCATTGATAATCCTTGTCAAAATGCAAGTGAATGTGTATTCGCCATGGAAGATCTTGCGGAGCGACGTGGTACATTTTCACCTCAGTGAACACCCGTAACTGTCGCATTTGAAACACGGAAACCTCTAATCTTTTCCACCAGATTACACAGTACCCTCCTAAAGAGGAAATCTACTGTGGATTCACAGCCACATTTTTCCTTGGACTAATCTACTTTGAAGAGCTGATTCCAATGGCTTTGAGACATGTCCTGTGACGTACCAGAGATGTAGAGTGATGAACAACACTTTAGCCGTACTCCAACTGCAACAGCGACAATGCTTTCAATACAGATTTTCTTGCAAGAGAGTGGGAGCCTCCACATAATGGACTCTGTGTATAACAGGTTCTGCGAAAACCTTTCACCAAGATCAAAGTTATTTGCCCAGTGTTTCCTATAGCTTGGTCACCTAGTTCTCAGAAATTTAATATTTGTGATTTATCCAAGAATTTTTGCAGATTTACAGTCTCTAATAGAGCATCACACTGCATGTCAGAAGGAACTCTGGTGATCTGTTGCGGCCGCCCTCCTAACAAAGTATTCATCGCCTTTCATTTATTTTAACATCAGGTTGGGACCATATTGTGGCAGCATGTCATGCATCGCTAAGCTCAGGATCTTTGTATGGCATGAGTGTTTTGTACAAATAAAATATTCGTTGCTTGCAGTGCCAGAAGTGCCATACTGGTGAGATTTGGTACTATATTTTTACGGAAGTGTCTTCTGCATGTCCTGAATTGTCACAATACTAAATTTAGTTGAATTTGGACTGCTAAATATCTTTCTAGACAGCGCTGAGCTGAATTTAATCAATTTTTCTACAAATTATGAATCTTCCTATCAAATTCACTGACGAGAAATTACATTAAGACTACTTACATTATAAGATGTAGGATCCCCTTTAGCGGGTACAATGGGCACTCGGCGAGGCATGGATTCGATGAGGTGGCGACAGATATCCTTGGGTATCGGGTTCCATAATGTGAACAGCAGGTTCTCCAGTTCCGATACATTTTTAGGTGGTGGTGATCTAGCGCGAAACCTCTTTTCCAAGTCGAACAACAAATGTTCGATTGGGTTCATGTCAGGTGAATTTGGAGGCCAGGGATTTAACAGAATGTCACCAGCATGTTTCTCGAACCACTCCTTGACGATAGTGGCAGTTAGGCATGACGCATTGTCCTGTTGGTAATGGCCACCACCAGCAGGAAACACAGTTGCCATGGATGGGTGGACTTGTCACGCGACGATGTTCAGATACCTGATAGCTGTCAGCGATTGATCTATTGAGATAATGGTGCCCAAATATCACAACAAAACATCGCCCACAACATAACACCGCCGCCGCAGTCCTGTTTCCGCCCAACAGTGCACCCAGGAGCCATTGCTTTTATTTGTAACCTGCGTATCAGCGCTCGGGCGTCCACGTGATGCACCAGGAATCTTGATTTGTTAGACCAAACCACTTTCTTCCAATCATTCACGGTCCAATCTCGAAGATCTTGGGCCAATTTTTCATGCGTTGTTTTTGATGACGTGCAGTGAGCATGGGAGCCAGGCTAGGTCTTCGGCTACGCACGCCAATGCATAGAAGGTTGCGGTGAACCGTGTACTGTGACACATTGCCGTGATCATCAGTGTTGTGGATGTGTGTGATTTGTCAGTAAATGTGCAGATTAGCGTCGTAAACTATTTCGTCGGAAAAATGTTAGTACCTGGAAAAAGTGCGATTTACAGATTTTAGAGTTTGGAAAGTAATGGCAAATGTTGCAGGAATATCAAATTTTAAAAGTATTTTAAAGACTTTACAGTAATATTTACCTTTTAGTGCTATGTTGTAAAGCGACTCGGCTGTAGGCCTAACGCAACGCTTCGGTGACGATGTGAAGCTGTGCTCCGTTAAAAGGAAGGTTCTTTGCTGAAACGAAATGACGGGCGGAAGACTACAGGATAAAGTGGTTACGTTGTTGGCACGACAGCGATAAATGTTGTAGTGACACACTACAGAAAAAAAGTCCATAGTATCCACTCCCTTTCTTTTTGCTGTATCCTGTATGTTGTTGGCAGGACAAACCGGATAAATCCTCTTTGATTTGCCACAGATTCGTATCAGTAAGACAGAAAGTGACCTGCGAAGAAGGTATTATCAGGAGAACCAAAACTACAGGGTCACAGCAAATCAGCTACAAATGGAATCCGTTCAAGGCAGACCCGAAAGTTATACTTCCCCAGTTTCTTGTAGAACATAGAAAAGCATAGTCGTACTTTCTATTTAGAATCAGGGAATTATATGCGAAAGAACGAAAAATTTCTCAAAATATTCTTTAAAAACAATGACAAAAAATGATCGAACTGTATTTTGTAGATTATGAGTACAATATGGTTCCCTCTCCTGGCAAGAAGGTAGGCGGTTTCACTTTTTAACGTCAGCGCGTGAATTACACGCTGCAGCAAATCTTCTATTCAACGGAGCAAACCTTTACTTCGTTGCCGTAGCGGTGCCTTAAGCCTACTGCGTTGTAAATATTACGATAAAGGTCTTTAAAAGACATTTCAAACATGAAAATTCTGCACCATTCATTTGACATTAATTTCCATACTCTAAAATCTGTACGTCGCACCTTTTCCAGGTACTAACATTTTCCCGACGAATTAATTTAGGACGCAAATCTACACGTTTACCAATTTGTCGTCGCTGTAAAAATTGCGCAACAGTCTCTGCTCCCCTCTGTCATCAATGAGCTGCGAGCGACACACGACTAGACCAGGATTCGTTGTTAGGCCATCTGTGTAACACGTTTGATACGTACTCACTACAGCGGCGCGTGACCAACACACAAACCTCGCTGGTTCCGAGATCGTAGTTCCGCGGCGCCGTGCCATCACAATTTGTCCTTTATCAAACTCCAATAAATCTGCAGCTTTTCCCATTCTGTCTCCGAACACTCTACTAACCGAAAGCCGGTCCTCGGGCTGTACATATACTGCTTTGTGAATTTCACCTGCGCCACCGTTCGGTCTCCAGGCACATTCGTTTCTGTAGGATGGGGTGGTCATAATGTTATGGTTCCTCATATGTAATGTGATGGATCAATTTTACTGCATGTCTGATCTTTTAGAAAATATTACATTCATATTTTTTAGTTTACTTCTTAGAAAAATTACATCAAAAGAAATATTTTATAAATTTCGTAATCCGCTTCAAATATATGTTATGGTACTTCTTGAAAAATATTTTCTTCAGTAACGGGATGGCATCGCAGGAACGGAAACAAGAGGATTGCAACTCAATTTGAACTAGACCAGTTTCGTAAACAGAAATTTTCTACTGGTCACTCAGCGACCGAATCTTAAAATGGCTTCAAAAATAATTTCGCATATTATCCAAGGAACTTCCTTACAAACTCTGCTTCGGTAGAGTGAAATTTCTCACTTGTGTGAATAGTAAAAAAGTCCTAAAAGGACTATCCAGTCAGAGAGGCAGAAGTTCCTCTCTCACCCTTAGCCTTCTGGGTGAGGGCGGCACCTGATAGATTAAAAACTGTTTTTTTTTAACTTGACCTATGTTTTATACATATAGATGAACTTTAGACCTTTATTAATTTCAGACATCTTGGGCTTACCCCAAAAATTCTTTCACTCGGGCAAAGACCAGAGAATGCTGTACTAGTCCGATCTTGAACGCTATCGTAAAAATATTTGTTTATGTGGCAGGGTAGGGCGCTATACGAAACACGGGAAGTCATGTGCGATAGAACAAACAGCTGAAATGATTTGTGTTAAACATCTACAAACAATAGATTATTAGACTACACTTGTGTGCAAAAATTAAAGACGAAGAGGAGAAATTAGCATAACAGCGGACCGACCATGTAGAACGGACCGAAAGACCACTCAGGAGATAGTATAGGGTCCGTTACGGTAGCGCATGCGGATATATGCAGCATGACGTAGGGGGGAGGTGTCGGAATGGTATAAAGCACACGGATGGTGTACGCTCAGCAATTTGGTGAAAGCTTATTGCACGATATACATTAGTTTGAACGACGTCGAGTGGCAGCCACCGTGTGATATGGCCAACACCAAATCCAGTAGACGACATCTGGATGAATTTACCCGAGGTCGCGTCATTAAGAAGTTGGAAGACGGACGAAGTGTGACTAGTGTTTCTGAGGAGTCGGGGTTCGCTCAATGCATTGTTTCACGAGCTTGTAGAGCATTTCAAACTCAAGGAATAGCTGTCCGAGAGTTTTGCAGTGTTCTTGCACGATAAACCAGGGCGTTGGAAGATCGGTATATTGTCCTACAGGCGAGAAGAGACAGACGGCAGACAGCGGGAGAAATCGCAAGGCACATGCAACAGACAACTGGACGTCCGTTATCGCGTTTTACCGTGGCCAGGAGGTTGCACAAAGATGATCCATTTGCACGACGACCAGTACGGTGTGTGCCATTAACGCCTGCTCATCGGATACGGCGGTTTCTGTTATGCCAGGAACACAAGAACTGGACACATCGGCAATGGGGTCGAGTTCTCATTACGGATGAGAGCCAATTTAGTCTGACGAGCGATTCTGGACGTATATACATCTGGAGAGAGCAGGGAACACGCAATCACACCTCCAACATTATGGAAAGAACCGGTTTGGAGGTGGCAGAGTTCTCGTTTGGGGTGGTATCATGCTTGGTAGCCGCACTGAGCTCCACATCTTCCAAGGAGGTTCAGTCACTGTTGTCCGCTACTGTACCGAGGTTCTCCTGCCTCACGTTCGTCTGTTTAGACGTGCTGTGGAGCCTGAGTTCCTCTTCATGGAAGACAGCGCTATACCTCATCGTACAGTGGCTGTCGCAGAGCTGTTGGTGGGGAAAGATATTCAACGCATGGATTGGCCCGCAAGGTACCCGGACCTAAATCCAATCGAACACGTGTAGGACCTTCTCGGGAGTCGCTTCTCAGCACGTCACCAGCAGCCAGCAACGATTCCGCAGCTGCGATTGGTGCTACAAGAGGAATGGTCCGCGATGCCTCAACAGCTCCTTGACAACCTTGTCCTCAGCATGGACAAACGTTGTAAATCCTGCAACGCAGTCAGGGGTGATCATATCCCCTACTAAAGACTGCATTTTTCTTCGCAGCCGATTGTCACGTGGACGTTTCTGTCTTCTGTCCAATTGTACTCAAAGCTACCTTTTCAATAAAGTGTCTTTGTATCCTTTGGACCCCTTGTTTGGACGGTTTTGCTCACTTGTCCCATATTCTTACGCCTTGGGGATCTTATGGTATGCTTTGAGTTTATGTGGAGCACTTTTGCACGGCGTTACATTCGAAAAACTGCCTCGTCAATAATTTTTGCACGCCAGTGTAATTCTATAGACGTGCAGATATTACAAAATTTTTGTTCCGGAAAGGTTTTATTGCGTAACTCTCTGGTTGAACATCTTGTGCATGTGGATGTTTATTTGACAGAAGAAAGGTAGTCCTTTCTCTGTTTCCTCACCTAACTAGAAACAATATTTTTACATGAATAATTTCCATACATTACTTCTCATCTTAACGTTTCTGTAATTAAGGTGCTGAGCACCTTCACACAACCCACAAATACTGCGTTAACCCTTAAATCACATGATGTGAACTGCTGATTAATAGCAAATTTTAAAAATAAATTACTCCAAAGCACAAAGGTACAGAGAAACATGTTCCCTAACTGGTCGATAGAATCAATATATCCTTTTAAATTGATGAAATTTATCTTTAATATATTAAATAAAGAATACCTTGTATGAAATTTTGAAAATACACCATTCTACAAATTTAACAGGGTTAATAACGAAGCCCAACCCAAAAACTGTTTCTGGTGGTTTTTTAAATTTTGGCTTGTTAATGCGTATATATGGGCGCTGGTTTCAAAAAGATCTTGGGCTTATCGTATCCGCTCGAGTTTTGGAGATTTTTAGAGGCTGATATGCAGAAATATTGTAAAGTGTATTGTAATCAATGATTTTTAATGGCAGGTAAATAAACCTGTGTCAATAAAGTGTCTTTTAGTCAATGATTTTTCAGCTCGATAAAGGAATACTGTGTTTCCCTTGCGCGTGTAGATGTGGCAACTTTAGCGACGATCCCGTGAAGCAAAGCTCGCCAAGATGAGAAATAGGCAGATAGCGAGTGGAGTCGGATGAATGTGGGCAGAGTCTGTGTGGTTTAGCTACGGGAATTAGGTCATCAAAATTTCAAATGTTCGTTATATATGAAAGTAATATTCTAATGTGTGACTGTAAGCCAGTGATTGTTAGTAAAATAGTGAGTGTGTGAACACCTATACAACTAAAGAATGTAATTTAATCTATTTATGTTTGCAGATTGAGCAGACCCATAGCTTCCTCACGAAGAAACTACCTGAATCGTTCAGATATCGTTTGCTACATTTGTTGTGATTATACACTAAAATAAAGCAGGTAACCGATTTCCGAGCTTGTGAAGAGGGCACGTTTTGGTTATTTTGGGGTATAGCTTGGAGACCATGATAAATTGTGGCTTCCCCATATCGTACGTAATACATGTACGGAGTATTTGAAGCAATGAAGAAATGGAAAAGAGGCGTTGCCTGAAATTTGGTGCACCAGTGTTTGGAGGGAATCAAAAAGCATGATGACTGTTATTTTTGTCTTGACAACATTAAGGACATCCCAGACTCAAATAAGATAGCCCTTCCATCTTCCAGCCAGCTACTAGAGATCCCAGATGATGAGGAAGTACACATGCCTTATGATATACAAGATAACAGAAGAGTGGAAATGAGTGATTTTGTAGGAACTTCATCAAGCGATCAAAGTGTTAATAATCAACATCAACGGAATGAGCTCCTCAGGAATCTGAATCTATCAAAGACTTTTCTGAATTGCTGGGCTCCAGGTCGAATGAAGAGAATTTATTTGATTCTGGAACCAACATTTCGTTTTATCGTAGCAGAGGAAAGTATTTGCTGCCATTCTTCTCTAAGGACAACAACCAAGTATATTGCAAGGATATCAGAGGACGTCTGAGGAAAATGTGTCTATCAAATTGATTTAGTAATATGGTTATTTCAAGCCCTTTCTGAGCAAATGTGTTAACATAACCTGATTTGTTATCATGTGGTTGTTTTATAAGCATGTAATATTAATAGCATCAACATACGTCAAAATAGTATAAAAAATAACAGATTATGAGATTAAGGGTTTCAAATTTCGACGGACGACCCGTTGAATCAGCATATATTTTGGATATGCCGAATCTCCAAAATTACAGTTGAAAGTGCAAAACCGATGTAATTTTTGGAATCAGCTGCCCAAATATATCAACGGATACGACTAACTATTAAGACACTAAGATATATGATGGGTAGTGTAATATTTGAAAAAAATTGTTATAAATATTCTCGAACAAATAAAAAATTCAGGGTTCAAAATTTTCTTTAAAAAATGTTGACATTGTTCGGTACCACTCAAAATATAAATGAAAAGGTGGTCTATATAATTTAGAACTTCTACATTTGATATCAAAAACATTTTGTGAGAGACACTCGGTACCAGTAAGGTTCGTCATCAAAATATTTTCGTCCAACTGTCGGAAGAGTCAAAGATTTTAGGTTTTTAATTATTAAAAAATGTGCCTTTCCCTTTACATTATCAATTTCTTTTTAAGATTGTTATACATATCGAAGCTACTTTCAGAAAATATATTTCTTTCTAGTGAAATGTGTACCTTCAATTGATATTCTTCTGTGGATGTTAAGTAGAAAGGTAATTTCTCTAAATCGTACCACAAGCATTTCTTTCTAATTAGAATCAACGAGCATAAAGGACACACATTTTATGTTGAATAACCATGGCGCTTCCCGCGGAGTAAAATTCAAGTCCATTGCTCCTATGTGGGATGATACAACGAAGTTATCCCTGTGCTCCAACCGTAAATATAAAGCCATACGAAAAACCTGAGATCAACACCACAAAAGAGTCTTGCAATGATAGGATCTTTTTGGAGTGGTCTCGAATTTGGAACCAAATCTTCAAGTAACGGGGTTTTCTTTCCAAGATACCGCGTGCCGAATGAGCATGAAGTTTCGTGTCTGTGAATTAAAATTGAATTCGCATCGATGTGTTTTAGTCTAGGGAAGTTATACATTATGTTGAAATTTGGAAAAGCTGTCTAGTTGACGTGCGAAATTTCAGATTGTATATCTAAATTTTAAGGACAATAAATCATGTTTTGCTAGTACAGTTTCACTAATTTAATGAGCATGAACGTAAAAATAATTTATCGAAATCATGTTCGCAATATGTGCTTTGCCATGTCATCAAATGAACGTCGGTTGTATTCATACCTAATTTAAACAAAATTTGTTTCCTGAAAAACTACGTACATCTTTATGTAAAATACACATTTACATTTGTTGAGTTGGTTTTCTGTTACGAACGATTTATCTTTTATATTAAAAAACAGTATATTTTTTTAAACATTCCGCTACATGAGATATATTGTTTACCAAATTTTCTTAAGGCATATCATATCCAGACGTGCCAACTCTCCGGGTTTAGGCCGGTAATGCCGGATTTTATTACACTTCCCAGAATTCCGGATTATAAATTAATATTGCCGGATTCCATCATGATTTCCGTAGCGCAAATTAAAAAGTAATGAGAGAACTTCGATTATTACCGTAGCGTAAATGAAAAAGTCATGAGAAAAGTTCGAAGTTCTCCAAGGCATCGGAGAACTTCGATGATTACCGTAGCGTAAATTAAAAAGTAACGAGGTGTAAAATTCGAAGTTCTCCGAGGCATCGGTTCATTAGCGGAGAAGCGACCTTTCCCTTCTGAGTCAGCAGCGAGCAGTTTTGCTCTGCCGTTGGCAGTGATGTTTACTCTTCTGTCCGTTAATGATCTGTGGCGCAGCAGGCACGCAGTAGGAGCGGGCTTGGCCTTGTCGCGAACATTACGTACTGACGCAGATTTCTATCGCAAACGCGCGGTAGTGTTTTGGTTTGTTTTATATACTTCGTCTGTCTTCACAATAATTTCTCAGAACTTTTTGTGCACGTGTTTAATCAAGCGATGGCTTGTACAAAATATAAGTCTGTTTTTAAGAAGTGTTATACGACAGATTATCCATGTATGTCGAAGTTCTCCAAGGCATCGGAGAACTTCGATGATTACCGTAGCGTAAATTAAAAATCAATTCATATTAACAGTTCATATTACGACTTAGAAATCGATCGGAACATGCTACTATTCATTTTTACGAGCATTATTTCAAAAACTTAGCGTCAACGAAGACCGGAAACGTGCGTGAAAAGTGAATAATTGCTAGAAACGGAATGCCTAGGTAAGCATTATCTAACTAGAATATTTCCACGTAAATTAAAAAGTAACGAGGGAAAAGTTCGAAGTTCTCCGAGGCATCGGCTCATTAGCGGAGAAGCAACCTTTCCCTTCTGAATCAGTCGCGAGCCGTTTTGCTCTGCCATTGGCAGCGATGTTTACTTTTCTGTCCGCTAATGGTCTCTGGCGCTGCAGGCACGGAGTAGGAGTAGGCTTGGCCTTGGCGCGCACCGTACGTACTGAGACAGATTTCTATCGCAAGCGCGGTAGTGTTTTGTGGTTTGTTTTATGTACTTCGTCTGTCTTCACAGGATTTTCTGAGAACTTTTTGTGCACGTGTTTAATCAAGCGATGGCTTATAGAAAATATCAGTCTGTTTTTAAGAAGTGTTATACGACAGATTATCCATGTATAATCGAATCAAGAAAGGGCCAACAATTTGCCTTTTGCTCTATTTGTAGATGTGATTTTTCCATTGTCCACAACGGCAAAGGAGATATCGTTAATCACATTCGTACGCAAAAACACGTGGACAATTCTAAGTGCGTGGAAAATAAAAAAAACATTGAATTTTGCTCTAGATAGTTCCTCTTCCGATGCCATTATCAGTGCTGAGTGCTTATTTACTTCATTCCTTGTGGAACATAACTTACCTTTAAGCTGTGCTGACCATGCAAGTGTGCTTTTTAAGAAAATGTTCCCCGATAGTAACATTGCAAAAAAGTATGCATGTGCCAGGATAAAACATCGTGCGTCGTTGCTGAAATGGGGAAATCTTCAAAAATGGACTTGATTCATTCTATGCAGAACGGCCCATTTTCCATTGCGACAGACGGCAGCAATAAGTCTGAAAAATACTACCCACTTGTTGTAACACTATTTAGTGCTAAAAGCAATCAAATTGAAAGTTCGTTATTTCAAGTGCCTGTTTTAGTTGGGGATAGCACTGGGGAAAATATTTCCAAATTGATAGTCAGTTCTTTGGAAGAGGATAATATTCCATTAGGAAATTGCATTGCCTTGAGTGTGGACAATGCACCTGTTATGGTGGGTAAATATAAATGTGTTGCAGCTTTTCTAAAAAAATGTCAGCCATTTGGTTGTTATAGGGTGCCCATGTCATCTAATTCATTTGGCTGCAGAAAAGGGAGCAGCATGCCTTTTAGGTAACATTGAAGAATATTTGATTGATATATTTTATTATTTTCAGAGAAGCTCTAAAAGAAAAGAAAAGTTTCAAAATATGTGTGATGCTGAAACTAGAAAAATACTAAAACATGTATCAACAAGATGGCTCTCCCTAAATAAATGTTTAGGCAGGTTGTTGGAGCAGTAGGATCTTTTACTAAATTTTTTCAAGGAAGGGGTGAAGCAGTGTAAATCTGTGACTGATAGCCTTCAATATTTTACCATCCCTGAAAAACTGGAAATGTGGCAAAGTGAAGACCTTTCAGGAAATATTAGTAAGAAACCTGCCCACCGAAAGAATTTTTCTGTCAAAGGAACTGAACGCAAAGTAGCCATAGAGCGACAAAACCAACCTAAAGAATCGCGAAAAAAAGAATTTTTATGTTTTTGTCTGACGATTTGAATAAAGCAATTTGTTCATTTTTGATATTTATTTTGCCAAATTTTGACAAAACAAATTTGCAGTTCCAGACAAATAAGCCCATCATCCACATGGCGAGATCAATCCTATTGAATCTCTTTAAAGATACACTGTCAAAACTTGTTTTGCCATCTGTTGTGAAAGTGTGACTTTAATGAAAGCTATTAACTATCATTCAGTTGAAAACCGAAAATCTGCCGCAGATTTTGTTATTGGTAGGTCCACTGAAAAGTTGGTTTCAGATTTAAAAGCTTCAAAAACACTTATGTTTTATTCTTGTGTGATAAAATGTTATGTTGCTACATGTGATTACATGGTTCATAAATTTCCTATTAATGATGAAGTATTTATTAATGCAGAAGTAGCTGACATTCACTTAATTGAGAAATCTTCATTTTCTAAATTACGTTTTTTTGTGGAAAAGTACTCTTCTATTTTCCTAAGAGCAATAGAAGTTTCAAATGAGGATGAAGCATTTGATATCCTCCAGTCTGAGTTTTGCTGTCTTCAGCATGAAGATATTCCAGGCAAAATTCTTGAAGAAGAAAAGAGCTGATATTCAGTGGCAGTTGATAGGTAAACTTAAAAGTGCTAATGGAGAATTTAAATTCAAGAGGCTGTCACGTTTAATGCTTCTCACACTAACAATCCCTCACAGCAATGCAGAGTGTGATAGGATTTTCAGTTATGTGACAAAGACCAGTACCCAGTTCAGATCAACGATGTCAAAGGAAACATTAGAAAAGTTGTTGATCATAAAATCTAATCAACAAGGACCTTGCTTTGAACAGAAATTTGATACGATACTGATTTTTTGAAGAGGTGCAAGTCTTGTACAGCAAATACACTGCATAAAAATTAGAATCATATTGGCATAATGTAAACAGCTTGTATATAATATTGAATATTTAGTGATTGTTCTGAAAGTGTAGACTTTTAATAATGATTGTGATGGAGAAATAAAATAAACAGATAAATATAATCCAATCAACATTTTTATATGCATTAACGTAACATTCGTGCTTCAAATTATGTCCATTGATATTTCAAACATACAAAAATATGCTTGCAGGATTTTCATAGAAAATTGCAGGATTTTTTCTCTTGTTAAGGCTGGCAAGTCTGCATATCGTATAACAACGCTGATACAACGGCAATCATTAAACGTGGAAATAATTCGTATTTCTGGTTAATAAAGCTAAATGTTAGTTTGAAAGCATTTATTATACATGTATTTTTTATATAAACATTTTTTCGCAATAATACTGAAATAATTTCTCGTAGAATTAGTCTCTAGAAATCTAAAACCTGGCGGAAATTATCAGTCTTGCGACGGAGATCTAATCCAAATATGAATTCAAAATTAATTGCTAGGAGATATAGGAATTATAGTTATATTACTACGGAGCAGGTTTAATAGATAATCAATGCAGCGTACTATAAAATAAATGAAATTTACTACTGGATTTTATTTAAAATCATATGAAATATATTAATCATCATAATTAAAATTAAAAAAGTGCTTTGTGTGACAGGCATTAACAAAGCGAAACAGCACTTAACTTTGCTGATACTTAAACATCCGGGCTTTATGCGCTTGGTCTTCATTTTTTTCCTAAGTGTGTTCTTCGGTTCACCAAAAAAGCGCATCTTAGGTTGCCTTAGCTTTTGGTGGATATTCTTGACATCCGCTCCAAGCTAGTACACAAATACAGCTGTTTGTGTGCTCATCATTAAAGTTTATTCAACAGAATTCTAAAGGGAAGTCCACGGTTCTGCGTTTGGCTTTGTCTTCTATAAAAAGTGAAAGTAAATCTTACACAAGGTAAATGTCTTCCGCGTGGCACAAAAGCAATATTTATCATGTTCATTTAGTATAATTAATTTCGTAAAATAGAGTTTATAGCACAAAACCGTTGTAAGGGAATTTATTTTACGTAAATTTCTGTCATTGAAATCGGATGATTTCTGTCATTTTTAAAAAATGGATCCAAAGGAGAGAGGTGAGATGTCTTTCGAATCAGGTGGATGGTTCGGATTAAGCTGAAAAGCAACAATTTGTGTCGAAAATAAAACATTTACTCCTGAGTCTCATTAATGCATGTTTTTGTAATGCAGTGGGTATTTGATCCTGTGGCACTCAAAAATGTGCATGATTTGCATTTTTTTCATATTTTTGCTTTATTATCCTCAAAATGTCATCATAGTTTTTCATTTCTTTTACGCTTTTACTATTAATAATTCACTACTGAACAGTTTTAATATTCAGAGGTCTTACCTTATTAAACGCACCTTTTCACTACCATCATTGAGAGTTAAAAAATGTTACAAACTCTCATCTGAAATACATCGAAGAGCAGTACAAAATGGCGTTAATAAGTAGTGCACAGGTACCTCTTAAAAGAATCTTCGTAACAAACATCACGGTTCTTTCTTTTGGTGTTAATCGAAATAACATCATTGTTTCAATTGCTAGTACTCAAGGAATTGCCAGAGTAAAATAAGGCTTACATCTGATAAGCAATCCATTCAGGAAGTTGTAGTCATAAGTTGTAAAACAAAGGAATGGTTCACTGAAATCTTAAGAAATTTATGAACTTAATATTGGATGAGCAGTTTCTTTCCTAAATTCCAATTTTTCTTAATTTAATTAAGAATGGCACTGCATCCAAATCAGTGACAATGAAGAACTATCATTGTTCTCAGCTCCATATAAATATCTTCACCACAACACTTTTTCTATTTATCCTTAGTAAAATAAATGCTCAACTCAGTAAATGTTTTTGTTTTCATTTTTCGGTCAGTGTTTCTATACATATAATTAGATGTTCGAGTGAGAGTGAATAATAATAAAATAATAAACGAGAACGATTAGATTTTTTTTAATTTTATGTGCTTTGGAAACATAACATTAAAAAAAATCTACCCCAGCTGATTCGTTTCTTTGGAAGAGCAATACAAATGTTTCTCTTGCACCAAACACAGAACTGGAACACGTGGTAAAGTTCACTGTACAAAGTGGCTTGTAAAATAATTATATATTTTTCTATTCGGAAAAATTCTGTGGATACTGAATATATTGTACGATATTCTTTGCCTTATGATTTCCTTGAAAATTTCAGCAATTGTAGTGGCAGATTCCCAGTAGCAAAATAAATATTCAATTTAAAGATCTTCTTTGTCGAAATAATGTATTTTTGGTAATACGTCTTGATTTTTTTAATAAATTTGGTATGTTAATTTTTACATTTTCCAATTCAGGTTAGAATGCTTTGGCATCTGTGTTCAATGATATGCTCACAACATTGCCTTATGTGCGTTTAGAATTCTTCAAGACCTGTTCTGATTTGTGGGAAGCGTTTAACATATTCGATTACCAAGTGATGATACTTTTCAATAAAACTGGTGCGATCGTTTGCTACCTAGCTTTATAGGTTTTCTGGAAAATCGTACATCGTTCCCAACATTCACTAAATTGTACCGAAATATGTAAAGAATATGCTTAAATGCGTAAAGACTGTTTAATATTCGACATCCACAAATTAAAGAGAAACCTCCTTTAACTGACACTCGCAAATTCAGAGCACTTTGTTAACAAACGCGTCCTGTGTGAAGTCCATTTTTTCTGTCTGTGTGAATTTGCACTCACGCTCTGCGCGTGATATTGTTAAGGAAACATACATTCTAATTTGGTTACGTCCATTTTCAACCTCATGGTGGCCAAACAATCACAAATTAGAACATGATAAAACACCATTCAGTGGTAGAATGAATCCGAGAAACCCAGATCTCATTGTGTTCTTTTCATTCTCGTAGTTAGTTTTACATCAAAATTAAATCAATAACATACTGTTGTAAAGAGTGGTTTTAAATCATCGGCTTATTGGCCTGAAATAAAATTAAGGATTGCAAATCTTTGGCTCAAACCTGGGAGGCTTTTTCAATGCTATATGTTGGAGCAGGAATCAAGATAGAACTAATTGAATCCAGCTACAGCGTATCGTCTTCATAAAGCTTGCTTCGGGAGTGCAAAACCATGATATATTTTGATTTATTTCTGCGCATATAAACGGTAATGTAAAATCACTGTTCATGAGTGTATATTATTGATGTCGGTGTAAGGGAATACCATTATAACCAGTAACAAAATTTGCTGCTGAGTTGTCGGTAAGGAAAAATCTACCAAACAAAGTCGTGAGGATTTTACTAGGCTGCAAATAATTCAAAATGTGAAGTTGACTTGGAATCAGGAGAAACAGCGAGAAAGGTAGCAAATGTGTTTGATGTGGACGTGTCCCATTTGGCGGTATGAATCCTAGTCCAGAAAAAAAATGGCTATTGGATTGAATATAGTTTGCGCAGGGTCTCGGAAAGCGGTGATGACGACGGAGAAAAAGCTGGTTTCTTCTGTATATATATTTAGTTCTTCCAGTAATAAAGTAAAGGAAAATAATAATAGGAAAACCGTTTCGCCAAAATCGAAACTTTGCGGCACCAAATATATTTAATACCGCAACGCACGTTGTGAAAATTTCAAACATCGCCACGGAATCTGGCTGCTGAGTACTCAGCGTAAAAATATTCTAGGATGGATTATGACTGGTAACCATCGTAGAGTCTTCACGATTATTTGAAATTTTCAATTTTCCGATGAAGCTTTATTGCATTTAGTAAATGTTTCAACAGTTCTGCTTAAATTGTTTTTTAAAGGATATTCAGCGCAATTTCTCAGTGGGAATTCCATGTATGAGTATCATGATGTCTGCAGGTCACATGAAAGCTCCACAAACACATATTATTTAATTGTTATTGTAATTCATACAAATAAACAAATACTTTGGTACAGTGACTGCGTGTCTAACATTCTTGCTGCCGTAATGTTAATAAGATATAATGATTGTAGTCGAGGAATTTCAGTTCACTTTACAAAATATGAACCTATGCAACATAATCTTATTTTGTTCTAAGTACTGGCAAGCACTCGACACAGTCTGCTGAAGATATATACTTGAAGTATATTTTCTGCTTTTTGTGTTCTCAAATAATGTTAGACGAATTACCACAACAGCCACTAGATGTACAATATTACGCTTCCCAGGTCTTATTAATATGTAACTAGATTTTTATGGTATAATATGTAGGATACTTTTGTAATGTCATTCCACATGTGGTCTTTAATTTTTATAAAGTTACTTAAATGAAATATCATCTCACTGTACATAAAAAAATATTTTAAGATTTTAATAAAGTATTCAAATAACCTATTAAATTTAAAATTAATTAAGTGGATTTTCCCTTGAAATTCAATTTATATGAATAAACTTGACGGACTTACATGTCGAAAATTCTAAAAAAAAAACAGTCTGTGGTCATTGCACGTCTTTTACTTGAATCTGACGCATCTGGAATGGCAGTGTGAACTTGTGCAATTGTATTAAAAAGTAGAAATTGAATGTCTCTACATGATGTAGAAATCCTAATACTATCTCCGCCAGATCTTTGGGCAACAATATCTGTTTGTTTGTTTTCTGAAACATCAATTAATTCACTGATGGACAAAGCAATCAACATTGAGCCAATCGCGAAAAATCAGTTTCGGTCTGTCTGTCCAGATCCCTTCCAACGAATTTCATTTGTGGACACTGAAAAAACATGAATCCTATGCAGCACTTAAAGTTAACGCGAAGTTGTTTTACATTGTATTCGGATTACAGCAGATCCATCTGCTGAAGCCTTGCAATGGACACACACACACACACACACACTCACAAACTGTCTTCGTAATTTAAACACGTTGCTTGCAAGTTACTAAGATTTTTTGTGAACATTTACAGTAGCATTGCGAGTATCGGAAATGTATTCATTTCGCGATATTGTATTATTTACTTGAAGTATATAAATCAGTATATTTTCTAGATAGGTTAACTTTTTCACTCCTCTTCCCAAAACTTTTTTGCTCCGAGATCTTAGTTGTGAAGTGATAAAAACAAGGGTAGTTTCACAATTTCATAGTTTGTCCGGCATTTTATTAAAAACATAATTTTATTTAACTGAAAATGAAATTTGTTAGCGAAATACAGTCGAGTTTTCCGAAGATTGAACCTGCGTATAAGAACTTTTTGTTTTTTCGCTATCAAGCCCCCAAAATTATTAACAAAAAAAATTCATTGGGTGTATTATTAATTTAGGTAATATCATTTAGGGAAATATCTTCCATTCAAAGTACCAAGACGAATACGTGATGATTGTCTGTTGATATAACAAATACGTTTCCTTCGTCACTAGAAATGCAGTAAAACAAATAATGATTAATAAAACATGATCTCTCTATATACACAGTTTTCATAAGATAATGAAGTTAAAATGGCATTTACATAAAGTTGGCTTAATATACATAATCATATAAACAAAATTATGTAACAAACATCAGCATTGTGAGACATCAATCTAAACCATTTGCTTGTTTCAGTTAAATAACGTGTTTTAATTAAATTTATTTTCAGAGAAATCATGAATTTTCCCCTGGAAATTCAAATGAAAATAGATTCCTATTGTTCAGATCCATGACTTTACTTATTGATGGTATTCCGTCAGTAAAATCCAGAAAATGTTTTAAAAGGTAAGGTATAAATAATTTAAGGTGCAGCAATTATTTAGTTAGCACTAAATTATTAAAAAAATTCGACAGAGTATATAGTATTAAGTTTCTTTTTGTTGTATTCAAGCTCCGAAAGCTTGCGTTTTACAACTGAGGTGTTAACCTGATATCCTTTATAACACTAAAAACGCTGACATCCGTTTTATTGGTGTAGTATTAGAAACACTAGTACAAACACGCTAGCTTTCACCACCACGGGTGGCTTCTTCAGGCAGAAGTATTCCAATGCAAAAACAAAAACAAACAAAAAACAGAGTTTCAGTTATGAATTCAAAAATAGAAGTTTGTTATAGTTATTACAGAACGTGCGCGTCATACTCGAGATGTGTGATTAGGAGCGCGCGTATTAATGAGCGTGCGCCATACATGTGGGAGGTCCATTGAAGTTTCCTCGTTACATATCCCGTGACTGGATAGGATTTCTATAGTTTCGCTGAGGAGGGTGGCTCTGGCGGTTGTGTATCGTGCTATTTTCTTTATTTGTCCCCAAAGAGGTGTTGCGGAGTTGTTGGCTACTTCACGCGCTAGTGCCGTAGTGAGAAGTTATCTTTTGACGTCTCTTTGATGTTCCTGGAGTCTTAGCCTCAGAGACCTCTTGGTCGTGCCCACATAGTTCTTGTTTGTTCCGTCCGGGTACAAGAGGGGTATAGTGTATACTCCCGCATCTTCCAGGTCCACGCCGCCGTTTTTGTTGATGCGAGACAAGATGCTATTGTCCTAGGTGCGGTAATCCCTATGCCGAAACCAAGTTTTTTTAGGGAATTTTTTAGGAAATATGTGAAGCCTGGTACATACTGGCATGAGCCTATATATTGTAGTTTTTGGGTGGGGCATATGGTGCCACGGGATGCGAGTTTAGACTTTGTCTGGTGTATGATCTGATCTACCATGCTGGGTGAGTGTCCTGCAGAAAAGGCTAAAGATCTTAGGGTGTCAAGCTCGGCGTGGAGTGCGGCGTTGTCTGATGAGTGGGTAAAAGCTCGCCTAGCCCTGTGTCGGAAAAGTGCTAGCTTTCTCTCCTTGGGGCACGATGAGGAAGGCATAATGACATTAGGAACATAGGTAGGTTTGTAGTGGACACTAGTGCTGAGGTACCTGGATGGAGACTTCTTGACCAAAACATCCAGGAACGGTAGGGATGCATTTTTTTCTCTCTCCATAGTGAACTTTATTGCAGGGTGTTCCAAATTGATTGTGGTGAGAAACCGATTTAGTTCCTCCTCGGTGTTTTTCCAGATGAAGAAAACGTCATCTGCGTATCGTAGCCATGTACATGGAGTTGGTCCAGGTGCGCTGAGTATCCGGTCTTCTAGGGGTCGTAGGATTGCTTCGGCCAGTACTGCAGAGAGGGCGGAGCCCATTGGGACCCCTTTGGTCTGCTTGTAGGTATTGTCCTGGAAGCTAAAATAGTTAGCATCTGCAACTAGGTCAATGACTTTGGATATCTCCATCAGCGTATTTTCATTGTAAAGCGATGAATCGGCGAGTGCTTGCTTTAGGGTGTTTGTAGCTTCCTTAACAGGAATTGAGGGGTACAGTGAGATAATATCAAAACTCCCTAAGGTATGAGCAGGCACTACCTTTAGGCTTCTAATTCTTTCTATAAAGTCCTGAGACGACAACAGCACCACACTTGAATGCGGCAGGAAAGGAGACAAAAATGTAGCTAGCCCCTTCTCTAGATTGAAGGATGGAGCACACCTTCTTGAAACGATTGGTCGAATTGGGTTGTCTGGCTTATGATGCTTAAGCCTTGCAAAAATTGGTGGTATCTTTGGCCCTGGAGGTATCCTAGCCGCTTTCTTGATGGTGTCCGGAAGCGCTGTTTTCTTCGCCACCATCTTAACCTGCGCTATCCAACGGTTAAGTGGGGATTTGGTTTGGAGTGTTGACTGCGACTGTCGGATGAAGTCCAGGATCCCTTCATCATAGTCCGTCTTGTTCATCACTGCTAGCTACCTTGCGATGATCTCCATCCCCCTCGAGCTAGACGCTTCTCTCCGCCGATTAGACATGCTAGTCCAACGCCAAAGAAGATGTCTGTCAGCCACCCACGATAAAAAGCTCTCCAGTTTGCGAGCTCAATGCAAGCCGTCCGCTCCTCCTTTCAAGGTACCAATAATCAACGTCTCAAGTAAGACTTTCTCCCAAAGAGAGATGAGCGTACTAGAGAAAGGTCCGAAATTTTGCCTTACTTCACGTCCGCGCTTTCAAGATCTAGTTCCGGCCATAGAAAACCTACTTAGCAGAGTCCCACTAGATAATCGAGACTCACTTAGATATCAATGCGTCAACAAACTGGATCAGGTGCAGAAGTTCTCCTCGACCGCTTCTAACAGAAATCCTGAGCACAAGGTGACCATCGCGCAGCTAAAGTGTGACCCTAGCGTGATCTATACCCTTACAGACAAATCTGGCCAGCTAGCAGTGATGAACAAGACGGACTATGATGAAGGGATCCTGGACTTCATCCGACAGTCGCAGTCAACACTCCAAACCAAATCCCCACTTAACCGTTGGATAGCGCAGGTTAAGATGGTGGCGAAGAAAACAGCGCTTCCGGACACCATCAAGAAAGCGGCTAGGATACCTCCAGGGCCAAAGATACCACCAATTTTTGCAAGGCTTAAGCATCATAAGCCAGACAACCCAATTCGACCAATCGTTTCAAGAAGGTGTGCTCCATCCTTCAATCTAGAGAAGGGGCTAGCTACATTTTTGTCTCCTTTCCTGCCGCATTCAAGTGTGGTGCTGTTGTCGTCTCAGGACTTTATAGAAAGAATTAGAAGCCTAAAGGTAGTGCCTGCTCATACCTTAGGGAGTTTTGATATTATCTCACTGTACCCCTCAATTCCTGTTAAGGAAGCTACAAACACCCTAAAGCAAGCACTCGCCGATTCATCGCTTTACAATGAAAATACGCTGATGAAGATATCCAAAGTCATTGACCTAGTTGCAGATGCTAACTATTTTAGCTTCCAGGACAATACCTACAAGCAGACCAAAGGGGTCCCAATGGGCTCCGCCCTCTCTGCAGTACTGGCCGAAGCATTCCTACGACCCCTAGAAGACCGGATACTCAGCGCACCTGGACCAACTCCATGTACATGGCTACGATACGCAGATGACGTTTTCTTCATCTGGAAAAACACCGAGGAGGAACTAAATCGGTTTCTCACCACAATCAATTTGGAACACCCTGCAATAAAGTTCACTATGGAGAGAGAAAAAAATGCATCCCTACCGTTCCTGGATGTTTTGGTCAAGAAGTCTCCATCCAGGTACCTCAGCACTAGTGTCCACTACAAACCTACCTATGTTCCTAATGTCATTCTGCCTTGCTCATCGTGCCCCAAGGAGAGAAAGCTAGCACTTTTCCGACACAGGGCTAGGCGAGCTTTTACCCACTCATCAGACAACGCCGCACTCCACGCCGAGCTTGACACCCTAAGATCTTTAGCCTTTTCTGCAGGACACTCACCCAGCATGGTAGATCAGATCATACACCAGACAAAGTCTAAACTCGCATCCCGTGGCACCATATGCCCCACCCAAAAACTACAATATATAGGCTCATGCCAGTATGTACCAGGCTTCACATATTTCCTAAAAAATTCCCTAAAAAAACTTGGTTTCGGCATAGGGATTACCGCACCTAGGACAATAGCATCTTGTCTCGCATCAACAAAAAACGGCGGCGTGGACCTGGAAGATGCGGGAGTATACACTATACCCCTCTTGTACCCGGACGGAACAAACAAGAACTATGTGGGCATGACCAAGAGGTCTCTGAGGCTAAGACTCCAGGAACATCAAAGAGACGTCAAAAGAGGACTTCTCACTACGGCACTAGCGCGTGAAGTAGCCAACAACTCCGCAACAATTCTTTGGGGACAAATAAAGAAAATAGCACGATACACAACCGCCAGAGCCACCCTCCTCAGAGAAACTATAGAAATCCTATCCAGTCACGGGATATGTAACGAGGAAACTTCAATGGACCTCCCACATGTATGGCGCACGCTCATTAATACGCGCGCTCCTAATCACACATCTCGAGTATGACGCGCACGTTCTGTAATAACTATAACAAACTTCTATTTTTGAATTCATAACTGAAACTCTGTTTTTTGTTTGTTTTTGTTTTTGCATTGGAATACTTCTGCCTGAAGAAGCCACCCGTGGTGGTGAAAGCTAGCGTGTTTGTACTAGTGTTTCTAATACTACACCAATAAAACGGATTTCAGCGTTTTTAGTATTACTGGTGTATGTCTACCCGATTCTTCCGTCCTTTATAACAGTTGAGTAACAGGGAAAACAAGTCATAAAATATGACTACTGGTATGACTCATATATTTTGATTCAAATTGATTTTATAAAAAGATGAAGAACCTGTAGTGTTCATCATATCTTTATATATTATTACCTTTTTTTCTTTCTTTTTACTTGAAACATTGATTTGCTTGTAACTTCAGTTGGTGACCTCAGTGTAAAATTTGTTAGAGAGCATGGGACCTTGTCAAGTTTTGCTACCCTTTCCCCCCTCTTCCTTGCTATTTCAGTTGATCTGGTCTTTCGCTCAGCAAAATAAATGAATTGGAACTGCTGCCCCGGTGGAGCAATGGTCTTAGCGAATGTTTCTTATCATTCTTCCGAGATGGGTCATGGTTCGAATACCGATGAGGCATGGATGTCCATGTCTTGCGGCGCTGGCTCTATCCCATCCCTGGAAAGAGTGGCCCTAAATTAGGGACAGGCGCCTGCTTATAGCCTACTGTGTTGCTCACGGTGGTCGTTAAACCTCCAAGAAAAAAATTAATAAAATTAAAGTAAAGGTTATCCTGATTATAAGGATTACACTACAGTAAGATAACTTTCAAAATTTATAAGCTACCATTTTGGAAACATAAACTGAAACAGTAGTTTGTAGAAGGGAACTATTCACAGAGATAGACTATTGGGATATCCAAAAAAAAAAGGTCCATTTTTTTTATTTTTAGATTTACTGATTTGGGCCTCAGATATAATATTAAACTCATCATACTCAATATCCTATAACTCTAAGAACTGCTTTTGGTACTTAATTTAACTAGTTAACAGCGTTTGAATTTGGCGGATTACTTCCCTTCGAAATATTGAACTCAAATAAATGACAATCATATCAAATATTGGTGCAATAACAACCAATCAAACTATAAGAGTATAAAAAACATTTTATTAATACACTGATTAACAAATACAATATAAATATTCAGTATGCGATTAAAAAACCTGACACCTAATAACAAAAACAAAAGCAAAGCAAATTCTTCACAGAGGTCTATTCAATCTGCATCACGTTCTTCTTTTTCAGTTGCTGCACTTGGCCAAATCAAAATATCTTCGTAAACTTAACCACAGAAGTAATTATAAGGAAAATAGTTCATTTAACTTCTCACTTACGGAAAATATGTTTTGGGCACCTAATTTCAAACAAACCCAACTCTCTCTATACTTATATTTGAGCACTTTAAAATGTGGAAAATAAAATCGGCAAGTCAGTAGTAGTAATAATGAATAATGAAACAGTAACAAAAATAAAGTCACGGTGAAAGGGTTAGTTACAAAAGCTACGTAGCGCTAGCATGCATTTCTAAGCAGAAATTTCGGATACAGCTTAAGATAAATATCTGGAACTGAATGAAAAGTATCATGTGTTATCTTAATAAGGCAATCAGTGATACAAGTGGAAATTTGGGAGAAGGAACAGACAATAGATATGCAGACACAGGCAAGACTAAAAACACAATCGGCTGATAATACACCAGTACTTTTTCCTTAAAACACAGAAATAATACCACTTCCTTGTTAGCAAGAAAGAAATTTGCATGGAGTTATCATCGTCTGGGGCTGGTACACATGACTACAACCAGCTCGTTCTGAGGTGACATGGAAAAACATATAAAAAAATGCTTTTCAACAAAGGGATCAAACAAGCATCTGTGGATATAATATAGAATATCAATAGTCAAATCTCAAATAATGCCTGTAAGGGCGAAACAATAGAAGTCAGAAGGTATAGAACTTCTCCTTAGTGATGCTTCAGCAGATGGGTGAATTTCGAGAGAATTAAATTGAGTGGTTTTTTTTTTGGTGTTTTTGTCTTGTTTTTTCACAGATTCTTAGGTTATGCCATGTAAAAGCAAAAATTTCGACGAACAACGGACTGAAAATATTTCAGCTAAATCCTATGGTAGAAATTTTGTTCTATCACGGAGTTAACAGAAAAAAAAATGGTCATAACTTGTAAAATTCCACAACTTTCCGCAAAGACACCGGAAAAAACCAGCAATTGAGAGATATGTAAAATTTCCGGTGTATTCATATATAAAATGAAACGGTCGGTGAGACTCCTGCCAACGAGGAGAACCATGCATAATATTTTTGTGCAAAAGATTCTCTTAGTTTAAACAAATTCAAGGATTTCTCATTTTAAAAAAAGATGGATGTACAGCCGATATAGAAAAAAAGGGCATTAGATGAAATGCTTTCAGGAAAATGTATTACAATATACAAAAAATATCTCAGTGGTTTAAATGAGGGCAACTGAGGGTAAACTAGAAAATAGATTCCTAAGAAACGAATAAGTGTATATGATGCTACAAAGAATTAACATTTAATGATTTCACTCTTTTAAAACATGGAAAGACAACACATCAGGTAACGTGATGTGTTCGTTAAAATATACGATATATTAAGAAGTTTTTTTATATTTAATAACATTGTAGAAATATAAATTATTAGTTTAAAATTCTAGAACTGTCACATGAAGAAGTTAAGAGTATGTTTCACTCTTTACTGAAGATATATAGAGTCTCGAAAAGAAAAGAAAATGAAATAAATGTTTTTTTGTATTTTATAAAAAGCATATGGGTGCAAAACCAAATTACATTAACAACGTGATATGCATAAATGTCAAATACAAATAAAATTTCTATCAGTTATTTCTGCCAATGAATTATTCATTTTCTGTACACAGCTTTCTTTATTGCAGTCAAATCACGTCATAACATGTGATTTACTTTGATTTTCAACATTCATCGTAATTTGAAATTCAAATTCAGATATCAAAATTTCGCCAAAACTTCAACTACAGTAATCAGTAATTTGTAAAAAAACATATTTTACAATTAATGACGGAAACAAGATGTAAAATCGTACTGGAAGATTCAGCTTTCATTCGAAAAATTTGGTATTTCGCCAGAGACAGTCATTTGCAAAAGTTAAAGACCACCTGTTGGTGTTAGGATATTTCTGATGATTGCGTCAGCTACTGGCTGTATTTTTCAATTTTTCGTTGGTCTTGCATCATTCTACAGCTGTTAATAGAGTCTGGGGGAAGCGTGCGAGAGTCAGTTCGCTGTTGGATTTCATGCTGGCAAGTTCAGTACGAATTTTCGGAATAGCGAAAAATAGGCAGAAAAGTGTCATTATGTGTTACCCAGAGGCCCCAGATAGTGAATTTATGCAGTGAAGGATACTCCGAATGTGAAACAAGCAGAAAGGTGAATGTTTGCAAGACGGCTGTTCATCATAAGATCATGAAATTACAGGATACAGGTGAATTTACCGACCGAAAGAGAAGTCGACGTCCAAAGAAGACAAGCCCACATGATGACAATAACGTAAGGCGAATAGTTATGCGTTCTCCGAGGAGTTCGTTCAAGAAAATCAATGTCATTTTGCATTCAAACGGATCTGATATTAGTATTAGCACTTCTTCCCGACGTCGTAGCAAAGATCCTGGATTAAAGTCTTATAAAGGTGCACATAAATCCAGACTAACTTCTGTGACGAAAAAGAAGAGATTAGTTTGCGAAGCGTTATCAGCCGTGGACTGCTAAAAATTAGAGCCAAGTCCCTTTTCTCTGATGAATCGGCTGTGTGTCAATTTTAATCACGTGAAGCACATGCTCGACGACCAATAGTCAAACGGTTAGATGGAAACTGCATTGTTTGCACAGTGAGATATCCACCTAGTCAGATGATATGGGGTGCTATGTCAGCATTAGGTAGTGCTTCATTATCGTTTTTGCCGGCAAGCACTACCATTAATATTCCTTTTTATGTGGTAGTGTTATGTAAGAAACTATTAATTCAGATGAGAGTGCACAGATGCACAATCTTTGTGCATGATGGTGGTGCTGCATGACACTTATCAAAGAGTGTAAGGCACTCCCTGCGAGGAAAAACATAACTATGCTTGTCTGGTCCGGTAATAATCTCGACCTTAATCCCATCGAAAATTTGTGGATCATTTTAAAAGACGAGGTATCAGAAAAACAGCCATCTAATTCCTAAGCTTTGATTGACGCGATAAAGTACGCGTGGTACAAAAACATTTCAAGTGACTACTCTAAATCCCTCAGAGAGTATCCCACATCGCATTCTGTCCGTTATAAAAAACAAATGTGGCTACACAAGTAACTGATTTCGGTCTTTTTGTGTTCCAAAGAATGTAAGTATTCATCTGTGGTATAATTTTTGAAATATCTCTGATTAATAATTAGTTGTTTCTTGGAAAGTCTTGATTTTCAATAGATTGGCAGTTGTAAGTCAACTTTTGCTAATCACTGTACTATTCACTATATTTTCAGTGCGAATGTTCACATGCAAATAACACACAATCAACCAAACACACATTTTTGCTTTTATATACAATCACGGACAATGAAATTTGCGCACAAATAAAGGAAGCATCGGATGGAACTGAAATTTTATGGACGTAATGATACACATGATGGCACAAACAGAGCTGCAGGATTATTACAAAGGGAACCGTGTCATGTAGTTCGGCCATTTTCAATACGGCATCGCACTGCCTAGTGCGGCGATACATGCGGCAATACGACCCGGCAGGCTGACACACACGTGTTGGACGGTGCTCTTTGAATCCCGAATATTGCGGCAAGGCGCGGCGGTAGCTGGCGTTTTAAATAATTTCACATTTGCTCGATAGGGGACATGTCCTTGGAGTGGAGCGCGCCAGGAGAGTGTCTCGACATGACGTCGACAGTCCTGGGCAACCCAAGCTGTGTGCCGTGGGCAATATTCTGCTAGTGTGGAGCACCGGGAATCCCGTTCAGGAATGGGAACATATGGGGCCGTGGGATCTCATTCACATACGCTCGCCCGTCAATGGTCAACGTACCATTGCTAGAGCTGATCGGCTATCGTAGACAATGACTCCCTAGACCATAACACCTGCAGTGGAGAAGATGTGTCGCTCGATAGCGAGATTGGGATTGTTCCGTTGACCCAATGTCCTCCACACCCGGACACGATGATCATCTGTCCCCAAAACGAAGCAACACTCATAGGTATACACCATATGGCGCCAATCTGTGGCGTTCCACGTTGCTCTGACCAGGCACCACTTCACACGGAGCCGGCGATTTTGAGGTGTTAATGGCAGCACACGTAAGAGGCACTGGGATCGCAGAATCTCCCCCTGAGGCGTTGGGAAATGGTTCATGGGAACACAGGAGCAGCTACATCTGCCTGTATAGTAGACCGGGTCCCAGTGGAATCCTTCCGTGACTGGAGCAGAATCCGTCGATCCTCTCTACCGGTTGTCCTCCTTGTCCGTCCGGTGCCGCTCCGCCGTGGGGCAGGCCGCCACGTGTCTACTGTTCCCAACGCAGTCGGACGGTGTGGTCAGAACGATCCACGTGCCGGGCTATACAGCGCGCCGACCACCCTCCCGTTTTCAGCCCTATGATCAGGCCTCGCTCAAAGTCCTAAGGTTCGTTAATCGACGTCTCTGGCGTCTAAACGGCATTCCCTCCACTGTGTGCTCTTTCTTACGTCTGCTGGTGCTTTTCACGTACATGGGGCATGAACTACATGCCGGGTTATAAGGCTACGGGTTCGTAGTTGCTGCGCAAATACAGGGTGTGCGGTCATGCGCAATCGCACCAAACATGGATCATTTTCATACCAGTATGCACTCTAGCTCTTTGCACAGTTCTGAAGTTGTAGCATGTTTTATTATAGCTTACCTTCGGAGACATTGGCCACTAATGTGGGATATTGCTTTTTGTTTTCCAGGTCCACCTAATGCACAATTTTAGCACTTCAAAATGTGAGATATTTAATCTTATATTTTTATAGATATTTGCAAAGGATTATTTGGTTGTCCTTGCGTAAATGCCACTCACGGATGAAGTATCTCTCCACGTGAATGTAAAATTCATTCCTTTACATTAGAAGCCGTCTTGCACTAGAAAAACAGTGAAAAATATATTTCTGTTAATAGCAATTACCTCAATCAGAAATTGTACAAAATGATAGAAAACGAGAATACCGAGCTAAAGTTAAATTGTGAAAGATGCACAGCAAAAAACTTACCCTAAATGATGAACACAACTACCAGATTCAACAATCATTGTGAAAGTGAATCCTGATTTCAAAATTACATGCAAAATACTTATAGTTATGCGTGTGCCTGGACATCATAAAATTATGAAAACATTGCATCCTAGTATGATGCACTTTCAAATGCGGTACAGCCATATCAAATAAATGTTTGGATATTTCTAAAATTACATATATATGCCAATTCTTTAGTATTAGTCTAATTTAGCCTTAATTTCGAGACAGCTTCAGCCAAGATGTCTGTCTATTTCGATGCTTCAAGAGAAGATCTTAGAAATCCCCTGTGGTCACGGTTATGTAGTCACAACGGAGGAAAGCGCCTGAGTAAGATAAATATCAGTATGGTGAGGACCTAGCTAAACTCCTAGGGAAGATGAGAATAACAGGGTGATGATATTCAACAGGAAATGGTAAAACTAAGGTTAATGGCCAGTAGCTGTTCTCGCTCTACGGAAATTTCATAAAAAGTAGGCCTCGGTCTGAGCTCTTTATCTGTAACATTTACAATAGTTGGCCAGAGCGCAGCACGTGAGTCTTTTCTTGTAAAAATGGTACATGTAAGATCCCCGTAAACTAAAGAAAAGTAACAGTAAAGTTTTACTCTTACAAATGACAAAACAGTCTAAACATTTTGTCCACAGGAAGCAACTATAAATTAAGGTGGGCCGCACTGTGCATCACTCTCGACTCTCGCTATGTTCTTCTCTCTTCTCCTTGCACGTATACACTTTCCCCCCGCACAATGAACTGAGCTTGTTATCCAAGTACACATGAATCAATCTGATGCGTAGTGTCGCCTTGGCTAGTGTTTTAATTTTCATCGAAAAAATCCGTTCCACGCCACTAGACTTGATGCTACTATATTTTCCTCATAATTACTTTAACTAAGCCGAAAGAAACCTTCCGTTACCTTTAACCCTTAAACGACCATGACCCCAAAATCTTGTACTACTCTAAATACCACAACGCCCGAAACTGTCACTTGTTTCACTTCTTTATTTAATAACAGCAATAGTGACTGACGGTGACTCCTGCTGATCCATTATAGATCGATAAAATTTGAAGACATTCATTCTAGACAGGCGTTTCGGGGGGGGGGGTTATGGCCGTTTGTAGGTACGGACGTCGTGGGCGTTATGGTTGTTAAAGGGTTAATAATGAAAGGAGAGGTATTTTTTAATTTATAAAGGGAAAACCTTCTAAACCTGTGTGCCTTCTTTTTAAAGCTAAAATGTAACTAAACATAAAAATGTAACTTACTGTATAACTTTTTCAAATTTCCACATGAATAACTTACGTTTTGAGTTCAAGCACTCAAACAGACGCACATGCATGAATTTGACAGCTCTGTATTTATAATCATAAAACCTGCATCTGTGTGCGAATGTACAGTACTATTACTGGGTGAGAAAAAACATTCTTACAAATCCTTGAACATACTATTAATTAAGACTGTAACATCTGATTGGCTCGATATTATATTTACATTATTAATGCTCAGTTTTGCGTTATAATCTAAAGAAGAATCTGCCGTCAGTAACAGAATGGGTTTTTGATGAATTGCGTTCATTTACTTTGAGCGACCTTTACATTTACATGTAACTCCTGAAATGTAGTTTTCAGTACTGTATTTGGAATATAAATTATATATAATAAAAATCTTACAGAAACATTTTCAATTTAAGTCCAAAGCATTAGTTTGTTTTAACGTGCGTGAAGCACTTAAATAATTTGGTAAAGTTTCGGAATACAAAACGTTCTACGAAAAAACAGCTAATTTCTGTGTTATAAATTGCTCGAATTCAGATTTTCCATTTTATCAAGTTAGAAACCGAAATTACCGATGGAGTAATTCGAATTTACATTAGTAAACAGAACAATAAGACGTAAACAAAATTGCTAGCTTTGATGACGACCACAGATTTTTAATTAGATTGTAAGTTCGCTCAAAATGTTCAGTACATTTTCTGTCGCCATGAACCTGATTTCTACTAGGATGGTTCTCGATTTTATAAGGCCGCTTCATCTTCATAAAAGTAACTCGTGATAATATAGTTAAAGATATTCTGCGTCTAATACTACAATACGGCTCCAAATAAGCTTCAGTCTAATGCGTTCTGGTAACATATTTAAACAGTATTGTATCCATGAGTTCTTAAATTTTCTTCTCACAGACAGATGGTTTTGGGACTCCTAGTGGAAGTGATCTCTGAAGCACTGTTTTCTAAAATCCTGCCCGAGTCTGGCAGGTGTGAGTCCGAGATGTGGTATCAGTGGTACTTTTTCCCAATGTCGCTGGTTACATCTTTGCTTTAAAACACTAAGCCTAAATTTGCACTGGGAAGCTAACTACAGCCGTACGGGTTACTCATGCCGATAGTTTTACCTTGAAACAAAAGAAAACTGTTTTCGCCGAATTTAGTTTTATATCAACATCATTAAAACTCCAAATAGACTATATTTTTACTATACAAGAATATATATTCCGCAATAAAAGGGATGTAAATGACTAATAAAAGTAAATCATAGAGGGCTTCCATCATATGGAGCAAATATATGAGTTTCATCACTGCGTTCAAATGGCCTACGGACAGGAGCATATGTTTCTAACTTGTCAGGTACCTAATTCTTAATGTTGTACGGCGTGTGTTCCGCCTGATAAAAGTAAAGAACGCATTATTTTTCGTTACTGATCTTACGTTTCAAACAACCTGATAGTTGTAGGTAGTAACTAATTATATGATGAAGACGTTGAACGTGCGCATAGTAGTCTTGCCTACTATTATACGGCATACAGTTTTAAAAAGATATTTAAAAATATAAAATACATTTTATGTAGGAATTTCGCAGCAATTTCTAAGGCATAGTTAAATTTGTTGGTCGGAGAGCATCATATTTAGAGAAAAATGTGACTATTTTCAACATGTGATAAAATACACTCACTGACAATGAAATCTGCGCACCTAGAAGATAGCATTATACAACCGCGAACTTTACAAATAGCTAGAGTGCGTGATGGGATGCAAATATTCCATGTTTGGTGTGATTCCACATGCCCGCACACCCTGTGGTGGAAATGTAATCACGAACCGGTAGCCTTATAAACTGGGTTGCAGTCGATGCCCCCTGAAAGCGAAAAGCACCGTCCTACGCAGGTAAGAGTAGAGAGTGACAAGAATGCCGGTTAGACGCCAGAGACGTCGATTTACGCAAATTACGGACTTTGAGCGAGGCCTGCTGAAAATCCCGGGTGGTCAGCCAGCCTTATAGCCCGTCACTTTTATCGTTCTGACCATACCGTCCGACTGTGTTGGGAGCAGTGGACACGTGACGGCACTGCCCGAAGCGGACGGGCTCCGGACAGACCAGGAGAACCACCGGTAGGGAGGATCGACGGATATATCTTTTGATCTCGAATTCCATTCTACCACTTCTTACAGTTCCAGAGGTCGGAATGTGTATGAGAAAAATAGTTTATAAACTTTAATTTCGTTGTGTATCAAAGCATTACTAAAACTGGGGAAGGAAAATAAATTTCTGATGTACTTAATAATTATTTTGCAACCTAGTGAGAATTAACATATTTTCTAAAATATCTCGTACTAATTTAAACTTTGGAAATTGCAACACGTCATTTTCAATAAAATGATATTAAAACTATGAAAACTACAATCTAAAACTAAACGCCCAATTCTGGCGTTTGATTTGCCTCATTGTTCACAACATTCCTAACGGTGGTATGGAAGCACGTCATTATCGTTACGATAGTACTACGACTGAGAAAACTAAATTCCAAACTAAATGCACAATTCAGGCTTATGATTGTTTAAAATATCTCGCAGCAATACATGCAATAAAATGGAAGAACATCATTTCAGTACAACAATATCACTACTGAGAATACTATAGTCTCGAACTATGAGCCCAACTCCCGCTAATGCCTTTGAACTGGCTTCTCTTGCAAGCCAAATCGAGAGGCCTAAGTACTGCGTCGAATATTTCCGAGAAGCACAAATCTTGAAGTTTCTCAATATTCTCAGTTCTTACGCTAAGGAGTGCTGTGTGTTTACATACTTGCAACTAATGACATCCACAAGTAACTCGTTGTGCTATTTTCAGTTGCTAGTTTCTAGAATGACTCGTTTCGGATTGCAGCCAAGGACTGTGTTGGACCCAGTAGTCTGGGTCTCTTCTCAGAAACCAGCGCCGCAGGGAACTCGGCTGCCGGGTGAGTGAGATGGCGATACAGAGCAATGTTTATAAAAATATCATTGCTTCAAATCCGTTTTAAAGAATTTATTTTTATTCTATGCTATTTCTTAATAATATAAAGATCACTGTTATCGCTTAAAAAACATTTTGCAGTTTTTTCGCTTGCAAATTCACGCTGGTAATCACAATTTTTGTATATCTTCTTCTAGAAGTCACTTTTTATTTATTTATTTCATCGTATGACTTTATCTATAAATAACAGTTCACACACATTCCCTAATTTTAAATAATTCACATTTGTATGACGCAAGGGAAAATCCGTTTATAATTTTATAAGAAATAATATCTACAAATCTAAAATTGGCTTAAAATATATCTCTTGCTTGCAAAATCCAAATTATGAAGGACGTTTTAAACATATAACTGGCTTTATATACCGCAAATAAATCGCAAACGCCTGAGGAAAGTGATATTACAGATCCCACAATATCTCTTCTTCAAATTGTTCGCTTAATAGACCTTGCGTTGAATATGTACCGCTATGGTAAATAGTTTGTGCATAATTTGCAGCTTTTCTTAAATATCATTTCTTCAGTTAGTGGACGTGAGAAGGTATTTCAAATTGCGCATATTGTGACAATTGTAAAAGTGCAGTTGAATTGATGTTACTTTTGTTGGAACCAACTCTTTTGTCTATGAATAACCCAGCTCATCTTATACTTTTTCAAAAAATTTGCTTGGTATGAAAATGCAGTTTTGTTTCCACTAATTGTTTTTTTCTAAAAAACATTTGAAAAAAAAATATTTTGGTTACATATAGGATTCAAAAGTGTTCAATTCGTCGAGGAACTCGGTATCATCTTCATTTGTTGATACTCCATGAAATGTATAATTGCATGAAAAACTTCCCTTCCAAAATTTTTCTGGGCAAAAATACCTGCAAATTTGGACACCTTACATAAAGTTTTTTATGAATTAACTGAAAAATTGGGTGTCGACAAAAATTGCCCATCAGACTTTCTGTATCATTCATTAAATACATGGCAAATCTGACCGGCCCCAGTTGTATACGGTGCTGCACGAATCTTTTATTTCATGTAATATCCTTAACTTTCTGTGACCAGGATATTACAACTTAAAATATACGATGCAGTGCTTATCTTTTAATAATTGCTAATGGAAAGAAATATATTAGAATAGAATTAGAAAATATAATTGAGGTGAAAAATCTATCTAATTCTGTTTAGGTGAACTGTTGCAGTAGTTTGTGATATTTTTATAATATCCATTAATAAATATTCTTGAGTTTTGCTCATATCGGGAACAAATGCTTTTAAATCTTATCGCTGAATTTTGAGAAAAAAAGGCAACTCAGCTGTAGGAAATTTGGAAACCAGCTTCTTTCTGTTATCTGTTATCAGCAGAGCATCAGCAAATGTTTGTGCATTTCTGAACAGTAAAAGAACTGCATAGTTCATTGAGTGCAGCTAGTAGAACGGGAACGTTTGCACGTTTTCTCTGTATTCCTACGTCCAGTTCTGCAGCCAATCATGTCCCCCTAACTTCGCACATGATGCATAATGCCTGTCATCAGATAAACAGTCTTAAATTGTTAGTTTTTTTTATATTTTGTATATGTATTTCCAGAAAAAAGAGACATGAAGAACTCTTTCAATTCTGATGAATTAGGTCACATATTCCGTTTTCTAGAAAACAGACACACAATTTGCTCTGAGCATTTTGCTGGCGAATATCGCTTCAGCAGTAGGGCAGAATAAGTGGCTTTCATTAAGCAGAGAACAGTTTGTGAATTAAAAAATAATAATAATAAGGTATACGATGATATTGTTTTTTATGTTTAATAAAAGTGGTTATGGAATATAACGCATTTGCCCTTACTGTTAACTCTCTTAACTTAAATTATATTTTGCAAAGAAACAATGCTAAATGACAATGGTTAAACTTAATCTAGCCAGATAACTTTTTCGTGTTGACAGGAAAAAGAATTAAGAAAGCCTTTTGGTAAAATATTTTTCTGAGTTGAGACAGGTTATTCTAGAGTCTTCTATTTTTGTGTAATTTCATGTGTCTGGCATTCCAGTAGTTCAACAGAAGATGTTTCTTTTCTCAAATTAAATCTTGTAACCGTCATGTAGCCTGCACTTCAAAAATAATTGTAATACCTTGAAAGTCGTATTTTCTGTTATCCAAGGCATGGACGTCTGTTCTTCTTGCAGGAATTTGTCCGCTGACTAAAAAATATTTGGAATTACACATATAATACTAGACAATTAAATGTGATTTTGACTTCTTTACCACACATCCTAAAGTTCCTCCTTTTTGAGAAACGCGATATGCAAGCTGCATATTCCTACAATATGGCAAATATCTTGACACAATAAAATGGAATTTGTTGTGTGTCACACCAAAAAATTACGTTTATTGTTTGGCAAAATGCCAAATTTCCTGGAACAGGCTGAAATTAAAACTGGCTGTGAAAAACTGGAACATTTAATTATTTATATTTATATTATTATAAAATGTAAATACTGAAAATTATTATGATAAATATTTTTATATAGTGTAATGAATTGAAATGAATATCTTCTTGGACATGACATTTGTAGTTGGAGGAATCACGCATTTACATTGGTAGTTTAAATTGTGACAAATTTTCTTGAGGGACTGTATTGCAGCGCATCAAATACTTTTCCTGTACAAGAAAAGTGTAACACGTTCTCCCACAATATATTTGCTAAAGTAAGATTTGTAGTTTTTTCTCCAATCCGAAACAGCAAGCTTTAGTTTCTTGTTAATGTTTTTTCTTTTTGTGATTTGTTTCTTTATGAGGACCAAAAATATGTTGGCTTCAGTAAGGTAGTGCTTAAAATACCTTTTTCAAATAAATTGAACTATTCCAGGGCTTCGATGTGATTAAACCCACCTATGTTGAGGAAAAATATAGTCTGTACTGCATTATACAATATTAGCATTTTTTTATGAAGCATTACACATTTTGCGGATTCTTGTAAAATAACATTGTGTGTTAGTAAAATCGGGTAAGTATAACATGAACAGAAAACAAGAAACATTCATTAGGAAAGAAGATAAAAAAAAAACTAAAGAAAGCAGAAAATTAAAAATCATTGAGTAATAACAGAATACGGGAGGAATTCAATCCAAACTTGGAAGTTGCTCGAATCGAATATTTTGTATTGGTTTGGAAGTCAGTACTTTTTTTCCTGTCACTCTGTAGGAGGTCTTTCTAAAGTGATAGTATGTTGTTGTCTTTACTCCATAATTTCAGTATAGTTTGATAACGCACAAACACAGAAATTATTTACCCTAATGAAACAGCTAAAGCAGTCCACTTTATCCGCTTTGTTCGATACTCTAGAACAACACTGCTGCACCGGTGGTGCAGTGGTCCAAGCTCTGGCTTATGACCATTCTCCAGAGATCGGTTCGGGTTCGAATATCGGAAAAGCATGGATGTAGTATTTTTCTTACGGCATTATATAATTCGCGTCCCTGGAACAGGTCGCTGTAAAATAGAAACAAGTAACTGCTCGTATACCATCGAGTTGCTCACGGTGGTCTTTAAATTCTCAAACAAGAATAAAAAATGAATAAAAACATATATTTTTGGGAGACAACAACATTACGGAATTACATAACTGGCTAGAATACTTTTAAGCCATTTCCCCTGACCATGTGTTGTGTGTCCAAGGTTTCTGACTATTCTTCAGTGAAAAGTCACGACTCCAGTCTAGATATAGAATGAATGCTTTGCATGTTTAAAGAGGCGGGCCCAGGCATCTCGCTGGAACAAGTACCCACAAACTATGCGCATGGGACTGCTTATATCACTAAAATACATCCTTGGTTTTAAAAAAACCTGAAACAGAAAATTTTAATAATTTCTACGCTCATTCTGTGGTTTGATATTTTAATTTCAAAATTCCCATTCACTTTAAATGTGGCTACACAAATTTTCTGGAAGACTCCTGTCATCAACGTTTCAAACAGATATGATACACGCGTGCTGGGTAAAAGCCTATTGGTGTCCATAAATTTTATCCAACCTGTGATATATGCTGACATTCTTAATGAACTTAAATTTATCGGTCATTTCCCTAATTTATTTTACGAAACTCCTAGAAAGGGGGCAGAAATAGGAAGTCAGAACACATGCGTAGGAAAATAACAAGTAGACAGTAGGGACCTTAAGATCGACCTCCCACTCGACAGGGAAAATTGTGTTAGTTTTGTAAATGGAACGAAACTGTTGATTATTTAAACAATTTAAAGGACCACTTTCGTATTTTAGAAAGGAGAATCGTGATATGAAAACGTCCGCAGATATGAAGCTTCAGATTTTCGAATACTTGGAATACTTCTTTAAATAATTTTCTTCAAGTACTGACGTTTCTGGCCTGACGTTTCTTACTCTTGAACTGCATACCACGGGAACTAGGATTTAAACAAGAGGATTATACGAATCTTAGGATCCTCATGAACAGCCCCTGAAGTTCTTCTTGTGAACTATGTACTCATATATACTGACTCGTCCTATATGTGAAAGTTGCTGCGTACGTATGAAGTAAATGTTCTTTTACACGAACGAAGAATTCAGTATTTCACTGCATATCCCAATTTTCTCTATCACATTTTTTTCAAGGTTATGAGACAGAGAAATTATTCAGTGTATCAGACTGTCCAATTATGTCTTCATTTGAGCATTTAAATAATCCTCAACACTTTTCAATGGAAGAGCTATTTGGGGCAGTTTTTATTCCATTTACGTTACCGATGAAATAACTTTCGATTCAAGATACACTAAATATAGTATGATATGCGCGTTGTTTAATTTAAATCAAATTGATATATTTTATCGCAACATCAATCGTTTCAGTTGGAAAATTTTACTTCACTCTTTGCATAAAAAATTTAAGTCCATTATCGCTTGCTTAACGCTATATTATTTAATGTATAGATATCGATGCGCTTCCTAAAACTGAGGTACCAGTGGTAAAAATATTTAAAATGTGTATGAAACTTCGGGATCCCGTAATGCGTTTCTCGAAAAGTAATAAACTGCAAATTTAATATGGAGCCATTCAAAAATGTTCGTTCAGCAGCTCATAACTGTCATGGCTAAACCACATTTTCTATGATTAATGCCTAGGTATTTCCTCAGAGGATGTTATCGAATGCTCTGAAAGAAGGCTAGGTAGGTTACATTTCAGTAACAAATAAATTTATCAAACAGTTGGAAAATTAACTTGTGATACCACTTATGCGTTTGTAAGAATAAAAAAATCATTTCAAGAAGGACTATTAATTTGCGATTAGCTTAAACATTATTTGTACATGATTCTGGCTGATACCTTCTCAAAAATCTATGGTATATATTCAGTGCTTCTTATTTTTCTTTTTTCTCAAATAGATAGACTTAAAATTGGACTACAATATTTTATACAGCATTTATGCACGAAAGAGTGTACATTGGGTAATATCAAGCAAGAAAACATTTACGATGATAGCTCCAAAACGGGTCATCTCATAAACAACAATCCATCCACTGTCAGTGTGAAAAGTTGTTCTTTCTTTTCACGGGAGACTTGATTTCATGTCTTGGAGATATGCGTTTGAGTATTTACTTTAAAATATAATTTATCTCTAAATGATAGAGCAGACGTTTTTCCGAACGTAATTTTTATTTTTATTTTTATTTTTGGCCAACCATATGCAACCTTACACGAATAAGTAAAAACTTTATAGCTATCGGGCTGGAACATATAAATCAAATTATTTCCTCTGATTAAGTGCAAATTCAACTTTGAATATAAATTCAAGTTCGTTGATTAGTGTAGCAAAGAGAAAATCAAATAATTTGTGGGTGTGAATAGATATTCACTGCAGAATGACACATTTCCTGAAAGTTTTAGAAATATGAAACGTTTGATTTCTGATGACTCTTTTAACATACCTCGATTTGTTCATGTAAATTTCTGGCAGATATTCTGCCATTTCCAAGTCTCAGCTTTAAATTTTCGATTGCTATTTTTTTATTTAAAAATTATCCATAATCTTTACGCATAAGTTCGTCGAGGTTTGTTTTTGTATGTTTAATTTCCGGTTTAACGATTCTATGAGTTCTATGCAGCAGTCCATCCATGATTTAGAGCCACTGGTTCCAAGGTAAGAGGAAGCAATTCCATAATACGTGCACACCACCCATACGTCATTGGTGATTCAAAACCCTTCATTTCTTTTAGGAAGCAGCGTGACACATATTTTGAAGCCAGAATTCCAGACCACTAGACGACCGAGTCCACAACTTCGTAGATCAAATACTTCTTAAAGGGAAATCCTTCCTTTTATTTGAAGTCTGGTAACATCATTTAATCACTTAAGTGGGTGGAAAGCAGATGTATGGGTTTTTATATTTGTTTCATTTTTTTAGAGGTAGGAGGAATATGTTCCAGTGTATGAAAATGTGAAAAGGAAATACGACATGCATGCAAAGTTTTCGTGAGAAAAACATTATGCAATATGTTATTGAGAAAATAATGAATATTAATAACGCCAATCAAACATTTTAAAAATAATTTCGACACCCTGTTTTTGAAACTGGTAGCTAGTTGAATCTAACTTTTTCGGCAAGAATTTGAACGTTGTTGACATACTTGGGCCCAGCTACTCTTAAATCAGTATTACCTGAACAAAAGGTCTGGCCTCACTACTCTTTGAAAACCAGTATCTCGAGTATGGCCTGAGATCTACATAAGTTATTACAATGTTCAGCGATCGAGAGGGGCGGACAAGTTAGATAAGTGGTTGGCTTGTTCTGGGGAGCAATCAATATACTTCCTTTATTTTAGATAGGCTGTCTGACATGTCTCCTCTGATTGTCTGCTCTGACTGTAAAGTTGGTTTAGAATATGGATTATTAAATTGATGTAGCTTACTTTCATGGGATATGTATTCATGAAGTAAACAAACATTTCTTATGGAAAGTTTAAGTCAGCACCACAGCGCTTGTTCTGTATTTTTATGGTTTTATTAGCGTTGCAAACAACATAGCAAATTGTCCCTATTTTGCCATGAATTATTAGCCGACCCGCCAAACCCACCTTACACCCACGTAAGGTCATGCTGTCTTTTTCGTGGCACATACGGGTTTCATGTTTTTGAGCTGCAGCGCTACAACACCACTGTCACCGCCTATGTGTTCTGCCTTCTGCTGAACGAAACATAATTTCTTCTGATACTTTTGCTTGAAGCAGTTACTTTTCTGGGTAAGTGGGCGTATTGATTATCTTGTGGTTTACAACATCACTGAAAGTGTCTCAGTCAAAAAAGAAATGCTAATTATTTATTATTTCATACATTTCTTTACAGTTGTTATTCCGCTAAATACATGAAATTGTCTTCTGGTGTTGTTTCTAGTTTACTTTACAGAATCACCAAATAAACATCATAGTGAAAAAAACAACTTTAAATATTTTCTGTTTTCATATATTCTTATTTTTTGTTCTTTGGAGTTATCTATTACAAGTGTGGAATTGTTTTCAAGAGTTATGTTTGATGTACTCCATAAAAGCACCGAAAAAACACTTAAATAAAACAACGAACTGCAGGTTTTACAATCTTGGTATTTAACTTTTATTCAGTGTTAAAACTTAAACACCACTGTTCTAAAATTGATCACGAAAGTATAGATTTGCAGAACACTTCTTAGGTGCAAGAATTTGAAATTGTGAATTTGTTTAGAATATTCTCAGAAAAGTAATTTTTATATAAGAATAGAGAGAAAAAATGGAACCTTAGCCATAATTCTGGAAAACATTTTGAAAAGCGTTTCCTTTGAATGCTTTGTTCACAAGAAATATCTTCTGCGGGCATGCAATTACTATACTAAACCTTTTAATTTCGGCCAATGGATCTCGGGAAAAGTAGAACTGCGCGATTGTAAAGAAGCGTATGCTCTTATGTTACTGTTGAAGAAAATTTTTGATACCATCTACTACTCCGAAAAATATGGCGTTTATTTGAAGAAAAACACCTACGGACCCAGACTGGATATCTTATGGGCATCATACTATTCAGATGACACTAAAAATATTTTTACTTCGTTTCTAATACGTTTAACAAGTACCTCTCTCCTGACCAAATAAAGGTGTTTGATTTCTGCAGTCGAATTCATTTCATTTTTTATCGGATTGTAAGGAGAAACACAGTTTATTTTCATTAATCGAAATTTCGTTCTACAATCTGTTCTTTTGCGCTTTTCAATTCAGAAACAAAACGTTTGGAAATAATTTTTATAGCTTTTGCTTTCTAGAAATGAATATCGAATCATAAATTCAGAATTTAGTCCCTTTAGTCCCATGCACTTATACCTAATCCTATCCAACAAGGAAGAATGATATGCGATATTTAAGAGTACGAACAGCTTAGTTTCGAGTAAGGACTCTTCAAAAAAGTTGAATAAAATACGTGCATGATAGAAAAATTCCTAAAAATCATAGCTACTAATGGTTGAGTAAAGAAAAACGACACAATAGATTTTTAAGAAACACGAAAAATACAATCCTAGCTTTGAGAGACATTTTTACACATAAATGGTGTACGCATTTACATTGACGCTATCAATGCTGAAAAAAGTTGTTTTTCTGTTTTTTCTGTGTGCGGGACACAGAATTCCGAGGGCAAGAAAATCAAGCCCTAGTGTAAAGTTTCATCGAATGGCTTTGACTGCACCGTAGCACATGCATGTTTCCAAGATGAACTTCAGATTTTAGTTGAACGCGTTGTTGCCAACCTTACTATAATTACAGTACAAATACTATAACTCACTGTACGATAAGCAATAGGGACTCTATCATATCACATAGATATCGTGTAACCTACTACTACTTTATTATATGTACCGTTGAAAACATTAGGTCCATTTCTACTTGTTTTTTTCTTACAAATATTTGCTACAATGCAGGCAGGAATCAGAGGAGGCGCTGTCCATTACTTCTTCCGTTCTAACAAAGTAAAACCGGGAATATACGCTTCCGCGGCCAAACTGCTTCTATCTAGCTTATATGTGAATCCCTCAGAGATGCAATAGCAGACGATGTACAGCAGGATGGTCGTTTTTATAGAATTTAAATCCTGAATTATAACTGAAATTGAAAAGCAATTGAATCGATGGAGTGAACTCTCAACACGATATGCAAGTATTTTCAGAAGAAACAACAAAAAAACTTGGATTTTCATGGAAGAAAAGATATCTAAAAAGTCCATGAAAACTTGAGCGCATGTAAACTGACGAATTAAAGTTCATTTCTGATTAAACGTATGCTTTTAAAGAGTTTAAAATTTTTTGTCTGACTTCGGGGATTATCTTAACATATTGTTTATCCTAGAAGTGGTAACGATCGAATGCCATTTTTCTCATAGAGGAAATTTTCTGCCGCTATGGCGTTGCTGGAAATTTCGAAAATTATTAAGGTGAAGGGCTAAAAGAAATTTAGCTTGAAAGGAGGGGTAACACCTCTGTCTCATCGCCAAAAGGAAAATTAAGAAAAATATTGAGGAAATGTAAGCAACGAAATTCCACGTCTGATTCCCTTGAAATGCAATTATGGTTAGTCACAAGCAAATAAACATCAAGAAACGAACGTTCTCGTTGAACATAATTTGTTTAATAAAAAAGTTAATGAAGTATCAATATTTTTTTCAAGCCTTTATAAAAACTTTAGTAATCAAGAGCTTGCTGAAAGAAAGTGTAGAAAAATTCAAATAAATAAATTAATAAATATAAAATAATATATAGCCGCAAATGATATTGATGTATTTTTCAACATTTTTAATGTTTTGATAATGCTACAAATACCGAAGGACGATTTCTCTTTATCATATACGTATTTATTTTTAACATTTTATAACCGTGCTTCAGTTAAGAATATATATCTGATCATATAATTGTAAGTGGGCTGTGCATAATCTACAGTATTTTTTAAGCAAATACTCAACAACATTTTCAAACAATTTCGTATAATACACGTAAACACTCCAAATCTTTAATATTAAATCCATAACAGTAAGTAATGAGATAATAGCAAGCAAATCACAGAAAAACATGCAGCATTTATCCACAATGAATTGTTATGAACTGTCTATTGCCCAGTAACTATGATTTACACATCATCATCATCATCATCATTGTCAACCATTATCAATCCACTGCTGGACGAAGGTCTCCCCAAGTTTCCTCCACAACGGTCTGTCTTGTGCCAGTCTCCTCCATGTCACCCCTGCATACTTTCGAATTTCATCCACCCATCTCCCATGTGGTCTTCTTCTGGGTCTTTTCCTGTCCCTTGGAATCCAATCTAAAATTTCGGCTGTCCATCGATGATCTGTCCTTCTGGCAGTATGTCCAGCCCATTGCCATTTCAGGGATTTAACTCTGATCATGATGTCTTCCACTCTTGTCATTTTTCGGATCCACGAGTTCCTCTTCTTATCTCTCCTGGTTACACCAAGCATGCACCTCTCCATGCTGCTTTGAGTTGTCTGCAGCCTTTGTATGTCTCTTTTAGTTAAGGTCCACGTCTCTGCACCATACGTAAGCACTGGAAGGATGCATTGATCAAACACTTTTCTTTTAAGACATAATGGCATATTGCTCTTAAAAATTATGCTGTTTCTTCCAAAAGCTCTCCAGGCAAGTTTTGTACGCCGATTAATTTCTTCATCAATGTGACCCTCACTTGATATCTGCTGTCCAAGATAAACGTACGTGTCTGTTATCTCCAGCTTTTCTCCATCAATCGATAAATCTTCATTTCTTGTAAAAGCATTGAACATCACTTTTGTCTTCTGAAAGTTCATTTTTAATCCCACTTCTTTACTCTTGTCAGCAAGTTCCTGGATCATACTCTGCAGCTCTGATGGGATAGTTGCAAAAATGACTACGTCATCAGCAAAACGAAGGTGGGTTAGATAATCTCCATTAATCTTTATCCCCTTGTTTTCCCAGCTCAGCGACTGAAAAACACCCTCCAATGTGGCATTAAAGAGCTTCGGAGATATGTTGTCACCTTGTCTCACTCCCTTTCCAATTTTTACGTGTGTTGTATTTTCAAACAGCCTAATCTTTGCACTTGCATTTTCATAGATGTTATTAATAATATTAATGTATGCATCTTCAATACCGCAGGTTTTCAGAGCCATTGTAACTGCTGATGGTTTCACCGAATCAAAGGCTTTTTCATAATCGATAAAAGCCATGCACAATGGAAGTTCATATTCCCTCGCTCTTTCAATTAGTTCTCTCAGCACGTGGATATGATCTATTGTGCTGTAGCCACTCCTGAATCCAGCTTGTTCTCTCGGTTGAGCCATGTCTAGTGCTACCTTCAAGCGGTGTGAAAGAACTTTAGTGAAGATTTTATAAACTACTGATAGGAGGCTGATAGGTCTGTAGTTTCCGAGATCCTCAATGTCACCTTTCTTATGTAGCAGGATCATTGTAGCGGTGTTCCAATCCTCAGGAATCTTTCCTTCATTAAGGCATCGAGTGAAAATTTGGGCGAGTACTGTTTCGATTTCTCCACTTGCTTCTTGTATGATGTCTACAGTAATTCCATCTTCTCCTGGAGCTTTTCCTCGCTTCATGTTCTTGATTGCATGTGCAACTTCTGCTGGAAGGACTGGAGGAACTCTGGTACTGGTATCTTTCATGATGTCTGGAGTGCATATATCATCCCTTTCATATAATTTGGAGTAGAAATCTTTCACTCTTGTCAAAATTTCGCCTCTATTTCTTGTTACAGAACCATCTTCTTTTCTCAGTGCCATAATCTGTTTTCTTCCCTTACTGAGATGTCCCTTTGCTATCTTTAGGCTTTGGTTGTTTTCAATTGCTTTCCTCACTAGTTCACAGTTGAATTTCCTTACGTCTTCAGTGATACTTTTTCTTACTGTCTTGCATAGCTCTATATATTCCACTTTGGAAGTCACATCTTCTTTAGTTGTCCTCATCTCTCTTCTTTTTTGCATCAACATTTTGGTTTTTCCTGATAATTTGTTCACATGCAACTTGTTCTTAGACCCAGCTAATTTTGTTGCTGTTTCCATAAGAGCTTTGGTTACTTTTCTGTTAACTTCAGAGATGTCCACTTCTTCCGATGTTAGGCCTTCTAAAGCAGAGAACCTGTTCTTCAGTTCTAACTTGAAGGTATTATGGTGTTTTTTGAGGTTGGTTATGTCAATAGACTTTGTTTGTCTTATGAGCTTGCCACGTTCAAGTTTAGCGTTGAGGTGCATCTTACATCTCACCAATCTATGGTCACTACCTGTGTTGAACTTGTTTAGCACACTGCAGTCTTCTATGACAAATTTTTTGTTACACATAATAAAATCAATTTCATTTGTCGTCCCATTTGGATGTCTCCATGTCCATTTCCTGTGTGGCTTTTTCTTGAAGAAGGAGTTCAAGATGAAAAACCCTTCTGCCTCTGCAAACTCAACGAGAGTATTTCCACGCTGGTTTCTGTTGCCGTGACCGAATTTACCTACTGAAGTTTCATTCTGTTGCTGTTGCCCTATTTTTGCATTGAAATCTCCCATAATTATTTTCAAGTGCTGCTTACCTTTATTATTTAGATGACAAATTTCCTCATAAAATTCTTCAATTTCTTCTTCAGGATGACTTGTGGTGGGTGCATAAGTTTGAATAATCTGAGCCTGGTATCTTTTCGAGAGTTGGATAACAAGTCGTGCAGCTCTGTCAGAGGAACTTTCAACTTCTACAACTTTATCCTTCAGTTTCTTGTTTATTATAAATCCAACACCACTAGTTCTGCCAGTATCTGTCCCACGATAGTAGAAGAGATGTCCACTTTTCAGTTCCATGAGATCTTCTCCTTTTCTCCTTACCTCACTTAGCCCCACGATGTCCCACTTGATCCTTTGTAATTCCTCTTCCAATTCAAGAAGCCTTGAATCAGAAGATAGGGAGCGTCCATTGTACGTTGCCAAGGTCAGCATCAGATTTACACATAGTAAACATAAAATATTATGATACTAAAATGTTGAATGTGATAGCAGGCATTTTCTTTTTCATTTATTCGAACGTCCGAATGTCTGTCTGGAAACCATGGGAACTAAATATAAACTAATAAATTACCAATTAAGTATGATGTCAAACACAAGCAAAATCTGTGATGGTAAACCAACTTCAGAAGAACTGGGAGCAAAAGGTCAAGACTTTTCAACGCTAGACACGACCAAGAATTCAGTAACGCCTTTAAGGTTGTCAAATACGCAGAAATATATGACAACAAATCGACATCATGAATCCACGCAAAGTGAGTTTCCTGTAATCCCGTAGTATGCATGGGGCTGTGTTAACGATCACCGTAAGCAACTGGATTGGCTGTAAACAGTCTAGTTGCTCACAGATTATAAAAACAGCCAGCTTATGAAAGTACCAAGGTTGTGCTAACTGCAATACAACTGTTTCATTTTCACATAAACATGGATAGAGGATGACTTTGATAATACCGTTCAAACTTTTTAATTTTTGAAAGATAAGAAATTGTAGGTGTTTTTTTTTTTTTTTTAAGAACTAAAAATAAAGTGTAGTTTTTTTTATTAAAGTTTTCATCACAGCAAAACAATTTGAAGCTACAACTCAAAGAAGTTAATTTACATTCTTCCGTTTTTGTAATACAAGATAATTTTTTAATAAACTATGACGGAAATGTTCGAAATAAACATGTTTTGTACTTTTATAGGAATTGTTACACTCACATTTGTTCAGAGAGCTCCAATGGAAAACCAAAGTGCAATTTGAAAATATTGTAAGTATTTTTCGAAAAGAAATGTTTCGGAAATCTTGCAAATATTCATAATTTTACACTGTTCTCACCTTTTAGATTCTGGTATCATTCTTGCTAGTAACAATAAAAGGAATAATCACATCAGATACTTTCAAAACCTCATGGTATCAGAGCACCTTGAACGCCATAATATACCGAAAATTTTTATCATGCACTGAAAACCGTTATTAAAGGAATGCAACTGCCAAGCTTTGTAATAGGATAACGGGCATGAGCCGGGCACCAAGTAGAAACTCGCTTCAGGAGAAATCTGAGTTCTCTGATACGAAAGAAAATGAGGTGGTTTCTGAAGACAGATTAAAGGCACACGTTTCTCAGATAGGCAGTTTTTTGAACAGTTAAGAGGAGGCTGTGGAAAAGTAAGAAACATGCATATTAAGCAAATTACCATCCAATGTTTGTCTCTTTGGATATGTTGTCGACCTCGCAGGGATGTTATTTTTTTTTCGTTTTAGAGGTTTAACGACTATCTTGAGCAACTCAATGGGCTATAAGCAGTCGCTCGTTCCAAATTTAGGGCCACTGGCTCCAGGGGAAGGGAGAGGGCCAGCACCCAAAGACAAACACAACATCTATGCCTCAGCGGGTTTCGAACCCGGGCCCATCTCGGACGAATGATCCGAAGCCGTTACTTAGACAACTGCGCCACCGGGGCGTACGGACACTGTTCTCTGTAACATATTACTAATACAAAAACATGTTCTTTTCAGAAGCTTCGGTTTCACATTGCTACTTGAAGCAATGTCAACGATTCGTTGCCAAAAATCCAAATCAACAGCTAAAACTATTCCGTCTCACCGATAGAAGCGAATTTTTTGTTAAAGTTATCTCTCTATAATTTGCTTATTCTTAGTTACCATGAGCTCCTGCTCCTAATGGCCTTACTCAAAGGTGCAGTAACAATGATATTCTCTTAGCGATCACTAAATGAATGTCCATTTGGCCTGCAGATTAAGTGAAAATAGGGATTCCGACCACATTCAAAATCAAAACTTTATTGCTAATCGATTGTTTTAAAACAGGCATTGGAAGCAGTTTGTATGCGATGTGAGATGTCATTCGAATTTTTAGGGCAAGTGGTTTCCTTAGCAAAAAACATTCTACTTTTTAACAAATTGCTTATATTTTTCTTTAAAATTTAGAGTTATATAATGATTATGTTTACAGAATAGGATTCAAGTAAGACATTTATTAATTAGAGATTTCGAAAGTTTAAAGTAATTCACATTTTTAAACTGAGAATTCACAATATAGGCACTAAACAGGAATGGATGTTTTGTGGTTTGTCTTTATTGACTTTGAATGAAAGCCGCTGAGAAAAACTGAATTTAAAATATATGTAGGCGTATAACCTGGAACTTCGAATTGCAAGCGCAAATCAAAAGGGTCTCAATTTTCAATTAAATAACTTTCGAAGTATAAATTGTAAAATAAATACATAAACGTTCAGCTACATGTTGCACATATATTATTTATCAAATTGATTTGTTTCACACATATTTTAAGTAAACTATCATGTCTGAGCTATCTACTGTAAATCAAAGAATTAAATTTGCAGTTTTACATGAAAAATAAAATTTTAAAATACGAATTTCAGAAAAAGAATCTTGGATATCCATGAGTTGGGTATTTAACAAATTCGTCTTTCATTAGGCATTTTAATAAGGATTTTAAACACACAAAGCCATACGATATTCATTAGAGGTCGTTGTAGCTAGATTGCTGAAATATATCATTACAGAAGTCACCGAAAATATAGCTTATAAGTGCTAATGTTTAGTTTCCATCGATAGTCATCGAATTGATTTTTACGCAGGAAACTGTTTTTGTAATTTCACTTTCTGAGAAGAAACGCACTTTTTCATTCCTTCATTGCTTTACTTGAGTGTTTGTTACAGGAAAATCTGTATCAGGCTTCTGAATCAGTTGAGAATCCTACATGAAGTGATTAAGGGGTTTGCCCGCTTCTTTCCTATGTATTTCAATCAGCTGCTAATCTTGAACACTGCACCCCAGGAATCGACCTCTTTGCTTTCGATTCCAGTTCTAATAACTCTCACTTCATCATCATCATCATCATCATCATTGTCAACCATTATCAATCCACTGCTGGACGAAGGTCTCCCCAAGTTTCCTCCACAACGGTCTGTCTTGTGCCAGTTTCCTCCATGTCACTCCCGCATACTTTCGAATTTCATCCACCCATCTTCCATGTGGTCTTCTTCTGGGTCTTTTCCTGTCCCTTGGAATCCAATCTAAAATTTCAGCTGTCCACCGATGGTCTGTTCTTCTGGCAGTATGTCCAGCCCATTGCCATTTCAGGGATTTAACTCTGATCATGATGTCTTCCACTCTTTTCATTTTTCGGATCCACGTGTTCCTCTTCTTATCTCTCCTGGTTACACCAAGCATGCACCTCTCAATGCTTCTTTGAATTGTCTGCAGCCTTTGTATGTCTCTTTTAGCTAAGGTCCACGTCTCTGCACCATACGTAAGCACTGGAAGGATGCATTGATCAAACACTTTTATTTTAAGACATAATGGCATATTGCTCTTGAAAATTATGCTGTTTCTTCCAAAAGCTCTCCAGGCAAGTTTTGTACACCGATTAATTTCTTCACCAATGTGGCCCTCACTTGATATCTGCTGTCCAAGATAAACGTACGTGTCTGTTATCTCCAGCTTTTCTCCATCAATCGATAAATCTTCATTTCTTGTAAAAGCATTGTACATCACTTTTGTCTTCTGAAAGTTCATTTTTAATCCCAATGCTTTACTCTTGTCAGCAAGTTCCTGGATCATACTCTGTAGTTCTGATGGGGTAGTTGCAAAAATGACTATGTCATCAGCAAAACGAAGGTGGGTTAGATAATCTCCATAAATATTTATCCCTTTGTTTTCCCAGTTCAGTGATTGAAAGAAATTTTCCAATGTGGCATTAAAGAGCTTCGGAGATATGGTGTCACCTTGTCTCACTCCTTTTCCAATTTTTATGTGTGTTGTATTTTCAAACAGCCGAATCTTTGCACTTGCATTTTCATAGATGTTATTATTAATATTAATGTATGCATCTTCAATACCACAGGATTTCAGAGCCATTGCAACTGCTGATTGTTTCACAGAAGCAAAGGCTTTTTCATAATCGATAAAAGCCATGCACAATATAAGTTCATATTCCCTCGCTCTTTCAATTAGTTCTCCCAGTACGTGGATATGATCTATTGTGCTGTAGCCACTCCTGAATCCAGCTTGTTCTCTCGGTTGAGCCATGTCCAATGTCACCTTCAAGCGGTGTGAAAGAACTTTAGTGAAGATTTTATAAACCACTGATGGGAGGCTGATAGGTCTGTAGTTCCTAAGATCCTCAATGTCACCTTTTTTATGTAGCAAGATCATTGTAGCGTTTTTCCAATCCTCAGGAATTTTCCCTTCATTAAGGCATCGAGTGAAAATTTGGGCTAGTACTGTTTCGATTTCTCCACTTGCTTCTTGTATGATGTCTACAGTAATTCCATCTTCTCCTGGAGCTTTTCCACGCTTTATGTTCTTGATTGCATGTGCAACTTCTGCTGGAAGGACTGGAAGACCTCTGGTACCTTTCATGATGCCTGGAGTACATGTATCATCCCTTTCATATAATTTGGAGTAGAAATCTTTCACTCTTGTCAAAATTTCGCCTCTACTTCTTGTTACAGAACCATCTTCTTTTCTCAGTGCCATAATCTGTTTTTCCCCTTACTGAGATGTCCCTTTGCTATCTTTAGGCTTTGGTTGTTTTCAATTGCTTTCCTTACTAGTTCACAGTTGAATTTCCTTACGTCTTCAGTGATACTTTTTCGTACTGTCTTGCATAGCTCTATATATTCCACTTTGGAAGTCACATCTTCTTTAGTTGTCCTCATCACTCTTCTTTTTTGCATCAACATTTTGGTTTTTCCTGATAATTTGTTCACATGCAATTTGTTCTTAGACCCAGCTAATTTTGTTGCTGTTTCCATAAGAGCTTTGGTTACTTTTCTGTTAACTTCAGAAATATCCACTTCTTCCGATGTTAGGCCTTCTAAAGCAGAGAATCTGTTCTTCAGTTCCAATTTGAAGGAATTATGGTATTTTTTAAGGTTGGTTATGTCAATACATTTTGTTTGTCTTATGAGCTTGCTACGTTCGAGTTTAGTGTTGAGGTGCATCTTACATCTCACCAATCTATGGTCACTGCCTGTGTTGAACTTGTTTAGCACACTGCAGTCTTCTATGACGAATTTTTATGGAGACATCCAAATGGGACCAAATGGGACGACAAGTGAAATTGAACTCTCACTTACATACAGTAAATACGTATTTATTCGGAACCTTAAACACCCGACTGATTTTCACTTTAGTTCTGAACGCAGCGTTAGTACACTTAATGTTCAGATATATAAAAGAAAATCAGACATAAAATGTCAAAATAAGATTATTCCCTTGGTATCAGCAAAAAGTACAATAAAATGTGCAACTTCAATACGATTATAGTCTGGCTTGTATCCATATACTATATAGTGGTATAATGAAGAATATGCAAACCGCCAAGCTTTCGCCATCACCGGGAGGGTTTGTCAAAATAATATGCATTCTGAAATATATCAAACTACTGCCTTCAAAATGTTTTCGAGTAGAGAACGAAATCTTTAGATATATTCATACTAAACTAGACCACTAAATGAACTGATCAATGTAAATCTATAATGTAATTTACATCTTTTTAAAATGTCTTCAGACATAAATATTTGCGTTGCAGTATTTTTCCCTTGGATACTTTCCCCATTTTTTTCATCTGCAAAAGTATAAAGGATAGCCTACCATAGATATTTATCACGATAGATTTAAAATTGTTTAAAGAAAATACATATAATAGTATTAGTTCTGGTATTTTATCAAAAAAGTTTAGTACATTTAGAAAATTATAAAATTTAAATACTCTTTCTGTTTCTTTACACTTCAGGGCGCGAGTTTAACCTCGCCATGTAAAAAGACACTATGGTAGAAAACTGTCTCAGATGCAATGACGTGGAAATTCATGGTTCCAAGACAACAATTATAAGAGAACACTGGCAAATTCTCTTTTCATTGTGTCTATATGAAGTCAAATATTCATGCCACATGCATAAAATTCACCTGAAAATTAACTGGCAGAATATTTAGAAATTGTTTCCGCATGTTTAAATTTAAATTGTAATTTTTTTTAATAAACTCGAAAACTTAGTAAATATAAATAATTGTCTCTCAAAAATTTTACTGGAAGACAATATAATTAGTTTCTCTGTTAAAATGAATATGTAGTATTTAAACATACCTTGCAGTCATGATGGGTAAATGAGAAAGGGTAAAATATGTGGAGGAAAAAAATTAAAATTTGTATACAAGAGGAATATCATTTTGTGTATACCAAGCTTATCAAAATTATTAATAAAAAAAATGTTTTTATATATATCCGGATCAAATAAGATGTATAAATTTTGCTTAAATAAATACATTTACTTATACACGTAAATAATATATAAGAAATAACAAAATAGAAATCGTATTTAAAATGCATATATAATTAAACAAGAGTACTACAGATTTATTCCGTTCCAAGCATAGCATATTCATGTAGAAAGAATGTTATTTTTCTACCACTTCTTAAAGCAGGAAGTCACTATTCCGATATAATTTTAACATGGCTTGGATCTCAAAAATACGATAAGAATTTCGTTACTATTTACTAACATGTATTACTTTCTATTACAACTACGAGGATAATTTGCTGTTATGTAGTATAGTATTCAACAACTTGTACTGAGATCACGTCAAACTAAGCTTTAATTTCAGTATTAAATTCATTTCTAATATTACGACCAATGTGACGAGAGTTCTTATTTAAAGTCATTTTTGAGAAAAAGCGCTGACACGTGTTTCTAGTCTGTATTCTACACCAATCTCTTTAAGCTCACTAAGATCGTCGTTTTCTGAATCTGTCCAGTCACCATGCGTTCATATTTCCGTCATACGCTTATACCTGTAAGTGCAATAAGAAATTCAGTTATACAATAACAGTAATAGTAATATGAAAACAATGAAATGACAATGTAACATAAAAATCTGCAGAGCAGACAGAAAACTGAAGTGAACTTTCCAATTATGAGACAATGAAACAAAAATAATGTTAATAAAATTACCAGCGAACGGAGAGACAAATGAACACGGGATTTGTGTACATGTTAGGTGATCTTCCACTGACGCGTTTAAGTTACTTTTAGCACTTCGCATAAGTTAATGCTTTAAGTAATCGACAAATGAGAAATAAAATGACTGGTATGGTTAAATTTCAAACAGATGCACATTATTCAGCGATTTCCCACTAAGCATTGAAGTGTTGCCATCTTTAGGCTATTATAAAAGTTGCTGCAAGTGTGTTGTGCAATAAACATGTTTCGTGACTATTATTGGCTGGACTTTAAAATGGCACTTGTGTATTCTAATTCCTTCCCTACACCGAAACACTAACAAATCAATGAAGGAAGACATATTCTTCATAATACGAACATGGGAAATCGAAAGAATATTCAAAGCAAACGGATTATAAATTCTGAATTTTCTTGTAACACTTAGTGGTCACCCATGAAACATCTTTCAGAAACAAGCATATTCAGAATTTATAATCTGTTTGCGTTGAATAATCTAAGGAAACATTTGTTATAATGTGAAAGACTTGTTTCCTAATGAATCGAAATGAGTCTATCTGGCAGAATAAATGTATTTGATAACGTGAATTTAAAGCCGTATATCAAGACGAACGTAAGGTCTGCAGACCCACTTCCCAACGGTAGGGGATTATAGCTCATCATTCCCTGAAACGTGCTTCTTCCAACACCTGAACTGTACAAATCGATGAAGCGTATCCACTCTGGGAGTCATTGGGTGACTCTCTGATCGTCTCTGGAAGAAGGCAACAATCCATGTCGTTGGCACCAAGAAATACAGGTAGCCTCAGACCTAACAATTTCATTGAATAATCTCTTCTAATTCCACATCTAACAGCAGAGTAAAACTTCCGTCAGGAACAAGGAAGTACTTAATGACTCCCGGTACAAAACACTTGTTCAAAAAACATAGTAAACCAAAGGTTACTAATGGTGGCAATGAAAGAGCGAACGTACTGCCATCTATCGGGCGATGCGCAATTACAATAAATAAAAAAGCATTAAAGGAGAGAGACAGTTGGAAGTACACCCTCAAATCGTTAAACAAAATCCGTAGATATAAGAATACGTCCGTAAGTGTAAGTTTGGGATTAATGCTTGTGTATAGCATTTGTGAATATTGAAGTCGGAAAATATTTTTGTCACACTCTTTCAAATGGTATAATTATTCTTCGAAACCAGAAGAATATAAGAATAGCAGAGTGTTCCTTTGCAAGGAATATTTTATTACGACCAAAAGAAGCACTATAAGGAAACATAAAAGCACACATATACCATGCCTACAAGTTCTCCTTGAATGTAATTTTTTGGGGGAAAGGGCTGGCTCATGGTACCACGAGCAACTTGATGCGTTATATGCTGTCACACATAATTAATTCAAGGAAAGTTGTTACAAAAAGGGCGAGAGACAAGATCGTAAGGCAAACACACCATCCACTCCACAGCAGTATTCTTGTTCTGACCTGTCTCAGCCTCACCTCGGCTGAAATTGCTTTTTCTGTGGATAAGTGTAGGAATGTATGATTCCGTACTCAAGACTAAAAAATTCAAAAATTAAGGAAGACTTTTCGAAGAAACCGATATGTTTTCAAAGGAACGCAAATAGATTCTTCAGTCCAGATCTTTGTTTTTTAACACAAAATTGCTCAGACTCGTGTTATGGAAACGTTTCGGCCGTGTAAACCGCCTTCTTTATTGTTATTGAATCTTTCTCGGTGCCTTTGGAACGGTGCCGATATTACTTCAGTAGTTTTCAACATTGTACGCGTAAATTAATGGCTTGAAAAGAATAATTATTTTTAAGATTTCTTAAGAGTCTCAATCTTGAAGAAGAATGCAGGTGTATTCTAAGTTGTGCCAGTAAAGTCATAATGGCTCGGTAAGTCACCCGCAATTTATCTTCTTGTACCTACCACAAAATACAAGGGCATCGACTAAGATTATTACCTGTGGGCTAAAACTGAAGCATGACTTCTATATTTTTACGACATGCACTGAAATGCCAGAAAAACTGGTACACCAGTGTAATACTTGGTATGCCCCCCACGGGAACGCAGGACTGCAGAGCGTTCCACAATTCGGGTGTATTCCGAAGTCTCGGATTCCTGTGTTCGATAGCGCGTTCATTGGCATCCCAAATGTGTTCTATCACGTTCAGATCTGGAGACTTGGGTGGAAATGGCAACACCCCAAACTCAGATGAATTCTCTTTTAATCATAATGTGGCGTACCGACATTTGTGTGGAGGTGCATTGTCCTGTTAGATCAGGCCCAACACATCATCATGAATGCAGGACATGAACGGGTGTACCTTGTCAGACAGGATGCTCACATAGCTTTGACCGGTCACAGACGTTTGTAAACGTAGCAGGGTTCCCAGTGAAGTCCAGCTAAACACACCCCATACTATTACGGACCCCCCCCCCCACCTTCCAGCCGGTACAATTTTCTGTTGAAAGGCGGGACCCATGGCTTCATGGGGTTTGCGCCACACACGAATCCTTCCATCTTCGCGATACAGTTGGAAACGTGACTCGTCAGACCAGGCTACTTTTTTCCCGTCATCAAGTGTCCAGTGGCAAGGTTACCGTGCCCAAGCGAGGCGCATAACTGTGTGTCGTACACTCATCAAGGGGACTCGAGTTGGGCGTCAGCTCCCAAAGCCCATATCGTACAAGGTACTTTACACAGTCCGTACGCTGATGTTTGTTGAGGCTCCCGCATTGAATTCCGATGATACCTGCGAGAGGGTTGCACGCCTATCGCGTGAAACGATTCTTGACAGCCGACGATGATCACGTTCACGCAATGTTTTTTACGGCCACACTGGTGTCGTAGGTTGGAGGTTTTGCCGAAATGCTTGTAGTCAGGGTACACCCTTGCAATGATCGTCCGTGAAAATCCACACTTCGTTTCTACCTCCGTAATACTATGGCCAATCTCACGAGCGCCAACTATGAAACCGCGTTGAAAATCGCTGAAATCGTTATAACTTGTCGTTATCATGCCGAAAACAGCTCTGGCAGCTGGCAAGGATGTCTATCACTTTACATACGCACTGGAGGACGCAACGCACATAGGTGACGTTGCTTTGTATTTTGCGTAAGCTCGTCTGTACCAGTTTTTCTGGAACTTCAGTGTATATTTTAGGAGGGGATGCTGATAAGTTATCCGCCTCACCAAGAAGGAAATGGACTAGAGCCATGAAACTTACACACTATTCGACGTATTCACCCTGAAGTTCAACACACTTCGCACACCATTTCTACAGTTGCTTTACGTTACAGAAAAAGTTTGTAGTCTGATCACTCAAATACTGCTCTGCTGCTGATATCACCTACGAATCATTCAAGAAATGTTTCCTTTTCAATTTGTTTTTGGAATTGGGGACAGGAAATAGTCCGAGGAAGCAAGGTCTGGTGAGTAGGGGGTTGTCTATGCACTTGCACCCCAGAAATCTCAAAATATCCAATGTCTCTCCAGCCTTGTGAGCCTGCTCATTATCCTGCAAAAGGGGAACATCTTTTGCAGTTTTCTTACTTTTTCCCTTCAACGGCTCCTTTAATCGGCACAGCACGTTGAAATAGTATTCAGCATTTATTGTTTGGTCTTTCGGAGATGATCAGCAAGACGTCTTCCATATCCCAAAAAACCCGTTGCCATGACCTTTCCTGCAGACCTTTGTGTCTTGAATTTATTTGCAGTGGAGAACCCGAATGCCACCACTGGAGGAACTGTCGTTTCTTCTCGGTATCATTGCGATGAAACCAATTTTTATCAACAGGGACATGTCGCTGCAAAAAAGTATCACCTGATCGATCAAAATGCTGCAAAACCGATTTGGAAGGGCCCACTCCTCTTCCTTACTCATCAGCGTTCAAACATTTGGGCACCCACTTCGCTGGCACCTGCATATGCACGTGCTCATGAATTATGAACCCAACACGTTCACTGGATATCTCCAAGTGTCTCAGCTATGGGTTTAGCCGAGATTCGCCGGTCTGTCAAAACCAAATCACGAACACGTTCTACAATTGCGGGTGTTGTCACTGTTGACGGCGTCCCATATCTTGCTGCACCTTCGGTCTCAAAGTCCCCACATTCAAAGTTGGCGTAACGTTTCTTCCCAATGGAATATGAAGAGCACTTGTCACTTAATGTTTGCGTGATGCACTCATAGATTTCTTTGGCAGGTTTTTCTGCATGAAAATAAATTTTATGACAGCCCGGAGTTCCACATTCGAAAATTCAACACTTTGCATTGACATGATTCAGTTCAGGACGTCAAACATCTGCAAAAAAGAAAACAGAATTGTCAGCCTGAATATAGGCACTTTACAATGCAAAAAAAAACACTCTGTCGAGCTCCAGTGGCAAAATAGTGCTACAATTAAAAGAAGTTGGTTAGGCCAAGAACCTTTCAGCATCTCCTGGTATCTGTTTCGTTCTTTCTGTGCAGAGAAGCTCTATCACCTTATTCGTTCTTCGATCTTCCAACGTTTTTGCTTTTTTATCGCAAACGAAATCATGGGCTATGTCTACAGTCATCTACTGGTTCAAACGTTGATCAGATGATCTCAGACACTTTGTGCTTCAAATTAAAGAGAGTTTAGTAGCTGGAATTTAGGCTGATCGAAAAATGTTCGTAAGTTTGATTATTCGGGGAATACACGATTTATGTAAACTACGGAAAAGATAATTCTGGAAATCATGGGCGTGGAAGAACTCACGTAACGCATCAATTGCATATTTAAAAAAAACGGTAAAGAATTCCCTTGTCACCATTTTTAAAGAAAGCATTTTAAAAATATTATACTGTGCGTTATTTAAAACTAACATGGTTTTTCAAGAGCCGGATTCCTCTGAACAGGATTACGGCCAACATTTTCACACTTTTCGGAGTAGTGACCTGACGTTCTTACACACAAGTCATTTCTTCTCCATATCAAACTTCAAAATTACATAACAACAAAAAATTTAGGAGAGTGTACACTTCCCCCATTTACTTAAATATCATACTTTAGATTTCTTGTTGATCGTTCCAAAAAATACCAAGATTTCAATGTTCATATTGAATTTACCTGATTTATTGAAAAAGCAAACCCAGATTCCCAGCCCCATTCAGACGCTAACTTAACTGAAATAAAATTGAAGATCATGCAGAAGCTAAACACACAGTGATGTATTCTGAATTAATCAAATTACAAAAAAGAATATCGCACATATCTGCGGTAGCAGCTACAAATGTAAAGACGAATTTTTAAAAATAACTCCATTTATTTTCTTACTGACAGAATTTTACGACCAATTAAAATCATTATATCATTAGAGACACGTCAGGAGCAATAATTTCACAACACCTCCATTGATTGCGATATTAGGATAATCATTATGTATTTCTGAATTTAAAATATCGACAAGTGAGAAAGATGCTTACTGTTTTGAAATTAATTAGTTAAAATGTATGTGAAGTGCAAATTATATAATGCGGAGTCTACCACTTTCCCAAGAATGCACCAAAAACTTGATAAATCCAATTAGGTTTGGAAGGCAAGGCTTCCTAAGGGAAATATTGTTGATGCTTCTACAACCGATGTAAGATACATAAATGTGTGTTTTAATTAATTTTGCTACAAAAAGAGAATATATTCCTACCACAGATTGTATGATGTCTAGATTCATGAAACATCATTATCTCCTTCCAAAATTCATAATATGGCTCAGCAATATTTTCTGATATAATTTTCTTTTACTGAAATTCAATGAGATAAACTACATTTTAAAATAATAACTGTACTAACCGAATTGTTGTACGAGTTAAAGTACTTAGATTTAACGTAATAAGTTATGTTTCAACAGAATTTCTAAATTTATCCATTTTAGTGAAAATCATTTTTAACCATTTTAAAATAATATTATGTATTCTATGTTTTTAGCACATTACAACAATTATCCAATAATCGCTACCACAAAAATGACAACAAAGACGAAATTAACTTTCCTGGATAAAGAAAATGCCCGATGAATAGTGTAGACTTGAAGCAGAGAACGATGGAATCTCAGAAATCTGAAATTTTTGTGGCTTGCGATAAGATCTCTTCATTAATTCAAACAATTTAATAATGTAAACAACAAGTACTGTTTTCAGTGATGTCAATCGAACGTTGGTAACAGTTACGCCGCACCGGTGGCGCAGTGCTCACGGTGGTCGTTAAACCTCCAACCAAAAAAAAAAGAAAAAAAGTTACGCACATCGTGTCCGATGACCTCAGTTTAACTAATGCTACTAGACCACGTGAGCTCATTTTGTTCTACCGTCATGCAATCCACACAACGTGCTCGATTATTACTTATGTGTTGTTGATCCTGCTCCCATACAACATCTTACGTTAATTTGTGTCTGGGATCTGGGAGCTCCTCCTGTTTACGGGTAATTTTTCCTTTTCCATTATTACGTGTGTGTTGTTGAACCTGCTGCAAGACACCTTCCTAAGTAAATTTGTGTTTGGGTGCTGATCCTGTTTACGGGTTAGTTTTCCTTTTCCAGTATTACGTGTGTGTTGTTGCTCCTTCTCCCAGACACCATCGTAAGCTAAGTTGTGTTTGGGTGCTGCTCCTGCCTACGGGTTACTTTCCTTTAGCATTATTGCGTGTTTTGTTGCTCCTGCTCCCAGACTCCGTCTTACGTTAATTTGTGTTTTGGTGCTGCTTCTTTTAACGGCGTTTTTTTACCTTTGGCATTTCGTTCTTAAATTTTGCTACTTAGTTTACCAAAAAGTGACAAGAAATTTGTTTCTAAATATGCTAAAACTTGTATGGACGTGGCTTCTATTAATCGGTTTACTATTCAAACAGAAGGATTGCGTTTTCCTTTCGCCTATTAGAATGAATGATAATATCATTATAATTGAACTTCCAATGCACGGTACGTTCATTGCTTGCGCTAAAGAAATAGAGGAATTTGAAAAGCTTTCCTTGAAGGGATCCTTTTCATGCAAGCGTGTGGTAGTGGTTGACATCGATTCTCTAATCGCACACATCATGTTTAATGCCGAATTTGCAGCAAACTGTGTTTACACTTTTGTAAAAAAACAGATCACATTGCTTCAAGATGTTAACAGAAGAAAAATAAACAATACTAAAACAAGCACTCGAACAATATTGAAACAAACTTTTCTCAAGTGTCCTCGTTCTTTCAATACCGCTGACTCCCGCCAATCCCTAGAACCAATGGCTCCAAGTAACGGACGGACTTCGAAATGACCTTCGGGAAATTTAAACTGCAAAACCATATACAAAAAAAGGAAACGGAAATTACAATAACCTGTAAGTAACGGTTATTTTAAACTTTAAAGTACTGATAGGCGAATTGGCCTCACTTTCACCTAAGCCGTAACTTCTTTATTTCACAAACACAAGGATTGAACTGTTTTGATCCGCAATACCACCCTATTTTCTGCATCTAGGTTGATATGGATAAATATATGAAAATTTCTGGACATCCCTTGTAACATACATGTTTTCCAGATGCACTTAGAAGAGATTGAGTGTCCCGTATGCACTCATTTTGCAAATGTTTCTGCTCTTACCGTAGCGACCTCAGTTCTTAACCGATTTCTTACCTTTTCTCTCCAATTCTTGCTTACGATAGAGGACGCTCAACAGGACTTGTGCTTCCACATCACTTCTGATGTGACATAAATGCCGTACATGATGAGATGACGCAATGCTTCCAGATGCACACCTACCACATATTTGCTTATCTTTTGCAGAAATAACACGTATAATTATTTCCTTAGGTTGCCCCGTCTAGCTAAACGCGGGCGCGTGCTTTAGCCAAGATTACATATAATACGTACACCATTTCTATAATCAATCTATTTAGAAGTTTCAACTAGACTTTGAAGAAAATGGCAAGACCATTACTTCGTCATTAACTGGTGGCTCACTTTGAACTGCATTAAGAACGTTTTGATAGAGAGTACGTAACTGAAAATATTATACGTTGGAATCTGACTAAACACGAATTTTGGGGTTAGAACTGCAGGTAATTTGTTTTTCATATTTTTATTCATACAGATCAGTGTATCACTATACATTACATGATTAAGTGCAAGAAAGAACTGAATGTCTAGCATTATGAAGAGACGAGATTCGTGAATGGAAAGGTATTAGGAAACACACTGAAAAAAATTGTTATTACACCTCCTTGCCCTCATCGTATGACACACTCACTCGAATTCGCGAAATAGTGAGTTACCGAGGCGTACAATGCAAATTAGGCAGATCTTGAAGGTCAGAGACACCTTTCGTTGCATTGATTATCGGAAGTAGCCAAAATAATTATCTGAGCTTCTTTGAACTTGGCAATTTAGTTGACTCCAAGCGTGTTGGTTTATGCATCTCCCAAACGTGTTCCATCCGGAGACTTTCTGGCAGTACCTTTTTAAAGTTATGCGTTGTTCAACAAGAAAACCGTTTCGAGCAGCCGGCGTTCCTGTGGATTCAACTTGTGTGTGCATTTAAGGAAAATGCTAACTGAGCGCATATGTCGTAGTCCGTTGGCTTCATTACCCCATATGTGGTGTTTTCGAGAGTGTTCACCATCACAAATGTGTACATTTCTCTATTCATTTCGGTAGAAGCGTGTTTCCTTTTAGCTTGCACATTTGAAAATATTCTCCATTGAACTGTATGATATATCACCTGTTTCGACCACGCGTTATGTGGTTGCCGTAAATATTATGTTGCCCGTACCATTCAAAATTAAGTCCATCTGCGTTTGTGTGCGAATATTTCAGTATGGCGGACGTTTGAATGATTCGCGCACAGCCAAGTGTGTCGCCAGCAATCTTACCACTTTGAAATCATTCAGATCATTCCTTTTGCCTATTCCAATAATAATCGAACACTATCTACATTTGTAATGCTTGGTGGGATGTTCATCCTGAAGTATACTGCACATCATGCTTCCGCGCCATCTTCCGTAACGGAGTGAGTGACATATGCAAAAAGACAAGGTATGCCAGACTAGCGTCTGGGAACGGCAATAGAAATGTCGTAGGAAGATCCTCATTGATAGGAATAAAACGCAAGCAACCAATTGGCGTGCGTGATGTGTATCACTAGTGCCAGGTAAGTATAAAGTGATTAGCAAACTTTCCATATTTAATATAATTTTTCGAATTTTTTACTGAAAGCCATTGTATCAAATTACCAGGTAAATGCGTAAATTAGCGTCCTAAATTATTTCGCCGGAAAAATGTTAGTACTTGGAAAAAGTGCGGCGTACGGATTCAGAGTATGGATATAAAAGGCAAATGGTACAGAAATTTCATATTTTAAATATGTTTTGAAGATTTTAATCGGAATATTGACCTGTAAGTTCGATGCTGTGAAGTGACGCTGCGGTTGACCTAATGCATCGCTACTGCGATGATGTCAACTGTGCTCCGTTAAAAGGAAGGTTCGTTGCTGAACCGAAATGACGGGCGGAAGAGTACGAGAGAAAGCGGTTACTTTTTGGCAGAAGAGCAATAAATTTTGTAGTGTACTCTACAAAAAATAGGTCCAAATTAAGCACACTTTATTGGTATCCCATACGTTGTTGGCAGGAAAACCCGGAAAAAAAGATCTTTTATTAGCAAACGATACGTATCAGTGAGATAGAAATTGACCTGCGACGAAAGTATCAACACGAAAACCAAAAGTACAGTGGTACAGCAAACCAGCTACGAATGGAAGCCGTTCAAAGTAGAACCGAAGTTATGCTTGCCCAGTTTTCTGCACAACATTGAAAGGAATATTTGCACTTTCTATTTGGAATTAGGGAATGATGTGTGAAAGAACGAAACATTTCTGAACATGTGCTTCAAAAACAATGACAAAACATGAGCGAACTATATTCTGTAACGTATGAATACATGGTGCTTCGCTCTCCTGGCAAGAGCATATGCAGCTGCACTTGTAGTCATCCGCGCGTGAATTAATCACCGCAGGGGATCTTTCTTTCAACGGATTGAAGCTTCACATCGTCGTGGTAACGATGCGTTCAGCCTACCGCAGCGTCTCTTCAAAAAATCACACTTACATGTAAATATTACGATAAAAATCGTTAAAAGGCATTTAAAACATGAAATGGCTACACCATTTGCCATTAATTTTCATATTCTAAAATCTATACGGCGCCCTTTTTCGAGGTATTTTTCCGACGAAATAATTTAGGACGCTAATCTACAATTCCTTTCTATGTTGTGCAGAAAACTGGGGAAGCATAACTTCGGTTCTACTTTGAACGGCTTCCATTCGTAGCTGATTTGCTGTACCACTGTACTTTTGGTTCTCGTGTTGATACTTTGTTCGCAGGTCAATTTCTCTCTCACTGATACGTATCGTTTGCTAATCAAAGATCTTATTTTCCGGGTTTTCCTGCCAACAACGTATGGGATACCAATAAAGTGTGCATAATTTGGACCTATTTTTTGTAGTGTACACTACAAAATTCATTGCTCTTCTGCCAAAAAGTAACCGCTTTCTCTCGTACTCCTCCGCCCGTCATTTCATTTCAGCAACGAACCTTCCTTTTAACGGAGCACAGTTGACATCATCGCAGTAGAGATGCATTAGGCCAACCGCAGCGTCTCTTCACAGCATCGAACTTACAGGTCAATATTCCGATTAAAATTTTCAAAACACATTTAAAATATGAAATTTCTGTACCATTTGCCTTTTATATCCATACTCTGAATCCGTACGTCGCACTTTTTCCAGGTACTAACATTTTTCTCGCGAAATAATTTAGAACGATAATCTACACATTTACCCGGTAATTTGATCAATGGCTTTCAGTTAAAAATTCTAAAAATTATATTAAATATATAGAAAGTTTGCTAATTATTTCATACTTACGTCGCACTAGTGATACACATCACACACGCCAATTGGTTGCTTGCGTTTTGTTCCTAACAATGAGGATCTTCCTTCGACATTTCTATTGCCGTTCCCAGACGCTAGTGTATGCCAGAGGATTCTACTACACATTACAAGAAATATTGTCTATAAATATATCCATCTCATTTGGTGGATTTTCAAATAAAAACCATCTCTCTCTCTCTCTCTCTCTCTCTATATATATATATGTATATATATATATATATAGAGAGAGAGAGATGGTTGACAATGATGATGATGTATATATATTGTTTTTTTATCAGTGTATATATTTGGGTTCTTCTGGGTGCTCTGTTCAGTCTTGTTTGAGTTTTTGTCATGGCGGGTTTTGTTCTGCCGGTAAGCTTTTAATTCATTTTTTAGTTTTATATATTTGATTATTGGAATTTTTGTGTTTATTAGAATTTGGGATTGAGGCTTAAGGAGCAAGACCAACCGAAAATTTTGGCTTTCCTTGTCGTTTTGTTGGTTCTAGAAAGCCCACTCTCAGAGGTTGATGCTCTCCTGATGACGGCAACCTGTTCCAGTTTTCACTTGTTTTGAAATTTTTGTATCTTTGTTCTGTAATATTTTCATTCTGTATATATATATATGGGATGACAGGCCAGGTGATGCGTAAAATATCAGCTTCTCCTTGACAAATGTCAACCCCGCCTTCTCGTGCTGCATCCTTCTCCCACGAAAGGGGCTCTGACGACCGCCAATAGCGGTATACCTATACCATCGGTATCAGAGGAAATGCTATACCACACTCACCAAATCGCTTGGCCAGCGTGGTGAGTTATGGCCAAACCCCTCCAAAATGACTGCACAACTTAAATCTTGTCCCTCAGTCTCCCGCAGCTGGAATGTACCTGGCCAAGGCAGCAGCCAGTGCGACATGAAGGCAGAGGGTGCTAAGAATCCCCGGAGGACCGGACTTGGCTGCTATCTGATGCTGACCTTGGCTACGTATAATGGACGCTCCCTATCTTCTGGTTCAGGGCTTCTTGAATTGGAAGAGGAATTACAAAGGATCAAGTGGGACATTGTCAGGCTAAGTGAGGTAAGGAGAAAAGGACAAGATGTCATTGAACTGAAAAGTGGACATCTCTTCTACTATCGTGGGACAGATATTGGCAGAACTAGTGGTGTTGGATTTATAATAAACAAGACTCTGAAGTATAAAGTTGTAGAAGTTGAAAGTTCCTCTGACAGAGCTGCACGACTCGTTATCCAACTCTCGAGAAGATACCAGGCTCAGATTATTCAAACTTATGCACCCACCACAAGTCATCCTGAAGAAGAAATTGAATAATTTTATGAGGAAATTCGTCATCTAAATAATAAAGGTAAGCAGCACTTGAAGATAATTATGGGAGATTTCAATGCAAAAATAGGGCAACGGCAACAGAATGAAACTTCAGTAGGTAAATTCGGTCACGGCAACAGAAACCAGCGTGGAAATACTCTCGTAGAGTTTGCAGAGGCAGAAGGGTTTTTCATCTTGAACTCCTCTTTCAAAAAAACGTCACACAGGATATGGATATGGAGACATCCAAATGGGACGAAAAGTGAAATTTATTTTATTATGTGTAACAAAAAATTCGTCATAGAAGACTGCAGTGTGCTAAACAAGTTCAACACAGGTAGTGACCATAGATTGGTAAGATGTAAGCTGCACCTCAACACTAAACTCGAACGAGGCAAGTTTATAAGATAAACAAAATGTATTGACATATCCAACCTTATAAAAACATAATACTACTTTCAAGTTGGAACTGAAGAACAGATTATCTGCGTTAGAAGGCCTAACATCGGAAGAAGTGGATATTTCTGAAGTTAACAGAAAAGTAACCAAAGCTCTTATGGAAACAGCAACAAAATTAGCTGGGTCTAAAAACAAGTTGCATGTGAACAAATTATCAGGAAAAACCAAAATGTTGATGCAAAAAAGAAGAGAAACTAGGACAACTAAAGAAGATGTGACTTCCAACGTTGAATATATAGAGCTATGCAAGACAGTACGAAAACGTATCACTGAAGATGTAAGGAAATTCAACTGTGAACTAGTGAGGAAAGCTATTGAAAACAACCAAAACCTAAATATAGCAAAGGGACATCTCAGTAAAGGAAGAAAACCTATTATGGCAGTTAGAAATGAAGACGGTTCTGTAACAAGAAATAGAGGCGAAATTTTGAAAAAAAGTGAAATATTTCTACTACAAATTATAAGAAAGAGATGATACATGTACTCCAGACAACATGAAAGGTACCAGTGCCAGTTTTTCCAGACCTCCCAGCAGAAGTTGCACATGCAAAGAATAACATGAAGCGGGGAAAAGCTCCAGGAGAAGATGGAATTACTGTAGACATCATACAAGAAGCAAGTGGAGAAATCGAAACAGTACTCGCCCAAATTCTTACTCGATGCCTTAATGAAGGGAAGATTCCTAAGGATTGGAACAACGCTACAATGATCCTGCTACATAAAAAAGTGTCATTGAGGATCACAGGAACTACAGACCTATCAACCTCCTATCAGTGGTTTATAAAATCTTCACTAAAGTTCATTCACGCCGTTTGAAGGTAACACTGGACAGGACTCAACCGAGAGAACAAGCTGGACTCAGGAGTGGCTACAGCACAATAGATCATGTCCACGTATTGAGAGCGAGGGAACATGAACTTCCATTGTGCATGGCTTTTATCGATTATGAAAAAGCCTTTGATTCGTTGAAATCACCATCAGTTACAATTTCTCTGAAATCCTGCGGTGTTGAAGATGCATACATTAATATTAGTAATAACATCTATGGAAATCCAAGTGCAAAGATTCGGCTGTTTGAAAATACAACACACATAAAAATTAGAAAGGGATTGAGACAAGGTAACACCATATCTCCGAAGCTTTTTAATGCCACATTAAAAAAAGGTCTTTCAATCACTGAACTGGGGAAACAAAGGGATAAAGACTAATGGAGATGATCAAACTCACCTTCGTTTTACTGATGACGTAGTCATTTTTGCAACTACCCCATCAGAGCTACAGGTTATGATCCCGGAACTTGCTGACTAGAGTAAGGAATTGGGATTAGAAATAAACTTTCAAAAGACAAAAGTGATGTTCAATGTTCTTACAAGAAATGAAGATTTATGGATTGATTGAGAAAAACTGGAGATAACAGACACGTACGTTTATCTTGGACAGCCGATATCAAGGGATTTCACATTGATGACGAAATAAATCGGCGTACATAACTTGACTTTAGAGCTTTTGGAAGAAACAGCATAATGTTCAAAAGCAATATGCCGTTATGTCTTAAAAGGAAAGTGTTTGATCAATGCATCCTTCCAGTGCTTACGTATGGTGCAGAGACGTGGACCTTAACTAAAAGAGACGTACAAAGGCTGCAGACAACTCAAAGAACATGGAGAGGTGCATGCTTGGTGTAACCAGGAGAGATAAGAAAAGGAACTCGTGGATCCGAAAAATAACAAGAGTGGAAGATCAGAGTTAAATCCCTGAAGTAGCAATTGGCTCGACATAGTGCCAGAATGACAAACCATCGATGGACAGCCGAAACTTTAGATTGGATTCCACGGGACAGGAAAAGACCCAGAGGAAGACCACATGAGAGATAGGTGGATGAAATTCGAAAGTATGCGGGAGTGACATGGAGGAGACTGGCAGAAGACAGACCGTTTTGGAAGAAACTTGGGGAAACTTTCGTCCAGCAGCGACTTGATAATGGTTGATAAGGATGATGATGATGATGATATATACATATATACACTGCCTGAAAGTGAAAAAAGAACACCAAGAAGGAATTGGCGGACGATCATGAAATTTACATGTGTTAATGTGGTCGAGCTTACGTAGGTGTGATGTTAATTTCGGGACCAACCGGTTAGCGCGTACGCCACAGCACGGCATAATATGCAAATTATCGTCGGTGGTATTTAAAGAGTAAGGCGAAGTGAATGTAATCAATCGTCGGCGAACGGACACTTGCGAAGACCCTGAAGAAGCTGCAATGCCTGGACATGGAAGACGTGTACGATTTCATCAATTATCGGACTTTGAGCGAGGTCGTCTAGTCGGACTCCGCGAGGCCAGGTAGTCGTATCGTCGTATTGTGGAGAGAATTGGACGGGAATTATCGGTGGTGCACTGTAAAAACTTTGACTGTAGATTTTACGGTTTTAAACCATTTTCTAGAATGCCAACACAAAACCGTAAAATCTACAGTTTTATGCAGTGTTATTTACAGTTTTCAACTGTAAGCAACAGTTCTAAACAGTAAAATTGACAGTTTTAAGCAGTGTTATTTAACAGTTCACAACTGTAAGCAACAGTTCTAAACCGTAATATTGACAGGTTTTAATCAGTGTTATTTTCAGTTCCCAACTGTAAACCAACAGTTTTAAACCGTAAAATTGACAGTTTTAATCAGTGTTATTTAACAATTTACAACTGTTAGCAACAATTCTAAACCGTAATATTGACAGTTTTAATCAGTGTTATTTAACAGTTCACAACTGTAAGCAACAGATCTAAACCGTAAAATTGACAGTTTTAACAGTGTTATTTAACAGTTCACAACTGTAAGCAACAGTTCTAAACCGTAAAATTGACAGTTTTAATCAGCGTTATTTACAGTTCACAACTGTAAAACTGACAGTTTTAATGTGTTATTTACAGTTCGCAACAATTCTATATCGTAAATTGACAGTTTTATTTACAGTTCACAATGTCTAAAATATAAAATTGACACTTTTATGTAGTGTTATTTACGATTTACAATTGAAGCCTACGGTCCTAAACCGTAAAATTGAAAGTGTCATGCAGTTTTTTTTACCGCACACAATGGTTTTAAACTGTAAAATGGACAGTTTTATGCAGTGTTCTTTTTTCAGTACATAATGGGTTTTAAACTGTAAAATTGACAGTTTTATGCTGGGTTTTTACAGTGCACAATTCTGGAGTAACAATTCTAAACTAGAAAACTGACAATTTTGTTGTGTTAAATTCAGAAAAGAACCTTCATGCAACACTTCTAAATCATAAAACTAGACTTGTTTTTTTCTTATGTACAGTATGCAACTGTCAAGCAAAAGTAAAATAGAGTTTCATGCAACACTTCTAAATCATAAAACTAGACTTGTTTTTTTCTTATGTACAGTATGCAACTGTCAAGCAAAAGTAAAATAGAGTTTCATGCTGTTTACTTACAGTATACAAATGCTATAAAAAAAAAGAGTAATAATTTCTTATCTAATCTGATGTGCCTATTTTGTACAGAATGCAACTGCCGAGCAATCGTAAAACTGACATTCCATAGTACGCAAATGATTAAAAAATTAGTAAGATTTTCTAATCTGATGCACGTAGTCAATATTTGTTTTTTAACTTATTTCACAGTTAAAAAACAAATCCTGTGAAATGTAACTGCTTCACAAATACTGTGAAATGTAACTGTTTCACAAATCCTAACAATGTGAAACATTACCTATTTCACATTGTCAGGAGATATTTTTAACTTATTTGTTCTGTTGACCAAATCAGTTAAAAAAAGATCAAGACTTTTAATCTATCATACAAAAATTTAACTTTTCCAGTAAACATTTACTATAAAAAGAATATTCAGCTGCAGCCATACACCCACACATTAAATGTTTCATTACTTTATTCTGATATAGCCACTTATATTGTTTGAGTGATTTATTAGCGCAAAGGTGTTCTAAGGATCTTGACAAAAAAATTTGATTTGTTTTAAATTTTTACAATAAAAACTTTTTTTAATATTTGTAGCACAATGTTCTTGATTTGTACCTACATGGCTGGAAAGCTCAGCCCAAACAGGAATTCTTAAGTTTGCAAAGATGTTTCATTTTTTGAAAGTATTAGGACAGCAACACATATTTACTGATAAAAATATTTATATACATATCAAGAAACTAAAAAATATCATTACAGCAGCTCACATTCTTTTCATGGAATTAGAAAAGTTAATTCTGTCCTACTTATGGTACATGAAGTGTTACATTAACAGGGACAGCATCAAAAATTTTGGAGGGGGCAAATCATAGTAAAGTGTACTACATTTTCTTTATTTACCCAAAATATCTTTGGGTAGGGGCTGACAAGGGATCACAAAATTTTGAGGGTGAGCTGGTGCCATATGTATGTAAAGGACTAAGAAGTAATACAATAAATTGACTTTACACTGGGAAACAGTGATCAAGGCGCGGATATAGTTGGAAAATCTACGTGCCCACAGGGAGAACTAATTTCCCGGCTTACTTTATACTAACTTCTGTTCTTTTTTCAATCAAAAATTGTTTTGAAATTTTTTGGTGCTGAAAATTAATGTTTTCTATTCTGCACAAGATTTTAATGCATGTTAAAAAAATATTTAAAATAAAGAATTTTTATAAATTTGTGGACTGAATGTTAAGATAAACATGTAATAGCTTACATCAGTTGTTCTTCCCGACCCATTCATCCTCTGCATCAGTGAAGTTGGAGAAGGACAACACACAAGTATCAGGTGCTATGCATAGTCCTTCAGCATCAAAGGCTGCCACTGGGTCTGACAATTTGTTTTACAATAGTGAACAGCATCTGCAACCCTCCTATGTTTTGCCAAATTCTGATCAAATGGATCAAGACAGATTCTTCCAAGGAAACAACTACACTGGTATTATTAAGCCTTCAACCGTCCCCCTCCACTTTTCTTTTCTTAGAATCAACGTTGGCACCTAGAATTATTTTTTACATGCCCGGGACAAATAATTTACACACCCTGGGCATTTTGTATTTCAAACCCTGGTGTTCAGAACAAATCATGTTCAGAATTTTCCGTAAAACCCTATTGTAATTGAGAAGGGAGGTGTTAGTTTGAAACAAAGGAACCGAGCTAAATCAGAACCCCATTTTAAAAAAGCTTAATTTCAATGGTCATCCAAGATAGTTTTTCACCTTAACTGAAGCTGCCGAGAACAACCCACCCTCCAATCAGGTGTAAGTACGCCTGATTGGAGGGTGGAGTTATTTTCTTGACTCATTATTGGCAATATTTGACTTATTTGTCAGCAAAAACTATGTTTTGCTAGCCATCTCCAGTTCTTATGTTAACATAATTCACTTAATGGCATAAGAAACTTTTTTCCTTTTGTTTCCCTCAGCCATTTCTTTCAACATCAAATAAACCTTACCTCAAAAAAAAAAAAAATACTTCAGGTCCAAGCCAGTGAAGTATTCTAGGCAATCACTAATGAAATGAAAGGCTAATATAACAAAATGGGGGAAGTAAATTAATAATAATTAAAACAATCAATATTTTACAAAGAAATGTTTTTATTAAATATATAAAAGACAGTACAGTGCAATTACAAGAATGCAAATATGTTGCCCTATCAATATACAGTTTAGTGCTGGGCCCACTAAAAATCAGAAATTCCATTTATTAATGTAAGCACTTTGGGATTGTAGACAGGTCTTTTTTTTCAATTTCGTAACTTTGCTTCCCCGCTCTGGGTTGATACTGAGAAAACACCTAAAAGAAAAAAAAAAAAAAAAAAGGCAGGTTCAGAAAAAACAGAAAAACAAATCTACATATATATTTAAATGTTCATACTTATGAAAGGCTAACGAGAAAATGATAGGTTGGCAACACTCCCAGCACAGTACATACGCATAAAAGCGAACCTCCAGCAGAACTTATCAGTAATCTACAGGGGAATTTTAGCAATGTTTCAGTAATTGAACACAAACTTTAAGTAATATTTTCAGTAATGTTGCACGCCATCTGTTTCAAAGTGAAGAATAATGTTATAGTACTACGGTGTAAATTGCAATACTCGTATATAATAGTAGCTTACTGTCACATGAATTACAGGACACTGCCATAAAATGTTCAATTATAGTCCTGCTGCAATTAATTTTTCTTTGTTTCTAAATACGACAATTTGATGGATACTGTTAAAATAGAGGTTACACAGGGCCGATGTAAATACTGTTAAATAAGCACGCCGGGCTGACATAATTCCGGCGGGGTGCCATGCTTTCTTTCTACTTTCAAACAAGCAAAACAAATTCCTCCTCCTCCTTGGAAGAAAAAAAGAATTGCGTCACGAAAGAAGGCTTTGGGCCGATGTAATCTCGTGGCTTAGCGCCGTGCTTTCTGTTCACTTAGCTTTCAAACAAGCAAATCAAATTTCTCCACCTTGGAAAAAAAAAGAAAACTAAGAACTTCGTCACGCACTTTGTTCAGAGACTTTTACATCGATTAATTACAAAACTAGTAAAACGCTTTTTTTATAACCGCAAAAATCTGAATTTTCTGAAAATTTTCGTTCTGCATACGCTACAACTAAAGGATAAATGGCCCAGATCCCGAAGGATTAGATTATTTTAACTGTTCTACTACATGACTTCCAGTGGTTGTAAATGTTCTGCTGGAAAAGCATGCAAAATGTTGCCGTAATTAGAAGGTGTATCTCTTTTGGTTCACAGTAATGAGCGAAAAAAATTATATTTCTTACAAAGAAAACTGATTACTAAACTTCTTAGTCACACATAAATAAAAGTACCAAATTAAATTTGCCTCACCTCTGAACAAACTCCAATGTGGCAGCAGCTGATACTGTATAATGGATATTCATGCAAACAAAGGAAGCAAAGAGGATGGTAAAGCCACTTTCAAAGCTTGTAATATCTTCATTCACTATCTTCCTGTCAATGCTGAGCATGAAGTTTGAGCAGGCATATGAGGTTTCTCCTGAAATGGTTACAAGAAATAATTAGGCATATGAATTAAAAAGCAGTTAAGATGACAAATGTATGTTAAAGTATTGAGACAGATTATCATCTACCAACTTGCCAGCTGGTAATTAAATTTATTTTAGTGGTCAATTGTTTGGCTGTTACTCATCTCCACAGCATAACAATCCAGAAGATCAGCATGATCAACCTGGGAAAGGACCAATTGAAAATTTTAAAACAGATCTAGGCACCCTACATGACTACCGAGTCTTTTGGAAGTATGTTTAGTTTCATAGGAAACAAAAAATTTGCAAATATTGAAAAGTTCATTTTTAAATTAATCTTTAGTAAAATGATTTTTGGGTTCAATTCCAGGAGCAGTACAAACATTGTATATATCTGTGCCTACTTTACAAAACCATAAAGGGGTAAAAGGTAGAGGTAAATGCATAGAGCTCACTTTAAAAAAAATACCACCCATGAGTTTTAATTATTTTTAAATAACTTGTACATACCAGGTGTCAATCATTTAAATTCACATTTATGAGGCCTCTACAGCAGGAAATAATGTTAAAATATTGCCTTGTTAGTTGCTGAGAACACTAGACAGGGCCAATGAAAACGTGGACCAATTTTGAAATCATAATTGTAGGACTGAGATCATAATCAGCCGAACTGAGCTGAAATGCTCGAGTCAAGACAGAAAATTGAAGCACATTCACATGAAGGAGTATGGCTATTGAAGACTGTCATCAGGAAAGATAAACACGGGGGGGGGGGGGGTTATCTATACTGGCTTTTGAAAATCTTTAGCATTTCAGCTAAAACCTCTAAAAACATTTGAACACCCCTGGCCTCCCCCTCCTACAAAAATGGGTTAATGTTTTTCCTGCACATAGTCCTTGGAACATCTATCTTTTGCCCATAAAACAGCCAGGCATGGACTGTAAAAGGGTGACAACAATGTTGTTGTGTTTTCTTTCTTCTAATTATAGAATGTTGGATTCTCTCTCTCTTTTTTTTTTTTTTTGTAATTTACCTTTTGAATTTTTCATGAAATAAATAGCATAATAACCAATGGTATTTATATCTGGCCCCCTTTTTATTCATCTCTCAATTCTTTAATGGCCACCATAACAACTAAGAGTATTTATTTCCACCACCCCCTTTTTGTTTACTTTTCTATAATTTTAATGGAGGCAAAATAAATATTGACAACTACTTACCAGTATTTCTGCCCTCTCTCCCTATTTTTGTTTATCTTTCACATTTTTTAACTGTCGTAAAAAAAATACTGCAACAACTAGTGATATTAATATTTGCCACCATTTAAACTTTTGTTCATCTACTTTTGAACAGCATTTTAACTAAATACAGTAATTATCTATTTCTAATGGAGTCGTAACAACTAACATTTATGTTCTCTCCCTCCTTTTTGCTTATCTCCCTATTTTTTAAAGTTGCCATAAATAAACACCATAACAACCTATTATATTTATCCCACCCCCCCCATTTTTTTCTAAAGCGCAGACTATCTAATAATTTCCTTATTTTTTGGTGGTGAAAATGGTTTTGTGTTTACTACACGCAGGAAACCAATACTAGTTTTAATCAAATTCATAGGAAATATCATTCCACCAAGACTATTTTGCATACAGGAATTGTGGTTTCAGTGACAGCACCATTTAATCGTTTTCGCATGTGTGTGAAAAAAACAAAATATAAATTAGCAAAATTGTAGCTATTTTTACCAAATGCGGCCACAGTTTAAACCCTGCCTACCCCAACTAATGCCACAGAAAACTCACCCACCCACTCCACCACTGTCTGTCTGAAGATGCCCACATCTCTCCTCCCAACCAGGAAAGAAACACTTCCTGCCACAGCAAGGGCACACCCTATCACTGCTCACCCCCGCCCCTCCTACACAAAATTTATTACACATTTGCCACATCTCAACATTTTCAGTGATCACAGAAATGAGATTTTGCACATTTTGAGGAAGGAAAAAATTAGGAGAGATTTCAAATAATCTGGCAATCAAAACAGTTTTTAAAAATTTTCAAAAGATGGAATCCCATTCTGCCCATGATTGTGGCATACAGCTGCCATTAACAAATGTATAAATCACAAATTTTTAATTTGTTTCTGAAATCCTAAAATTCTTTGAGTATTAATTTAAGGCACCATGTGAATGAAAATCTTACCACAAATTATCAAGCAAGGTGTATTTAGCAGGTCAGCCATTCTCTCAACAGCCGCTGCTATTGCAGTGCTCTAGACAAAAAAATTGTTAATGCTTAAATATAAGCTATATACATTTTTTTTTCATATAAAAATTAACAGACCATAAATGTTTTTTCAATATAATTATTTGAGTTACACTTTCATACTATTTTTTTCTATTCTATAATGCGGTTACTATTTAAACTAAATGTAATTTTGTACCCATATTGGCTTAGAAGCCTACCATACAACTTCAATCAAAAAAAGGTTTTCAAACATTCAGGATTCATACTAATTTTTTGAAATTAAATTTAAGGAATTTTTAAGGAGTCAAAATCATTATTTCCAAGAGTAAATAAATGATGACATACTAACATGGCATTAAAAAAACTGCTCTATTACTGCCAAAAGGCAGATTTTTTTTTTGGTTTTTGCAACAAAACAATGGGGTCAGTTGTCAATTATTGTTTTTCAGCCATATTTTAAATTTTCCCCCATAGATTCGAACAAATGAGGTTTCACTAGGAAATCAGAGAAAAATCAAAATATATATTAAAATAATCACGATTTATGTATACGGTTTCTGAAACATTACACAGAGTTTGTCAAGTAGTACTGCTTTTAGGGCCTTGTTTCCAGTAAACAAATGTTTTAGATTGCTGTTCTTACTTCATTATAACAATTATATTAATATTTGCATCACCCAAAAAAATTATCATTGGCCAATCACTAAAGCTTGTTTCTTTCAGCTTTCAAGGCAGTCTCTCTTCCCCTTCTGCAATGGTTCCAAGTTCCAACAGTTTATATATTTCCAAAAGCAGCAGTGATGACTGACAACATCCATCCATTTGGCCATGAGGGAGAAATAGTTTCTCCCCAATGGCCCTTTTCAATGTTCTTACTGGAAAAAAGCCAATTCAAGGAGTATCATCTTAAATTTCAGGGGCACAACCAACCTTTAACATTATTCAGTGAACTCGTGGAGAGAAAGGAAACCGTCAGACAGTTTAACTGAGAGTTCAAATCACTGAAACATACGGTAGCAAGGTTGGTGGTTTAAACTGCCACGTCAAAACCCTATGGAAAAAATCTCAAACACCCAAAAATTACCTTTTGTGTGTGCATGCCGTTTTCAACAGCTTCATAGAACATTTCCATCACGATGTTCGTGATTTCTTGAATGCCAGATTGCGAAAGCAATGGATCGTTGATCGGTCGTGCTGGCATACCTGCCAACTTTCAAGATTTCAAATCCGTAAAAAAAAATTTTGCGAGCATTTAGCTGATATGTTCGATTAAATTCGCAGAATATAAGCGATTTTTATTATGTATCGATTTTAATCAATATATAACTATTATTCGATATATAACTATTATTGCATGCAAATATCCACACACTGCAATTTTTTTTGTGCCCATCGCACCTTAAAATTCAGCATTTTAAAAAAAAATCGATATATGGGCCGATATAGGTTAGTTGTTTTATGGTGTCATAACAACCAACAGCATTTATCCCCTTTTTACATATCTTTATTTTTAACGGCGTTGTAACAATTTATGGAATTTATCTCCCTGCTCAACTGATTTTATCTGAGATACTCAACTGATTTTATCTGAGTGCCGACTATCTGATAATTTTTTCTTTGCGGGGGGGGGGGCGGTTAGTTTTGTGCGGACTGTACGCAGGAAAATGTGGTATTATTGGCAGACTTTACGCGAAATACTGAGATTTCACAAAAATTCGTCCTTTTTTTCCTTTCTGAGCTGCAAGGCGGCATTGCATTGGCAGTTTCGTACTTTTCCTGTAGTCTACAAAAAGAAAGCTTGATACTACCACATTTGTTTTGGCAGATACCTCTTTCATCACTGATTAAGCTTCATGTTAATGACATCGTAGGAAAAGTGTCTCCATGACAAACGCTATATAAAAAAATCCTGTTAAAATGCTCTCCACTATTCTCTAAAAACAGTAAATAAATCCTTCTTCAAACAGTGGCTTGGAATGCGTAAGAAAAGCTTTAAATAAAAAAGAAAACGGTAGAAATTTATATATAAAAATCCCTCTTTTAGTTAATGGATGGGCTGAATAGAAAGAGATGCTCTTTTATTACGGAGAAAATGTCATTTAGAAAAATTTCTCCGCGCTGTCTACAACAAAGAGCACCCCACCCCCACAACACTTCGGCACTTGACATGCTAGGGAGGGTCAAACACATTGACATATGGGTGCTCCCCCCTCCAATCTGCCTCCTTCCAGTCTTGCAGCCCCACGCCTCCACAGGGCACATTCTAAGTGATGAAAAACTTGCTGACACAAAACAGGAGATACTAGTACAAGAAGTTCGTGGTCCTAAAAAACAATTAAGTTTCAAAATAATAAATGTTTGAACAGGTAAGGTTAAAAGAGATCTGTAAAAAAAGTCTCTCCGTAAAACAAGTAGAATTTCAGTAAATTTTACAGGTAAATTGTAAAACTTGCCAGGTAAGAAATACGGATTTTTGGTATGCAAATGAAAAATCGGAAGAAATCACTTTCCGATCGGAATAATGAAAAGACTCCCTCAAATCGGAAGGATTGGCAGCTATGTGCTGGGAATGCTGATCGCCAACTGATGTTATATGGCCTCCACGCCCCCCCCCCCCCTGACTTAAACCCACGATTTTTTCCTGAGGGGTTTTGTGAAAGACTGTCTGTGTTGCCTTTACCAGATGATCTCCCAGAACTGTGGGCATACATCAATGCCTTTGCTAACATTGATAGAAGTATGCTAACTCATGTGTGGGATGAACTGGATTTCAGAGTTGATGTTTGCAGAATCACTCAAGGGGCGCATATTGTGCACCTGTAATATGCCCCAAAAAAACTTTGGGCGTTGTTCTACGTAATTGTAAAGCATTGTGATCAAATATGTCAAATTAGTATACCTACAATAAAATCATGAAACAGCTCCAATCATTTGTAGACACCCTGTATATTTATGGTTCTGGGGGCTTAACACAAGGGTATAGCCATACACAAGCATATGCAAGAATTATCCAAATATATGTTTTTAAGAACAAAACAAAAACCCTGTATATAGATTTAGTTTCTAACCAAAAAAACCTGTACATAGATTTCATTTTTTAACTGCATAAATGTCATCGTGCAATAAGACGGATTACTTCTTATTACTGAAAAAATTAATTTGTATCATTTAAATTGCCATATGCACAAATTGCGGATCAGGTAAGATATGAAAAAAGAATATGTTTCTCAAATTAGTAAAATTAGAAATTGGGATGATTGGTGCTTACGGAGAGAGCACTCCTAATTATATATATATATTTCATTGTGGCTTGAGGGGTTAAACAATCAATGCAAAAAAGATTTATGCTACAGAGTTATGGAAGAATGATAAAAACACTTACCTCCACAGTAATAAAAAGAGCATCTCTTCTTTCCGCAAAATATGCCATTAGCAAAAAAAAAAAATCGCAGCTGAGCTTGGACTTTGTTTTTCATGAAGTCTAGACTCTGCCTGTGCTTCACACAATACTCTTTCCAATTCCTTTTTGTTTGCACCATGAGGCTTTGTTTTGAAGTAGGCTAGCATTCTATTTGCTTTATGAAATAATGCTTCACTGAGCTTTTCCATAATATTTACTCCAACAAGGGTCTGAAAATGATTCAAAAGACCATCTTTCAAGAACATCAAAGGCCATTCTTTCAATAAATGCTGAATATCATGCCCACAGTTTATATCTCTTCTTTGGCTGAAAAATGTATTGCGGAACAAGTTCACACAATTTTTATCAAATGATTTTAAGCCACACAAAGAAATGGATTTCATAGTTTCCTTTTTTTCATTTTGAGTTTCTTCAGTTTCTTCATCCGGTAATAATGCTGGCTGCCAGTTCACACAGCTATACTGATCACTAGCAGATTGCTTTTCTTGGTGGCAGCTATCTGAACTCTCTTCTGAGTTACACTGCCTCAAAGATCTCTTTAGAACATTAAATGTGGAATTACGATTCATATTTTCACACCTTGTTTGAAGTTGTTTTAACAAGGACTCATACCCATCAGCTATTGTATCTTCACCTATTTTATCACTTAGTGACTCAGGATATTTCAAAACAGCTTGTTTTGAAATTGCAGACAGAGCACATTTACCCGGATTTTTTGAGAATTTTTGCACTGCACTGCAAATAATCCTAACCATGCAACGTCTCAACAAAGGGTTTGGTCTTTTATTACCCTTTAAGGCCATCATATGCTCATATGGCATATCCGACCATGGAATGGTGAAGTTCTCCAACCAACTAGAGCTTACAGAAGGCAAGCATTTCACTGAATTACCAGCAAGGTACTCGTTCGGCACAACTGGTTCACCACAGGATACTGAAGTCAGACCTTGTTTTGAACTTGAAGGACCTATAATAATTAAAAAGGTGAATGAGGTTTATCAATACAAAGTACAAAGGTACAGTGTAATATATACATATATATATATATATATATATATATATATATATATATATATATATATATTCTATTAAGAAGAGACCTATGCAAAAATATTTTTGACTCATACCAAGTACAATATAGAAAAAGTTATGTATCTACCGGTGTGAGTAAAAAGAGAAAAAATAAAAATAAAATCAGTATTCTCGACACTTTCCACATTCAGTTGTTTTATTTTATTTTTATTTTTTCTCTTTTTACTCACACCGGTAGATACATAACTTTTTCTATATTGTACTTGGTATGAGTCAAAAATATTTTTGCTTAGGTCTCTTCTTAATAGAATGTGAATTCTGAATTTTCATAACTGCTGCGTTGCGCGTTTTGATCTTCAGGTTATTTTGCAACTTTAGTTTTAAATTCAAAGTTTTTCCTTTGTTTTCAGCTTTGCTCTGCAGTATATATATATATATATATATATATATAAAAAACTGAACTCACAAAAATGGAATAAAAGTGTTGTTTTTTTCAAATTATAGATAAAAAGAATACCTTTTGGCTTGGAAATCAGAACTGAAATCAATGAGCACCCCCTTCCCTGTCACTTAATAGTCTCTTTCTGTTTAACTAGGCAAAATAATAAACACTTTTCCATTAAAACAATATTTTTTTCTAGTTGTAAATGCATTTATGGCACCTCTATTCATAGTGATTGTTTAATAACTTTTTTACGGGTCTTATAGAGGTTATTTTTCATGAAAGTTGGTTGTCAAACTTTCGAACTAAAGCCTAGTTCGTCATCAGGACTATGTCACTGGAGTAGTTGCTGCCACTCAATTGTAAGAGTCCATCCGCAATTATCGTTAATGGTGGTACTTCTTCTTCTTGCTATTTCGATCCCTTCTTCTAGTTTCCTCTTTACTAAGTTTGACTGGTGGGCGATTATTTTCACTGAGTCCCAATTTATGGAGTGTCCACTTGCTTGTATATGTCTGTCTAGCCCTGTTTTGTTCCCAATGTTCCTAATAGCTGCTTGGTGTTCTTTCATTCGGACCTTAATACTTCTCCCTGTTTCTCCTATATAGCTGAGTCCGCAGTTACAGTCGATGCAGTAAATTCCTCCTTCCTGCAATTGGATGTCTAATTCTTTCTGCTTTAAAGCTGGCAGGAATTCCTTTATTTTGTTATTAAGATCTGGAGCTAGCCTGATATCATATTTTGCTCCGATCCTTTTCAGTTTCTCGAAAAGTCCCTTGTGGTACGTAATTTTGCTGGTGAATTTGAAGTTGGTTTTTTCCTGCTTCTTTTTTGGCACTTGTTTAAATATTTTCTCAACATATGGGGAGGGGTAATTGTTTTCTGCCAATATTTCCTTTAATTCTTCTTTGTGAAGATCTTTCTGAGCAGCTGAATAGACCAGGATTTCAATTTTTGCCAAAAATTGTCTGGCCGTATTCGATTTAATATAATCAGGGTGGAATGAGCAAAAGTCTAACATCTTCCCTGTGTTGGTGGGTTTTCTAAAAAGCTGAGTGAATATTTTCCCCTCTCTTGAGGTCAAGGTTAAATCTAGGTAGTTGATGCTATGGTCTTTTTCCTGTTCCAGGGTGTACTGCAAGGTATTCTCTAGTAAGTTAAATTCTTCCAGAATCTGAGAGGGTAGAGATTGGTCTACAGTATCTACTATAATTAGGACATCATCCATGCACTTTACATAGAGAGCAAACAAGGAGGGTTGTATAAGGATTTTTGCCTCTAGTTTACTTATATAATAATTTGCTAGCAGAGGTGCTAGTGGAGAACCCATTGCAAGTCCTGAAGTTTGCCTGTAATATTTCTTTCCAAACTGGAAGAAATTATTCTTGAAGGAAAATAGGAGCAGTTCATATATGCCAAGTAGTATTTCTCTATTGTGGTTATGGAATACTATTTTTTCCGCAAGGTCATCTGCAATGAATTCCAGTAGGAGGTCCAGGTTAATGTTGGTATACATAGAGACTATATCCAGGCTTGCCATTACTGGATGAATTAATTCTGGCAAGTTGTCCAGTTTTCCTTTTAGCTGCATGGAATTTTTTAGTAAGTAGGGAGGAGAAGGGAAAATATCTCTGAGGTGACCAAGTAAATAATAATTAATGTTGGAGAGTGGCGAATTTCTTGTGTCTATTATAGGTCTTACTGGATGGCCTTCTTTGTGAACTTTTATCGTACCATAGATTTGTGGAATTCTTGACTGGATTTTTGAGAAGTTTTTGAAGAGCTCATTAAGCTGTTTTTTATTTCTTAAAGAGCTGATTAATTTCTTAAGATTTTTGACAGTTTGATCTATAGGGTTACCATTGAGTTCTTCATAATAAGGCTTGCTCAATTCAGCTTCCATTTTATTGTAATACTTCTCTTTTTCTACCAATACCAAAACGTTGCTCTTATCTGCTCTCAGTGCTATAACTTTATCATTGGCTTTGAATTTTTTAAGGTGAGCAATGGCATTTCTATTAAAATTGTAATCAACTTTTACTGGCTTTTTTACAAATTTTGAGACGCAGTCTGAGAATTCTTTCCTTAAAGTAACTGCTGTATTTTCATCTTCTCTTTCTACCTTACTGCAGATGCTTTCTAAATCAATCAGTATACTTTTTTTATCTGATGACAAAGTAGGCTTTAGTTCGAAAATTTGACAACCAACTTTCATGAAAAATAACCTCTATAAGACCCGTAAAAAAGTTATTCCACAATATTTTTTTTAATTTCTAAGAGCAAAATTGTGCATAAAACATTTATATCTTATATAGTTTGTTTCAGGGAAGCTTCCTGCTCTTCAACATTACAGACATTTGGAAAAAAATGTGTGTAGTGTGTACTGTTTGTAGTAGCTACTGTTTGGGTAGTTGAGACTGCCACAAAATCTGGAAAGTTCCACTACATTGTGAAACTTTTTGGTGAGCGTTTTGAATTTTTTTAACAATTAATTTTAAAAGAAAACATAATTTAGGTGGTCATTAAATTTTGAATGTTCCAGAAGCAAATGAAAAATCTGAAAGAATCTGGGTGGGTATTTTCGGGTTGGGCTCGCAGCATCTGTATTGCCTCCGACAGACTATAATCTGTTTTCTTCAGAAACAGTTCACGACAGACAAAGAGGTTCAATGTGCAATTGATGACTTCTTTGGGTACCAGCCACAAGACTTTTTTTCGTTCCATGATCATGGCCTTGCCGGATGGATGGCAACTATGTGTCAATGCAGAGGGGGATTATTTTGCCTAGTTAAGTTGTCCCACTTTTCCGTTTTCGCCGTTCATGTGTTCTCATCCTTAGCTGGCCATTTCATTTGCACTAACACAATACCTTAATTCCATTAGCTGATCACAAAATTTATTTGCTGTTGAATATGTACTCAATAGGAGGGATCTTTTAAACCTGGCATTTTATCTATTTTAAATATGTATTCTATTACTTGCGAACAGTAAAATTGTACTTCTTACTTGCAACCAGGAGACTGCAAATTTTGGGCCCTGACCAAAAGGGTCCTATGAAGTGGTGACAGTAGTTTTTAAAATAATATGAGCATAAAATCATAAACCTTAATGCAAAACTCAGCCCATCCAATCATCTTCATCTAGAAGTAGCTGTCCCCATAGTAGTTTATCACATTAGTGCACACACACACACAAAAAATATTTCTGGTGCATACATTTATGTTAACCCTTTTGCACTTTGTCAATTTGTTTTGCATAAGCTCAAAAATTAAAATACTGTATATACAAATTTACAGACCGAACACAAAAAAAAAATCTGAACAAAGGCAAGTTGCATAATCTCTATTGGCTGCTGCAGATATGCAGGTTAAAATTTCAGACTACTTCAGGCCACAAATCTAGTAATTCCATTTTAGAAATTGCGTGTAGCAAAAATTGTATAGAAATGAACATTCTGCACTTAAAACATATAAAACATTTAGTAGCCATAAGACTTACCTTTCTCATTCTTCCACGCACTGATCAGTTTTCTGGAATGAATGGGTTTGAGGATTCCTGTGAGATCCTTTTCTTCCACAAAACATAAGTCTTCTTCAGCAGCAACACCTAATTCTAGCAGCAGAGCTATTATCCTATCTAGTAGATCTTCTGATAAGTCAGGTAGAATATACTTAATTTGTGCTTTAATGCAATCCATTCTGTAAAAGAATATATAACTCATCCAACATTTCAAACTTTAGATGTATTAAAATTAGGGCACTGCAAAATTAAATATCCTTCATTGGTGGCACACAAAAATCACTTTCTAGACATTACAGAAGTAAATATTAAAATATAAACAAGCTTTATCAAATTTTGCTGGTTATTAGTAACCTGTATACTAGCTATTACTTATGCCATTATAAAAGTTTATTATTCCAACAATGCATTTGGATATTTTATTGACATACCATATATGCATGGTTCATACTCATTTTTGGAAGTCAATTTCAGCAGTCCAAATAGTATTTTCCAGAAGTCAATGAAGACATACTAGAGTGAGCAAAAGTACAGATGCATTAAATGTAGGCTATTTCTTTAATACTTGAAAGTTAATTAAAACTACTATCATCAGAGCTACATGTGATTTACCAAGTCTTTGTTCCTATATTACAAAAATATAATGTACTCAAATGCCATCTATAATATAAAAATACATATATGGTCTTGTCCTTAATCAAAATTGGATGCTAATACTGTATAATAAGTGAAATAAAAGTGATAAAAGATCTTTTAGTGAAATATGGCAACATGAATACAGATATTCTCTTTTTATCTTTTTATGGAAGGAAGACAATGAATCATTTGTTTGCAGGTTTTCTAGTCCCCCACAATTCGTGAAGGGCGGGGGACTAGAAACGAAGGAGTTCAGAGTAAATTCTATGCTTTACACAGAACTCAATCCTTTGTAGTGGGATTTTTCTGTATGGTGTGTGTGTGTGTGGGGGGGGGGGGTGATATCTTGATCTCAATCACACATCTGTAATGATTTTCTCTTATGTCTTGATATAATGTGAGGATCTGTTTTACGCACTCAAGTTGCAATAATTTTCACCAGGAACATTAGAAACTTGTTGTTTCAAAATATCTGCTTATTTTTCCAAGGGCATGCTTTCCACTTAAAAAGAATTACGTGGACATGTTGCTGGAGGTTTTTATTTTACCTTGAGGGTATTTTTCCAGATTAGCAACTTTATGGGGTAAGAGGGTTTCCAAGTGGCCCACTGGCAGCATGCTCAATTTGGAGCCCAGCAGTTCCTGGTTTGAGAGTACAGCATACTGCTAAAAATCCGCCGAGGTTCGGAAGTCACATTAAGCAGATGGACCCGTGGTAGAGGGTCTTCATTATAAACAAATCTACCCCCCCCCATCTCATAGTATTTCGGCCCAGGCTTAGTGTTCAGAAGTAGGGCCTGGTGTGGTAAAAAACCAACTAACTTTCTGGGAAATTATCTCCAGCTGTAGTTTTATGTGTCACTTTGACCTGTATCTACCTCATGCTTACCACATACCTTAACTTTTAAAGAATGATACGTCACTGGTCTGTTTATTGTGGAGGCCAAGGAAGGTGTGCAAGTTTTTCAGGGTTCCTCAAACCATGATTGGACATTCCGAGCTCTGTGAATTGGGGCGTTATCGTGAAAAATGGCAGCCCCTGCAGGAAAAATACTTGAGCCATAGGATATATTAATACATGGCCAAGCGAAACGGTTTCATAAGCCCAGCCGGTCGTCCTTTCTTTTATGGTGATCATGGGAACTGCTGAAATCCACAATGTTACCGCCCAGAGCAGGGCTTCAATTTTCCAGTGGTCTGCGACTAATGGAAAGTCATTCGGACCTCCAATATGCCCAAATAAGGTGGTCTGTTTGACCAGTGATTTTTAGATACAATTATCAAGAAACCGGATTGTTCATATCAAAGCTCAACATAATTGTCATGAATCACATGCATACGATTTTGTTAAACATCTGGAAGGTACAAAATTTGCACTGCGGAATGCCAAGGTAAAACCTGAACGCCGCCACGGTGGCGCAGTGGTCTAAGCGATGGCCTCTGATTATTCGTCCAGAAGGGGTCCGGGTTCGAATCCCGGTGAGGCATGGATGTTGTGTTTGTCTTACGGCACTGGTTCTCTCCCTTCCCTTTAACCAGTGACCCTAAATTAGGGACGGGTGACTGCTTATAGCCCATTGAGTTGCTCACGGTGGTCGTTAAACCTCCAATAAAAAAAAAAAAGAAAAAAAAAACCTGAACGGAGCCGTGGCAGTTTTCGAGAAAGCCAGAATTGATGCACTTGTTAAACAATGTTTTGTTATTGGACTCATTTGGGATTGACACTAGCTCTGTACAGATTGATTTGAACACATTTTGAAATAACTTTTATGCTTCCAAGACAGACATAAGGCATTTGGTATGGATGGGAGACAGTGAATTCTGACAACTATGTAGGACATAACATTCTGCAGTTGTTTGGCATTTTGTTGAATGTTCCACGCACTTCCACAGAGTGTGAATGGGGTTTTAGCAAGATGAAACACTTAAAAAACTGACATTAGATGCTCCATAGGTGGTTGTTTAGATTTAACTGCGCAAGGGCCAGGGTTGACCAAAGTACTAGGAATAGTGATATATGTATGGGAAAAAATAAATGTGAGCTCGAATCCTTAGCAAAAATAAACTAGATAAGAGTTTGACTGTCCAAATAATTTTTTTTTACCTATACCTGAAAAAGCATTTTTCATGTAAGCTTAATACATGGCAGCAGTTATGGCATCCAGTTCTACCACATATTTTGTGGTTTCCCCATACCTAAAACTTTGGGGTAAAAATGGCGTCAATGGCACAAAATGCTGCTGAGCCAATGTTCCGAATTGGAATCATGTTTTAAATCAATTATTTACGATACTTTTTTGGGGGGATTCAGATAGCTCCCAATTGCAATCATGTTTTCATTCCATTGTTTGCGACACATTTTTTTGGGAGGCGATACTTTGAATTATTATCTCTTGATCGCCTGAAATTGTTTGGGATTCCGATAGTTCAAGATAGAAATACTTTAAACCGGGATTTTGATTAAAGCATAAGTTATTTTATCATTTTAAATGTTATTTTGCCTGTCAAGCACTCCTAACCTTATGTAGTCATTATGAAAGCTAAGAAATACATCAGATCACTTAAAAAAAAAATTGAGCAAAACAAAAACCCTGACAGCAAAAAACTTGCTTCCACCTGATAACACGAATAGATATTACAATTGCACAATGAAATACATTAAGTTGCACAGAGAAATTTGACCACAAACGTGGCTCCTAAAACTAAAAAATTACATTTCTAAAAAAATAAATAAACCCACAGATCAATCCTCCCCTCCCTCCACGTTTCTCAGAAAACCCATGCATATCATATTGCAACGGATAGGCTTCATTTTACTTTACCAGCTGCAGGGGGATTTGACTTTTTTGGTAACCCATGTATTAGGTGCTTGAATTAATTCCCGCTGTTTCCCAATAGAGCACAGCAGTGGTGCGCTGTGACCCGGGCCACACGTGACCTCCCTTGCGCACACACGTACCATCCGTAGTTGGGGCGAAGCAGTGTGGAGCACACGATCCGACTGCACAGAAAAAGAGTTTGTATCGCATTCACGATGTCGAGTTTCGTACCAAAAAAGGAGCATTTGCAGAAAGCATTACTCTTCTGCTTTCATCTCAAGAAATCTGCAGTGGAAAGTTATCGTTTGCTAGTGCAGGCTTATGGGGAACAACATGCAGAGAGCGAGTTCCGACACTTCAAAGCCAACGAATATGCCGTGAAGAACAAAGAGCGCCCTGTGCAGCCGAAAAGGTTTGAAAGATGGCGCATTGAAGGCCTTATTGGACGACGATTCATGTCAGAAGCTCCACGAGTTGTCTGAAACAATACGGGTCGACGAGTCAACAGTTAGCAAACATTTAAAGGCAATGGGAATGATCCAGAAGCTCGGAAACTGGATCTCACATGCAATGCGGGAAAGCGACATCACCAAACGTGAAACCATGTGTGAATTGCTGCTGCAACGACACAAACAAAAGTCGTTTTTGCATCGAATAGTGACTGGCGATGAAAAAATGTATTCGTTACGAGAATCCTAAGCGCAAGAAATCATGGGTTCGGCCTGACGAACCATCAACGTCCATGCCTAAACCGGACATCCATGGCAGGAAGGTGATGCTGTGCATTTGGTGGGATCAAGTCGGTGTTGTGTATTTTGAGCTGCTGCAACCGGGTGAAACCATCAATGCTGAATGGTACTGACGTCAATTACTCGATGTGAAACGTGCACTCACGGAGAAATGGCCGCAATACGCCAAAAGGCACGACAAGGTTATTCTTCTCCACAACAACGCTAGACTTCATGTCGCCAAATCAGTGAAGGAACTCTTGAAGGCGCTGGGACATCTTACCCCACCTGCCTTATTCCCCGGACATTGCTCCCTCGGACTTCCATTTGTTCCGGTCGCTACAACATGGCCTGTCGGAGCAGCACTTCCTTTCTGTCATGGTTATCCAAAAATGGCTCGATGAATGGTTCGCCTCGAAAGAACCTGCATTTTTCTACCGTGGAATCCATTTGTTACCATAACGGTGGGAAAGGGTCGTAGCTGCCAACGGACACTACTTTGAATAGACTATCCTGTACCGTTCTGTGGCAACACACAGGTGTTTGTGTGGCAAAAAACAGGGGGAATTAATTCAAGCACCTAATAATTATAAGATGTCAATTTCATTTTCCCATTGTTTTTGAAAAGGGCCCGTGCTTATCCCCCCCCCCATGGAAATACTTTTTATCCTAATAGCAATGTACGGTTACCTGGCAAAGTAACATTACTCAGTCATGGCCCCAGCATTAGTGAGTGGGGCATCCAGTTTTTGACTTACGGTTAAAATGGTGCACTGGGGCAATGTTCTGGATTACAAACACATTTTAAATCGATTGCTTGCGGTAGATTATTTCTGGATGGCTAGATTACAAACTTTTTATATCTTTGTCCATCAGCATTTTTTTCTGATTTCCATAGTTCAAGATGGCAATACTTCCCGATTGAAATAGTGTTTTCATTCCATTGTTCTGATGTATATTTTTCGTCTGGCGATACTTACATCTATCCCTTCATCCAGTAATTTTTTACTTTAAGGTTGCAGGGGTCTAGGAATCCAATTTTTATTTTCAAGGAAACTATGAATGTCCGGTGAACAAAAACACAATGGGGGGGGGTGCTGATTAGTGAATGTTTTTAAGGTGATGGAATCGATGGCCACTGGGCGACATGGGAAGCAGTTAAAATAAATGGTAGAACAGGAAACAAAGGTAAGCAAACAACTGAAAAGCATTCTGAGAACCTATGCAAGTTTAAAAAATATGGAGACGTTGTAAAAATCGGGTAGTAATGATGAAGAAGAGCCATGCTGCTGTGGCCATTGCACAGTTAGGCATCACAAATCCCAAACTTTTCCAGTCAGAAACCTTGTCAACGAAAAGATACATCATTCGGAGTACTGCAATTCCGGAAAAAAAAATTAATAAAAAGCGAATCACAACACGTGTCCAATGTCGGCCACCGATGTGGCGATACTTGCCGAACCACCAGTGACTGACGTCAAGTATAGGGATCCCAGACGTCCCGTAAAATATGGGATTGTCCCGTTTTGGACTAATGCATCCCGTTGTCCCAAGAAAAGTCTTCGGGACAGCTTTTTGTCCTGTATTTTAGAGTACAAGGCTGAAAAACAAAATGGATGAGTTACAATTTCCATTCTTTTACAAACATTTTTTAAACTGCACACTAAGCTTCCCCAAAGCTGACTGTTATCTCCTGCGTCAAACTCTGTGGTCAATTCTCTCATTACGTAGGCAAGCACATACCCTGGCAGATTAATATCAGAGGATAGGAGGGCAGAGGACCTCGACACTTGGTGGATACAGTCAGTAATCTAACAGCAGCGGAATTGTCCACTTGGCCCACGCCATTTTAGTAGCTTGATTCGAGAAAAATAGGTTAGTGCTTGCAAAGTATTAATTACTGTACGGCTGCTGTTAAAATGCATGGTTTTTCAATTCTCCTGTGGCCCTGTTGAACGTTAAAAATCCCGAAAAAGAAGTGTGATTTTACAGACGCTTTAAAACCTGAATTTATGTTGTTGTTTTTTAATCTACTAAATTGGGCGAGACAGATAAAGTGGAGTGTACGGTTTATGGTGGCTTGTTTAGCGTCGAGCATGGCGGAAAGTCCAACATTACCCAGCACATTGCTACGAAAAGACAAATCTGCATCTCGAGCTAGTACAAGTGCAAAAGTCAGTGATTTCTTTACCAAGGAAGTAATGGGGGAAGTGGAAAAGAATCTTGCTGCAGAGGAAGCAACTTTCCCGTATCACACGTGTTTCCACAACCAGAGTTTTCGATCAATGGATTGTACATCTAAAATAATACGCAAGTTACATGATAGTAAATTTACGTGTGGGCAAACAAAAGCACAAACGGTTTTTGTAAATGTCTTGGCACCATTTGCAATCAAGCAATTAAAACTAGAAACGGTTCTAGCAAATTATATATCTATCCTGATTGACGCTTCAAACCATGGTGCTTCAAAATTAGTGCCATTGATAGTTCGATATTTCATTCCAGAAAAAAGTGTTAAAACCATCACACGATTCTTAAAAACAAACAATTGTTATGTGGAATTCATTCTTCAGAAAATTACTGCAAGAGTGAGCAAGACTGATTGAATGATTAATAAGAATAGTTAGAATCATTTTGTAAGACTGGCATGTGTGATGGATGCGCTTTAACCCTCAGTCTTAGTCTTAAGTGTCCCGTATTTTTTTCCAATGTATCTGGAATCCCTAATCAAGTATTCATCTACCACCAATACTAACTAACACAGCGCAACATAAAAGTAGTCCTGACCAAAAAACAACAACAACTAACTAACCCTTTCAAAAACAACGGGAAAATGAAAGGGACATTAGAATACATGGGTAAAAAAAAATTAGACATAAAATCCCCAAATACCTTAAATTTAGTAAAACAAAACCCTTTGTCCCTCTAAATTCTTTGGGATGCCGACATTTTCAGATGACAATGCCTCCCACTTGGATTTTGAATAAAGTGTAAGTTATTTTATCATAGCGTTACTTCACCAGCTCATAATCTGTTGTCTGCAAAGGAAAGCCGTAGCATTCCATGGGCATCATAAACCTTGCGGCAGATAAAATTCACAAATTTTTTTTTTATCACGGGCCCCTTAAAAAAACGTGCACATCTTCGGACATTCTAAAATTTGTTGGGGGGAAAATAATGTAAGCCTAAACCCCTGCGATGCTCAAGTCAAAAACTACCCAACTGATAATGGTAGCTGTCTAGTTTATTTTTGTAGGGGATTTACACTCTGATTTTTGTTATTGCATATGTGCAACACTATTGCTAGTACTTACTTATTATTGTTATAGTTACAAATTTTTTTTTTTTTTGAAGTTCGGACTACTTTTTCTTGCCATTCTCTGCAGATCTGGGGTTCTGCACTGTTACACGTGAAACTACAGATCCCACTAACCATGACTTGCAAGCTCTGAGGCTTCATTGAATGCCAGACGTTATTTGCAATGGCATGGCTATTGCTTCGACTTCGCGCACCTCTGCTGTTTCGAGAAATTTGTGAATAAAACAAAACATGGATAAAGTTATTTTCAGAAATTCGAGCTCATAAAAAAAGCTGTTTTAGGTGGAAAGAAAAGCGGAAATGTTGTAACTTAGAAAATAGGTCAAAAAAGAAGATGGCGCCGTACACACCATGATCAAAGGTAATAAGAAACTGAATTACGTTAACCCATTTCTGTTCTGTCAACGTTTTCACTTATTAGCTTTATTTTTTTTTACAAATTTTTTACAGTTTCCGCCATTTTCTTTTCTGACGCTCCTCCCAAGTTACAACATTTTTGCTTTTCTTTCTTCCTAAAACCACTTTTTCCTTGCCTAGCACTTATAAAATCAACTGGTAAATCTCCGAAAGCCTCCAACAACATGATTCTCGTGAAATTTTTCCACAAAAAGTACACGCGCTGTTGTATTTCTCAAAGAATTAGCCCGTTTTGCCCACGGAGCAAAAATATTACGTCAAAAATTATAAACTTTATAATACTCAACTGCAGAGTATTTCGTCCTCCGCCGCCATAGCTTCCGTTAGAGCATGCAAGCCTACAGCGTCTGCAAAAAATTGCTCATGGTTAACTTCGAAGAACGTTGCTGGGAAAACTGCACTCAAGGATTCCTCCTTGTTGACATCGATGTTTATTTAAAACTTAACAGTATAACTTGCACTCTTGACAACTAGCCACAATTCTTCAAAACAACGAAAAAAAACTTCGTTCAGCGAATAAACTGAGAAAAGTCCCCGTATTTAAACAAGCCATGTATCGTGATTTCTCGCGTAACATGAGATTTATGGCATTGCTCCTACGCAATCCCGCAAACATCAACTAACTTCACTCAGTACACACACGGAGCATATGTATTTCTGCGCTCTAATGGAAGCTACGGCGGCGGCGGAGGACGAAATAGTACGCAGTTGAGTATTATAAAGTTTATAATTTTTGAAGTAATATTTTCACTCTGTGGGCAAAATCTTGGTAAATCTCCGGAAGACTCACCACCTGAGGCTCGTAAAAATTTTCCGGAGAAAGTACATGCACTGTTGCATTTCTCAAAGATTTAGTCCGTTATGCCCACGAAGCAAAAAAAGCAAAAATATTACGTTAAAAATGATACATTTTATAATACTGAACTGCAGACTACTTAATCCTCCGCCGCTGTAGCTTCCATTACAGCGCGGAAATACATATGCTCCGTGTGTGTACTGAGTGAAGTTAGTTTATGTTTGCGGGATTGCGTAGCAGCAATGCCATAAATCTCGTGTTACTCGCGAAATCACGATACATGCCACGTTTAATGCGTGAATTAATGCATTTTCACTTGTAATGTTTAACTACGGAAACTTTTCTCCGTCTGTTTTCTGAAGGAAGTTTTTTTCGTTGTTTTGGAGAATTGTGGCTAGTTGTCAAGAGTGCAAGTTATGCTGTTAAATTTTAAATAAGCATCAATGTCAGCAAAGAGGAATCATTGAGTGCCGTTTTCTTAGCAAGACTCTTCTAAGTTAACCGTGAGAAATTTTTCGCTGACGCATGCAGAGTGCAGATGCTGTAGGCTTGCGCGCTGTGATGGAAGCTATGGCGGCGGAGGACGAAATAGTCCGCAGTTGAGTATTATAAAGTTTATAATTTTTGGCATAATATTTTTGCTTCGCGGGCAAAACCTTTGAGAAATACCACAGTGTATATACTTTCTCTGGAAAATTTTCACGAGCATCAGGTGGTGGGAGTCTTCCGGAGATTTACCAAAATCTTTGAGAAATGTAACAGGGCATGTACTTTTTGTGGAAAGATTTTGCGAGTATAAGGTGGTGGGGGTCTTTCAGAGATTTACCGATTAACTTTATCGATGTTTTCCATTTGTTACTAAATTTCCCAGAAAGAAATCGCATTAAAATAGGCCATCAAAAGTAAGCTAGACAATTAAGAACGCTGATAATATCCGATTCAAGCAATGGCATGATGAAGACATATTCAATGTAATATTCCAAGCTTATAGCATGGTAAAGGATAGTAATCAAGCAGGTTACATATACTGACACAAGTTATTTTAGGCACCTCGTCTGTGATATCTACAGCATGCACACCTAAGTGGCCTAATTTGATTGACTGAAAAGATTCAACTACAAAAAATACTTCAGAGTTATCCTTAACAAGTATCATTAAAATTCTACCAAACATTATACCATGATCACTCACATGTAGGGGCACAAAATGTCCTTTCTTATATACAGTGCCATGAATTGTCACATAGTATGAAACCATTGTATTATTTGAATTTATAATATCTGTGGGCAGTGACCTCTGTATATCATTGCTGTACACTCCAGAATGCAGTTCCGTACCCTGTTTTACATCAATATCATGAGAGAGAAAATTACCAACATTGATATATGTCTGAAGGAGTTGGTGACGAACAACTAGTGTTAAACAAATATTTTTGAAATTTTGAGAGTGCCTTGCACATTTTTTGAAATAGCTGTACTTACTTTCAAATCGAAGTGTCCACAGCCTAACCAATGGGCCCAAATGAACAATAAGAGAAGGATAGTGACACAAATAATGGTGATTCGGTTTAAGGGAATGAGATGGAAACAAAATGGCTCGCAACTCAAGGGACTCTTCAATAGCAGCTTGCAAGTACTGAATTTCTTTATATTTTATCTTTGGAGCACAAATAAATTCAACTATGGAACGTAACATCAGACATGCTTCCTAAACATCATCATCATAATCATTTACTAAGTTACCAATAAGGACAGGCAGTAGCCTTAGTTAACACCAATTATGAGCTGCATGACCACTCATTCTATCACTTTTGGGATTTATTTCATTGGGTTTATTACGGGCATCTGTACCACCATATTTAAAGCTAGCCAGTTTCCCATTCAATGTGTCATATGTAAACCACCTTTTAGTTTTAACAAAATAATTTATAAATAAAACTATATCGTATGATACAATGCCTTCAAATAAATCATGACCCAAACAAGGTGGCAAACCTGGCCGCATACATGAAAATATTTCAGTTCATTAAATGGCGAGTTGCGTTTAATGCCTTCACTACTTTGTAAATTGCTACTAATTTTTCTAACACTCTCTTCATAATTTTGTGGGGTACGAACAGCTCCTACAGAAGAAGGTTGCACTTGAAACACATCACGTGTTGTTAGACAGTACCTGCAGAAATACTCACAACAAAAAGTTCTCCATAAAACCGCCAATAGAGTGAGAACCCAAGTTATCACCAACAATAGAACAGACTGTACCCTTCACATTTCTATTTTTGATCAAAATACCATTTACTTCCAGTTCTTTGAGATCATTAATTAGTGGAGAAAAAACTTTGTCCTGACCAAACTGCTTTAAATCAATTTCCCGGCAGAGAATAGCTAACTGGATCTGGTTTACATTTGATCGAAAAGCAACAGGTAAATTTGCCAAAGTGAAGTAAACACCAATAATTTTATGCTTTTTTTTGCAGAACCCAGTGAATTAACAACTTCAAATGCATCTTGGAAAATAATTATTTGTAGGGAATTACAATGATTCTTGAACAGGTGATTTTGTTTAAAACATTTTCCATCATGAATATCACAGAGAACATCATATTCACTGTTTCTTCGAGCATACTATTCATACTGTTTAACAACTGATGGGTGCTTATATATGCTTTTTATAGTCTCAACTATGGGAATATACTGATAATAACAATCCCTTTTATTAATATTTTTCCCAAGGAAAACATCTACAGGAGACACATAATTGAACTGATTTTTAAAGAAAGCTTTTCTAGCATGATCTGTTTTAAAAAACTCTGTATTACATTCATGTAAAAGATTTGTGCTTTTCACCTCACTGACAACATCATTCATTTGTTCATTTGTAATGGGCAGCTGTGCCAGTTTTGCAGACAGATTTTCACATAAAATATCAAAATTCAAATGACTCAATTTTGAAATTTCATTACTAATATCCTGAATAGTTGTAGATGGCAGAAGGTTTTTTGCCTGGAATATAAGATAAAACAAAGCAAGATTATTTTTGAATTTGTGTTTTGACGTTTCAAGACATACACTGACCACTGAGTGCTCCTGAACTACACCTTCATCACTCAAAATGGTTGCAACACCTGTGTTACTAGGTACAGTGTTTCCTTGACAGTTCTGACCAATTTTATGTATTTGTTTGAGGTGGCTATTAAATAATATCTTTTTTATAAATGAGAATCCGCAGTTCTGAAAAGGGAAGTTCATTTTAATTCCTGAATCTATATGACCCTTGATATGACCAAGCAGACAAGTTAGGTACGAAATTACAACATGTCCACAAAACTCGAGGGGACAAGTTAACGTTACGTCTTCCTTGCCTATAGGTTTTGTAGCACTTTTTAAAAATAAATGATCTCTATATACATGAGATTTAAATGAATTATATTTTCTGAATCTTCGGTTGCACAATTCAACCCCACATGGAAATTCCACGTTATGAACATTTCAGTGCTCTTTCCAGTGATTAACATACCCTTTAGCACAGGAGGAGGAATAAGAACATATTTCACACTTATACATGATTTACGTTTGTAATTTATAAATGGCGAGAAAACATAAATGAATAAATATGTCCCACCAATGTAAAAGAATATTTAAACTTACAAATACCTCTTTCTCCGTACTTGAATTACGTCAGTCGTCAACGAAGTGGTGATTGCTGAATTAAAATACGAACAAAATATCAGTTACAGCATGTGAGTTCAACCTTGGTAAACAACAGTGATTTTTAGTGAAGCGAAGGTTTGGAAGGAGAGGAGCATGCGCAGTTCTGGGAAATGCCGCCAAATGTTCTTGCCACATCGGTAGTTGTGAATTTTACAGTTGGAAACCGTGGTAGGTGCATACGGCATATTACCGTAGCGTTTTAACAATTATTTGCTGTAAAAACAACTATTTTTTTTTTACAGTGCGGCGTCGTCAATGTGGAAGAGGTCTTCTCTTTCACTAACCTTAATAAACGCGAACGTGATCCTGGTATAGCTAGAGCACTATCAGTACAAACCCCAGCAAGGTTCTCCCACTTAATTTCATGCATATCGAAATAATCGCAGATTAATTTCATAACGACCTTTCCTTTCGACGTAGTTCCAATTCTCATAACAAGAGCAGTTCTGCTATGACAGTGGTGTCTTCGCCTATAAATCGAACGAAGGTAAGTGATTGACAACACTGAACAACATCAGTACTTTCGTCAGGTTGCAGAGTAAAATTGGGATAATTTTTTATTTTAAAACGTAATATCTTGAATTTCCTTTTAACTTCCTCACCTAAAGGTTCTTACACTGCTTTTAGCAAACATGGTTTCACTAATGTTTCACCAATGCTATAAGGTTTTTTGATCTTGGAATTAATTGTGAAATCTTAAATGATGCGAAAAACGATGTTTTGTACATTTCAAATCGTGTATCACTTTCTCCGCGTTTCATTTTCTTCAAGGAAGCATAATAGATAACGAACGTTTGTATGAAATACACGTTCTCTACGTCATGGAATTGGTGCAATGAGTTTCAGCTATTTGTCATGTGGGAATGAGAAACCACCCTTTAAGACACAAGGAAGAATGTGGTTTAAAAAAAATGACGATCTTTGATGTTTCTAGAACTGAGGAGAATAATGGATATTTAGGTATTAAAAGTTTTAGTTAAAACAGCTTTAAATTATACTTATATATTAATCGAATCTTCCTCCACCTCAATTTTTATTTCTCTTATATTAGAGCTCCATACATTGTGAGTTAACATGAGTCACCAAACGCTGCGTGCGCGAAGGCCACGGAATCATGTAGATGATCAGCCTACACATTCTGGTGGCGCGCAGTGGTTAAGGACCTAATCAGATACACTAATGAACCTAGTTTGTCCCATGCGATGGCTCTCCAAACGGTCACAGAGCCAGGACCTCACTAAACAGGTGAGACCTGGCACGATGGGACAATGTCTTCAGGTTATTAACGACACAACCTCAGCCATCATTTTGGTACAGTTTTAAGTGGGATTCATCCGACCTCACGACTTGACGCCTGTGTTGAGTGGCCCAGCTTTGAAGTTCTCGGGACCAGGCACGGCGTGATGTCCGATGACGAACAGTGGCAAAAGAGTAAGATGTCGGTCCCCGTAACCCAGGGTATACAACATGCTTTGTATCGTTCGTTGGCTGACAATGCTTGTGTCTCCAAAATTTAAACTTAAATTTCTGTGCGCTTCCGTTGCTAAACGGTCGGTCTGTAGGAGCGTGGTTATTCTACGACGACCCCAGTCATCAATGGCATGTTGTCAGCCACCGCTTGTTCTCCGCAATGAAATATACGTCGATGGCATACTTCCGGCACATACTTGACAAGGTTGCCTGCGAGAACGCTAGGCAGTTCTTGTCACTTGGACAATACAACGACACATCTTTTTTGCGCTGACAATGAGCCTAGGGTTAAATCGCTCAGATCACCACGTTTACCTATGTTTGTCGATTAGAATGCACTGTTGCAAATGCCTGTTGTCCGCCTATTTATCGCCTGCGTTCGATTTAAATCTGCTGCATTCTGTGCGGTGGACGCTCATATCAACTGCGTATTACCCCTATCTCTAATGTTATGTCTGCTGAGTGTATATGTTTTCTAAATAGTGGTAATACGTTATGGATTATGATGGGTTATCAATAATATTACATTATCGGCATGCTCAATCTTCTGATCAGATATTTTTTCCATTCTTCTGACCTTTGATTTCAGAAAATGTACATATCCATTTCCGGCATTCTTGTCGGATTATGTAATTTAAGCAGAAAAAAATGAGTGTATTTCTTTAACAGGTATTTTAACCAATACAATTTTTTTAAATATTACAACTAGTCATGAACTATCTCTTTAAATTTTGTAATTTTTCCAGTTTTCTCAATGGAGTTTAACCATAATGTACTCCGGAGTTTCCTCCTTATACAACCTGATACGATAATGTGTTTGCACGTGAACTGGCTGGATTTCCTTGTTGCGTTTCCCGTTTTATGTGTTATGATTACCTTTCTTTTTTGTGCCAGTCAAATGAGTGTTTGTTAGGTTTCTAGTACCTTGTATCACTTTTGTAGTTATATACACTGACGGAAAAAAATCCCAACACCACGAAAAAATAGTTGTAGAGGAATGAAATGGCAGCAATACATTTGTATAGGTAACATATTTAATCGATTAAGGTTTTAAGATCACAGCTTAATGTAAGCGCGAGAAGAGCCATTTTAAATGGGAAATGCTGTTACATTAATAACCGGTGTAACCGACAGAATGTTGAATGCAAGCACGCAAACTTTCATGCATAATGTCGCACAGGTGCTGGATGTCAGTTTGTGGGATGGAGTTCCATGCCTGTTGCACTTGGTCGGTCAATACAGGGACGGTTTATGCTGGTTGGGGGTGACGCTGGAGTTGTCTCCAATGATGTCCCATACGTGCTAGATTGGTGAAAGATCTGGTGATCTAGCAGGCAACGGCGACATGTCGACACTCTGTAGAGCATGCTGGGTTACAACAGCGGTATGCGGGCGAGCGTTATTCTGTTGGTAGACACCCCCTGCAATGCTGTTCATGAATAGCAGCACAACAGGTTGAATCACCAGACCGACGTACAACTGTGCCGTCAGGGTGCGTGGGTTAACCACGAGAGTGCTCCTGCTGTCATAGGAAATTGCTCCCCAGACCATAACTCCAGGTGTAGGTCCAGTTTGTCTCGGCCGCAGACAGGTTGGTTGCAAGCGCTCACCTGGCCTCCTTCTAGCCAACACACGGCCATCACTGGCACCCAGGCAGAACCGGCTTTCATCAGAAAACACAACAGATCTCCACTCCGTCCTCCAATTAGCTCTAGCGTGACACCACTGACGTCGCAAACGGCAGTAGTTTGGAGTAAGTGGAATGCACGCTACAGGGCGTCTGGCTCGGAGCTGTCCTTCAAGTAACCGATTTGTAACAGTTCGTTGTGTCACTGTGGTGGCAACTGCAGCTCGAATTGCTGCCGCAGACGCGGTACGATGCGCCACGGCCATGGGCCGTACACGGCGGTCTTTCCTCTCCGTAGTGTCACGTGGACGCCCGGAACCCGGTCTTGTTGAGGCAGTACCTTCCCTTGACCACCGCTGTCAACAATCATGAACAGAGGCTACATTCCTGCCAAATTGTTCTGTAATATTGCGGAAAGAAAATCCACCTTCTCGTAGCCCTATTACACGACCTCGTTCAAACTCCGTGAGCTGTTGATAATGGCTTCTTCGTCTTCTTAAAGGCATTCTTGACTAACATCAACACACTACGTCGAATCTCAACGATAACTGACGCTCGAGAACGTTACAGCGCGTATTTACAGCAAACCTGCTTTGCATGTTCCGAGGGGCGCAACTAGCGCCAAACGTATGCGCCGAGCGCGAAATTTGAATAGACGTCATCTTACAGATGTACTCTCACCACCTGCCAACTGTCGTTTATCTAACACAAACCCTTCTTGGTGTTGGGATTTTTTTCCCGTCAGTGTATTTGTTTACTTGAGATGTTTACCAGAACCCACTGAAATTTTTATCTGGTCCACGGAGCGTAGTGCTAGAGTTATCCTTGAGATCGATTTTCAGTAAATGTATTATGTGATTCTGAACTGTATTATTAGAGTAATTTTTTATCTTCCTATTTCCCATAAAAGGAAATACGATCATTACAACATCGCTTTTATCATGATCCCATAAACTTACCATACACATTATAAAAATGTTTAAGGCTCTTCAGTTGTTTTGTATTGTGATCAAGGCTCTTTTGCGTAATCACTCTGTTGTAATACAGATAATTTCTTCAGCAATGTTGATCACACATTAATCAAGGATTTTCTGTTTACGATGCGTTTAAATTTTAAGATCAGGGAATTCAGTATTTTACGACTGTTAGTAATTCTGCTGTCAATATGAATTGCTGAGGCGCGCTTTCAATATTGCCGAGCTAACAAAAAGCTGACCAACCTTATCAAACCAGATATTACTATCAACTACTGCAGAACGCAACAGGACAAGAAAAGACATAACTTCACTTGCTTTCAATTAAACTCTTTGTCTATGAGTCATTTTCTTGTAGGACTTCCGTCCACAGTGAGTAGATTTTAGGTCCCAGCCACCTACAGAGAGTTCACCTTTGGGGCAGGACACAGAAACGGAAGTAATGAGAGCAAGTCTAGCTACTTTCACGGAACAGTTTATAGTGAGATTAGAGTACAATAGATGGCGCCACCGTACAAGTATGATGTTGCACCTAGATGGGTGAGAGAATTTCAGGGGGCATAGGAAAGGATACCCATTTAACCAGTGGGTCTAACCTGGGGGCCGTTACTTAACGTGCTCATCCGATGTACGGCAAATATTCAGTGATTGTTAACAAATCACACCACCTCCGCAAGATCAGCCCAGGAACGATCCTGAAGACCTTGCATTGGTAGTCTGAACTGCTAACCACTCAGATATTCACGGCTCTTTGAATTAAATTAAAATAATGTAATATGTATTTATTATTTTTTCAATAAAATAGTTCAAATGGACAATTTTGAGTCTTGTATGGACAGAAATAATACTGTTCAAGTGCCAATATATTTAAAAATTTTGTATTATAGAAAATGAAATACCTATAAATAAATTTATATAGATTGAAGCCCAATGAGCATTAGTTGATGAGTACTGTTATTTTGAGCTTAGCAATAAATACAAATCTTATCTACTGAGTTAGGAAAACAAATAGAATAAATTCCAGCCCCCATTTTAGCGGCCTTGAATTATATTTTTCGTAAGTAGTTACTCCACAAAGATAACACCAGCCTCTATTTTCCTGCGAATTGTATTCAATTTTATTAGAAAATATTCATAAGATGGTCATTTTCATTACACTGCTCTAGGTAAATTGAATTTCAAACGTTGTTGAGTAATTTATCGAGAGATACAGAAGTTCAAAATTTAAGCTTTTATCTTTCATCACGGCACTTTGTGTTATATGGAACTTATTACCAAAGAAAAAAAAAAGAAAAAGAAAAGAATGGTGGAAAAGTTTTCGGACATTTAACACGGATAAACGAGCGTTCATCCGTATACATAGCATCATGGATGTAAAAATTATGGAGGACACCTTATGATCACCTCGTTTGAATTCAACTCCTTTGTGCGCTAGACTGTAGGTGAATAAGAATATAGGACCTTTAACATGCTAATTGTAGCTACTGGAGCTGGCACAACAAATAACAGTTCTGAAATAAGTTACGAATCTTAAGAACTGAATTTCGCCACATGAATTAATTTACCAATTTTCATTTACTTGATAATTGCGACAGGCTATACTTTTGTATTATGAAATAAAAAAGTAAATTTAAATGATGTATAATTTCATTTCTTAGTTATCCGAAAAGCTTCCTTTATTCTACGTAAAAACATGCTGCTTCAAATTTGTAGCCGATTATTTTAATCTTAGTATAAAATTAAGAAAACCAACTGTCACTAACGTTACAGAGACGATTAAGACGCAGATCTGATTCATTCCGCCAATTGTGAAATATCATAGCCAAAATATAGGTATTATGTCGGGACCACCTGTTCTGCAGTAATTGCCGTTCCGCAATTCCAAAGTGTGGGCTACCATTTCGCTCAGCCAAAACAAGTCTACAGTTCAAGCCAGTTTGGTTTTGGTTTCGGAGGAATAAAATTTCACATGATCATTCCTTTTTTTTATTTCCTCTTTTCCAGGGAAAACAGTTTCTTCTATATCTATCCAGAAGCTGACTTTACATTCCGAAATGGAAATGCCATATATATTATTCCAAATGGAAAAAACAAACTTCTGCAAATATATTTTAAATGTTTCAGTGGATGTTAAAAGAAATGAAAAGTGAGGTTAATACCGCATTTTTAGCAGGAAACCGTATTTAGAGAATTAATTTTTTCGGAGCTGACCTTATCACACCAGTTCCGTCCAACTCATCAGTCGGATTAGCAGTCAAGCCAAAGATTACAGAACCCAAAGTCAAGTATGTGTGCCACTTCAGAGAGTGAGTTATCATTCAGTGCTTCAGTGCTTTCTCACAAGGTCTTATTGAAAGCAGAAACCAAAGGAGCTTTTGATTTCAGTTGGGAACATGAAATAAATTAAGAAAAGCAGAGTAAATCTAAGCAAGAGTAGATAATAGTTTAGTTGAAAGACACAAATTAGGAGATGGCAGGTACTACCTTCCCTAGTCCATGGCCATAGCTGCTTTAAAGGGCATGCGCCGCCGGCTGAAATTAAGAGTAATCATAGCTATTACTTCGACACCCTCATTAATGCAGCAAAAAAATTGCAGCAACTTATTGTCCTAATAATATATGCATCCTGCTGAACAAGTTACACTCATACTTCTTACATGAGCGTATTTTACTTATTAAAGCAAGTCACATAATTATATGAACTTTGTCTCTCGAAAGACGGGAGTAGTGAAATCCTTCAAACAACATTACATGGATTCTTTTTTTTTCACATCGTACAATTACAAAGATTTCTTTAGAAAAACAGTGCGTAATGAAAACATCAGCACAATAGGATTGGGTGCAAGCTCTGAATGTACAATCGCATTTGTGTGTGCTTTAAAGATACAGCAGCTGTTACACTATTACGAAATTAAAGCTCAGAAATGCCTTTTATGTAATGCTCAGTAATGGTTCATTATTCGTTTCCTTAAAAATAAACAACACATTTTTTGGCGTAAACTGTATATGCTTCCTAAAAATTGTATGCGTTATCCTAACTATCTGACTAACAGGAAGAAATTAACCCCAGGTTAGCAAAATATGCTGAAATCAGCTCGAAGGAATATATTTGCACTAAGAAGTGGGTAGAATGCGGCTGGAACGAGTGAACCTACGCATTAGAAAGCCCATCTAGCTTTATTACCGAAAGTGGTCATTAAAACTAATTCTTTCTGCCTGATTGCCTACTAAGCGAGCACAACAATGGCGATAATCCTATGAAAGTAGAAAGGATATGCTTGAGTCTCTTGCTTCTATCCAGAGGCGGGATATCCTTGCCAAGGAGACTAATCATTCCCTTTGATATCTTGGGTCATGCAGGAGAGTTTAAAGGACAAGAATTGACTGCTTACTAGGTATGATAAATTTATAGTCGGTACTGCTTAGATAATAGAGTGAAAAATCGCTTTGAGGGAGATTTCGTAAAACCAGGCTTTAGTTGAATATTTCTGTTTGAGACGCTGAAAATACTAAGAACTGTTTAATAAAAGTGCTTCTGCCTTTTAAAGATTAAATATGTCTGTTATTTGTAAGAAACAAAAATTTTTTCAGTGTAATGTTTGCAATCTCAAATCTTTCCGATAACTAGTATTTAGTTTAAGTAAATTGGTCCTTGTCGTTCCGTTTAAAATGTTTAGTTTAATTTGGATGAAATATCAGACTATTAAATCTTCTTCAAACAAAAGAATACAAAAAAGTAACATTTTCTACCTAGAGTACTGCCGATCCATTAGAACTAATAAAAGAGCAAAGTATTAAACGAAATTTGTATTTTCTATCGCAGTACTCTAGATTGAGAATGTTTATTTTTGTATTATTTCGTTGGAAGAAGATTTAATAATCTGATACTATATAGTAGTAGCTTTTATATTCTTACCAAAATATTTCTATTTTTTTTTTACAAAATCACTTATATATTCGGAAAATTTAAGCTAATGCATGGTGTGAAGGTTTATCGATGCTTATTTCATTTATTATAGGATCATGGATATATTCGCTTGCAAATGATTCATAATCATTACAAATGTTCCTGTGTATGGGCGTTTGAAACGATTCACAATCACTACAAAGTTTCTTGCTGCGACTCTGATTTGTTTCCTAACTGCCATCATACGAAGAAGCATTAATTAAAATTTTATTGTAAGCATCAGCATTTTAAAATTTTAACATCCCATAGCAGCCGAGAAAATCCATCTTTTCATTTGTTACATGATTTTATGGGCTTGAGCAATAATGCCTATCATTTATACAGATATACAACAGTTTAATATGTGCGTACTTACAATGGAAAAGAATTTCACGTAGAACTGAAAACTTGTATTACTTTATTCACAGTATCGGCATGAGAATAGTACAGATCAAGAATCGAAGTCTCAAAATTCTGAAGTCAAGTTTCAATAACTTTGAAAGCCGTCTCCGATTACTAATCCCGAATAGATTTATTCTTCCGTATTTAATTCGACCAAACTTCCTTGGCTTTCTCATACATACTTCTATTTTTACAATAGAAATATGGAACTGGTGAACAGAATGCCACGGTATTACCGGTAATCATTCAACTGCTCTCCTATGATTTCAAACACACTCGTTGTCTGGTCCCGCTGATTTCGATCTGCCCCTAGGCTTTACTGAACCCGAATTTCTCAAACGGGCCTGACGTAGGTTCTTTTGAGAGCTTTCGAGTTAAACTCGATCGTTGAAATATCGGAACGTGTAGTCAGCAATACTTAACATTTACGATAATGAGGAACTCCAATAACAAGTCCTTCCCAGCAAAAACAGTATTGCTGGGCCAGCAGTGGGCCATTGCTGGCAGCCAGCAGTGCCAGCAATGGCCCAGCACTATGTTGCCGCTGCCGATCCGTCAATAAAATGTCCGGGCGGCCAACAGAAGGGCCAGCAGTTCAGGCCAACAGTTGGCACCCCATCACTTGTCATATGCCACAACAGGGCCATCAGTGGTCCATCACAGGCAGTAGCTGCCACAAGTGGCCCTTCAGTGGCCCTGCAAGTACTTGCCAGAAATGATGGCTAGCTTAATGTGGTCCGCTAGTGGGCCGTTAGTGGCAGCCAGAAACCACTGGTGGCTTGCCGAATCTTGTCCGCCAATTTCCCAGTAGTAGCAATACTAATAAAAAAAAATAAAGCAAGGATAACAACCGCAGTTTCCAAAAGCACTTTTTATCCCACCCTTACGAAGCTTGTCAATTAACGCACGGCGATGGGGAAATTTTCTCAACAGACCGGAAAAACGCCGTTTACATCTGACTAGATTCGATCCTGGGCCGTTTACGTGGAAGCCGCGCTCGCTACCGGCCGAACTAATTCACAACGCTCGGGGATGTGCTGGAAGCTATCTGTTTGGTATGCAATTGGTTATCGAATGCTTCCCTCTTTCATTTTATAATATTGCGAGGTATTTTTCATAAAAGTCAGTTTCATATAATTGATAAATTAATTTTTTCAACGTAACGATAGTTTTTTTTTTTACCTTAAGGGAACTTCACTCATTTTCAAGGCGTGTACATACTTAGAGTCGCTTTCCAAAGTTTTGTACTGTCCTTGCCGTCTTGAAAAGAGATTGTTGAATAAATATATATTTACCCGGGTTCATGTCACATTCTGCTACATTTTTAACTTTGTGTCTTTCCTTTCCGTTTTCCGAAGCTACATTTGTTTTAAAGAGTAAAAGTTATTTCATTTTACTTCTCGTTATTTTTAGAAGCGAATTCCTCCCAGTCTTGTGTATTCAACCCATGGATGAGTACACCACATAGCGTTGCTTTTTTTTCTTTTGTTTTTTCCCAACAAACGCTATTTTAATGGTTTTCCAGGATATGTGTTTCAAGCGGTTTCAGCCGCCCCGGTGGCGCAGTGGTCCAAGGCGCTGGCCTCTGATCATTCGTCCGTAAGGGGTCCGGGCTCGAATCCCGGTCAGGCATGGATGTTGTGTTTGTCTTACGGCGCTGGCTCTCTCCCTTCCCTGGAACCAGTGACCCTAAATTAGGTACGGGCGACTGCTTATAGCCCATTGAGTTGCTCACGGTGGTCGTTAAACCTCCAATCAAAAAAAAAAGCGGTTTCAAATTTTTTCTTGTTATTTATCCACTCCATTCCATGAATTGTTATTCATGGGAATGGAGTGGGCGAATTTCATGGCTGTAATCTAGTATTTCACGGCTTAATCTGATATCTTCGTCGACGTAAAATTTCATTAGGAAATTAATTCGCCTCTCCACATTAATTCGCCTCTCCACATTTTTTTCTTAACATCCACTAAAATAACACGATGGCGATAGCGTCGTCTTCAACTAACTGGTACCATGAGAGACACAGCAAGTGTTGCTTCTGCGCATGCGCAGTCCCGATGCTTCCACCTGCTGTTGGGGGTTACATTGGTTGCCAGCAAAGGGCCACTAGTGGAACTTGCTTGGAGGCCCACAATTCACGGCGATGCTGCAGGGCCATCAATGGCTCGCCAACTGATAGCGCTGCCACCAACGGACCACTACCGGGCCGTGAACGGCAGATTTCAGCCAGCAGTGACCCATCACTGCCAGCTGGTGGCCAGCAGTTTCCCAGCACTTGTGTTTTTGCTGGGTTGGTTAGACGAAATAAAACTTGATAGATGAAAGAATACGTTCCGTTCGATTGGCTATCCCCATGTGCTAACAGGTTTCCAACTAGCGAGCACTTCACTATCTCACTGATATCCCGGAAAACCCTCCTCCACGTGGAATTGAGTCGTTCCGTCAAAAATTTCGGTCGATCTCTTATCGCCGAAAAACCCCGACTATTGCGTCAGTGAAAACGAAAAACCCCAAAAGGTCTGATCTATACTCTCTCTGTGTAAAAAACAACGTCTTCCTCGTGGAAGGTGAAACGCGCAACGCTTCCTTAGCGAACGTGTTGTTTCCTTTTATATCCTTAATCTCCCCCTTTCCGCCCCTGGAAATCCTTTTGGGGGAGAGTTAGCCGTTCACCGGAAGTGGTAACCTTTGACCTATACATCAGACCCCGTCGACCCGGTCGGAGTCAATGGATCTTGTTAGTCACGTGCTTCGTTCGGTGTTACACAATCCGTAATACACCGGAAAAGTACCTCGTGCGAACACGTGCGTTTGAATTTACATTACATTGCCTTTGGAATGATAATTACAGAAAACATTACTACATGAAATTAATTAGTGGAGCCCGACTCCGTCATCTTAGACTCGTATTCGCGTTTAAAATAAGCGATCAAAGCAAAAGGAACTGCCCACATGACGTTTAACGTATGAATTGGAGCACTTTGTAAACTACTCATATTTTACCAAATTCAAAATTAAGTTGAAGGGTACGTAGATGTTTCAATGTTCATGATTCTTAATATCGGATGTTACATTGAACTTCATTTCCTCTGATCATACTTTTATTCCGGAAAAAATAAATATAATAATCGTATACAGAAGTTAATGTCAGAAATGAATCTTTCCATGTGTCTACATTGCTAAACATATTTACATATAATTAGACCTTTTATTACCTCAATGACAGAGCTATTCCTTGACGATATTAAAATTTCAATTAAAAACAAATCAACATGAATAAAATTTGCAAGTCCTAAATGTCTTACAAGTGAGAACAGAAAAAATTGTTATTTATATTTCGAACATATTCTCTTCTGAAAGTTTGAAACCTACTCCCACTGCTTGTGCGTCTTTCCGGACAAAATAATCGCTATAGTTGAAAATTCTTTAAAACCGTTAGGGAATGTTTTTTAACTAGGTTTATTCCATTTTTCTTTCCCGTAAGATGTAATAAAGTTATGGAGAACTTGCATGCCGACTCACTAAAAATGTGAAACTTTATTCTATCTTATTCTAAACTGAGGTTTCTTCGTCATATCTAACTTTGAAATCCATACAAGGTCGAATATTGAAAAATATGACCGCCGGCATAAGTAAGTGAAACACCAACTGCATTTTATATTACAGAGAAGAAAGTTTGGCTACCATAAGCTATAGCATTGTGAAAGTATCGGAATAACATTTTTTGCATTTAGTTATTATAAACAAAAGATACATATGAAATAGTACTCTTTTACTTTTGTATAAAAGGAAAAGAACATATTTTTTCAAAGGAACATTGTAGTTCCTGTATGCCTCAAGCGTAGAGACCAGGAAATTAAATTCTCTTCTGATGCATCTTCCTATGAAATTGTAGGGTTCAGATACAATCTAGAAATATTCCATGAAAATATACGGCCTTAACAGCAATATTTCGCAAAATATCAAGCACGTTAAAAAAAAATTTAGATTTTGGCAGCTAATACACAAAACGCGTACCTATTTCCAAACATTCAAATGTCTTGTTATTTGTGCACTTATTTGTAATTTTCTAATATAGGATGACATTCCGTACAACTACCTCGTAACACTGACTGTTGCTGAAGATGTCTCAAGGTGAACGAGAGGATCGTGAGGTGAACGATGACGGCGAAAGCCGCTTTGTGATGGTGAAAGTACTTGATGATATTCTAAAAATGAACTAACTGGGAGTTAGACATGCGTTCAAGAACTTTACACAGACAGCTAGTGAGAGCAATTGGACGATAACTAGAGGGAGACTTGGGATCCTTGTCAGGTTTGGGATAAGGCAGAACAAAAGCTTTTCGCCAAGATCCCGGGAAACTGTGCTCCGACCAAATTCGATTGTAAAGGATTAAGAGATTCTCGAGAGATGACGGAGCATGTCATAGTGGTTTCCATCGGTACCGACAAATGTAGCGCCGGACCGATGCAGGGCCACCTTGAGATCAACCGGGCGGAAGGGGGAGTTATAACTTGTGTTGTTTAAAGGCGCAAAGGAGATTCTCTGGCATTCCGCAGTGGATTTAATTCTTTGAAGAGAAGAAGGATACGCCAGGTCACTCGACATGGAGGCAAACGTCTCCCCCAAACAGTGAGCAATCTCCCCGACTTCAGCATATGTGCAGCCGTTACTCTCGAGAATGGAGACCTGGTGAGAGCTGTAGTTACCCCGGATCTCGCGAATCTTGTCCTACACACTTTTCGAACTGGCTCGGGAAGTGATAGATGAAACATACTGGATCCAAGACTCCCTCTTGCTACGTAGACGCACCAACCGAGCATAGGATTTTTCTCCTTTGAATGTAACGAAATTGGCATCGGTAGGCTAACGCCGAAACGTAGACCAGGCCTTATGTTGAGCTCTCCTAGCCGCTGCGCATTCAGGGCTCCACTAAGGCCTCGGACTTCTGGGGAGCGTCGTAGATGTTTTTGGTATAGAAAGATCAGCTGCCTGAAGAATGCAATTTGTGACTTCAAGAACAGCTTCGTCGATTGACTCTTGGGTCACCATTGCAGAAGATATCACTGCTGACAATGTGAAGACCTCCCATCTCTCACGCTCCATCCTCCACCGAGGAGGGCGGGAGGCAGAAGATGGCATGTTCGCATGATGAGAGAGCACAATTGGAAAATGGTCGCTCCAGTGGAGGTCGTTACACACCGTCCACGATCAATCAGCAATAATCAATGGTGATACCAAGGTCAAATCGATCGCACTGAAGGATCTTGTCGGCTCATGGAAGTACGTGTCAGCACCGTGGTTAAAAAGGCCCAAAGAGGCCGAGGACAGAAGAGACTCTATGCGACGACCTTTCGTGCTGATGCTGACACTACCCCACAGATGATGATGGGAATTGAAGTCAGCCATTAGAAGAAAGAGTGAGATCAGCTGATTGACCAAGCTCTACAGAACAGAGACGCTCACGTTCTCGTCCGGCGGCAGATAGATACTGCAGACAGTAAGAAGCACAGGTACAGATATGCGAACAGCCATGGCCTGAAAATTTGTGGATATCGCAACGGAAGACACCGGAACACTGTGAGAGACAAGAATAGCGACTACCACACAGGCGATGTCTCCCGATGCATTATCTGTCCGATAGGCACTGTAGCCTTGAACTGAAAGCAGGTCTGATGGTTTAAGTTTTGTTTCCTGTAAACAAAGAACACCGGAGAGTACAACGAAAGCAGATGTTTCACGCCATCAAAACTCGTCCGAAAACCTCGACAGTTTCACTGAATGATTGAAGCCATGGTTAAAAGTGAAATGAAAAAAGAAATGATTAAACGAGGTCAGGCTCCATCGCCTCTGATGAGGGTTCCCCCAGATCTGGAGACGTGTGACCAGGTGCCAAGATGGGAGCATACATTGTCCCAAGTGTTTTAACGGAAGACGCTCGGCGTTGAGTTGTTTGCTGAGATTTTTGAGGAGAAGAAACGCTCTTGTTATCCTTGGCTTTGGTGTTTTTGCCAGAAGAAGTGGACTGAGTTCCCTGGCTGGTGGTGTGGTGAGTATGCTTCGGCGAAGTGATGGGTGCCGCTTTCAGACCCCTATCTCGAGACTGGAGTGCCTTCAGCCCAGCTGCAATGATATCGTCCAGTTTGTAGGGACATTTAGGACGGATCAGAATGTCGGTTTAAATACCGATTGTAGATTCGGCAACCACCATTGATGCATATGATCACCGATCAGAAGAAGCAGGAACTACTCTCCTTCTGGCCTCAGGAGGAAATATTCTCCATCGTCTTTAGCCTTTGAATTTCTTTCTCCTCCTTCCACTTATGGGACAATCTTTGGCTCATGCTGCGTGTGAACCCTTGCAGTTCACACAAAACTAGGCCTCAGCCACACATTCTAGTAAAAGATGCTCTGTGGCACCACAGCGACCACACCTAGGATTGCTCCTGCACGACTGCTGAGAATGGCCGTTAGACTGACACCTAAAACATCTCAAAGGGTTAGGGATGTACGGACGTATCTCAAGGTGAAGATACCCTGCCTGATGGACGTAGGCAGGGAAGGGCTGTTAAAAGTTAAAATGATGTTCCGGGATGGGACGGACTGCCCATTCCGCCTAAAGAGAATACGCCGCACATCAGTAACGTGTTGACTTCTCAGTGTTTCAAGTAGTTCATCATCAGTTAACTCAATGAAGTCCTGAGAGAAGACAACACCTCGAGATTAATTTAGGTAACCACGAGGTGTTATTTTGACCGGAGTCTCAAGCAGTGTGGTAGTGTTAATAAGTGTGGAACAGTAGGCCACAGCGGACATTTCTACCAGAAGATCTCCAGATTGGAGATTCTTTACACTCTTAGGAGAGCTTGCTATGGACTGAAGTGCTTTATTTATCCAAGAGGGACTTCTGGCACTCAAATGCTTTGAAGGGTCCAATGAGTGCACAAAAAGAAACGAGCATTCGAACAATCAGGCATATGCTTTTTAGCGGAAGGAGCTAAGCCTTCCTCCGTACCTCTTTTGGTTGTTGGTTTGTGGGAAACAGAATTAAGAGCCATGAAAAATATTAAGAATTCATCTGCCGACTTCCCCACCCACAATCGAGCCCAACAAGTGCGAACCGGAGGTCCGAAAGCCCAAGTGGACGCAGGACACGGCTCTAGGGATAGGAAACGGATATATCAAGTTGATAGGGCAGACATGCGTTTGCCGAGCACCCAGACTATCCCATGCCTGGGGAACACCCTTTTGGCATGCGCACCCTATTCCCAGACTCACCTTTTCGTGCGAAACGACAAGGCGTTAGAGGTCTGGGCTCCACTCGGCCACAGACCTCATTCACTAGGAGTGGGTTAGTTCCTAGCCGCCCGTTTAGGGTGAAGCCGGGGGCAAAAAGGGGTGTTGGCAAATGGCGACAACAACACCCTGGCCTCCAAAAACATCAGCCTCAAGCATCCCCTTTTCCACCTTACGGGTCACCGCACACGGCCTACTTGCGAGTAGGTCTAGCTAACCAGCTCGGAAAAACAAAGCAAAGAACATAAAACGGAGATGACAGAAAAGAAAAAGGAAAATCCAGAGCTGGCGCATAATCACAACCTCAGCAGCCTACAACTGAGGCGGGAGCGTGTGAAGTGAAAAAACAAAAAAACATAAAAAAAATGTGAAAATCATCACATATAGAACATGTCGGCTCGGGCCGTGGGGACGCCATCCCCCAGCAGCTGAATGAATAACATCCCTTCGGTTACATAATCGTACAAGACGAAATGACAAAATGTTCCGTCACAAGCTCAGCTCGGGCCGTGGCGGCCCCGCTTCCCAAATACCTGGAAAACCATTTATCCCCGTGCGGGGTTATTGCCCATTGAGTTGCTCACATTAGTCATTAAACCTTCAATCAAAAAAGAAACAAATGGTTGAAATAAAAAGCTAACGTGCAACATACCAATTATGTATGTGCCCAACTGAAGTAGATAGCAAGGAAAACAAAGGATAGAAATTCTTTTAATCAAAGAAAGAAAAATTAATTCGCATCATAATATACGATGTGTAAGCAAGTCTTGTTTTCTCTACTGCTTGGACGTTTAATGAACATCGCAAGTAACTCAATAGGCTGCTAGCAGTCGCCAGTCCCTAATACCGGTTCACTGGTGCCAGGAAAGCTAGTGAGACAGTGATGCAAAACAAATTCAGCACGCATGCCTCCACCGTAATAGAAGAACCCGAACCCATGTCGGACTAATGGTGAGAAACCAGAGCTTAAACCACTGCGCCAGCAGGCGCGACACCCATATCTTGTAACATTCACAACGAAAGTGGGTTATCCACTAGCGGAGAACTGAAGCATTCAGTTCGGTTTTTTTATTATGAAGGTTTAATGACCACCGTGAGTAACTCAATAGGCTAGAAGCAGTCACCTGTTCCTTATTTAGGGCCACTGGTTCGAAGGAAGGGACAGAGTTCCTAGGGACCGTAATACAAACACAACATCCATGCCTCACCGGGATCAAACCCGAACCCTTCCCGGACCAATGGTCATAAGCCAGCGCATAGACCACTGTTCCACTGGGGTGGCAGTTCTGTTTGGTTAGACATATCAGTAGACAAGTGTTACGTACCTACACCGGAAATGAAAGCAGATACCACTGATATATCCCAACGTATGCACTATTTGCTAATTCACATGGCAGGCGGGAGACCACTGTTCCACTGGGTCTTTCGGCGGCGATTATTCAATGAACAAATTGAGGATTCTTTGCATCGGTCTGCCGTTCAAGATTTAAATAAAATATTTTTGTCTCATTTTATGCTATTTCGAGTTTTAGAACTAGATATTAGCGCTGTTCGCATCTGTTCAGAACTCGCAATAAGAATTAGGATAAATATTACATACGAAGTGCATTATACTTCTAAATTTCTGAAATGCAATAAATATAAACACCAGTAAATAAGGAAATAGATAATCCAAATATATACTCGCAGGCCACTTGTTTAAAAACCTATAAGCAGATGTCCATGAACGTCACTCATGTAGGGTACATACAAAAATAGTGGTCATTTGAATAATAGGTTAAACTACGCATAAATATAACTTAAAACTTCTGATTGTCTGTTATCGTCAATAGTTTTGATAACAATGGGAAAAAAACAGGATATTTCGGAGTTCGATAAAGGGGTGATTCTGATTGTCCATCTTCTTTGAGCGACAATCTTGAAAGCAGAAGAACTGACTGCTTTCGAAGAAAGGGGAGATTTCCAGGTTCTCTAATCCATGAAAAAATAACAAGCGTTCCCTTACTAACATGCAAAAATGTGAGGCTACGACAATCTGTCAGAAATGAGATTGCTGTTGCTTGAGAAGGCTTATACGGAGAAACAGAACTTTCTGTGAGCGGCAATTGATTGACACAATGAGGGAAAGGAGTTCCAGTCGCATATTTTAGCGAACTATGCGCAGTATATAGACAGTCGTATGACTGTACGGGAACCAAAAATTTATTTGAAGAACCAGAAAGTTATTCTACAGTGGTTTCGGGAACACCTTGACTGGTCGCTGGAGGACATGTGAACCAACGCCCTCTCGTGCTGTACCAGAAGGTTGCAGAGAGTTTGGGGGATACCCATGAAACAATGGAACCATCATGCCTTGTAAACACGGCTTAAGATTGTGAAGATGGCATCATGGTAGGCAACGCGTTCTGTTGGTAAAGAATGGATTCCTTCATAATGCTGAAATCTCAGGTGTCCTCTAAGGAATACCTGAGCATGGTGCCATTAGAGTCCATCTTATAATGTTGGCTTTCTAATTCCACCAAATGAAGTGTGTATCACGGAAGATCGTGCCCTCGCGCAATATCAGTCAGCAGTGTACAGGGAGCACGTGGGTGATTTCCACCATCATCACTGGACTCATCAAAGCCCGCATCCGAACCCCACTGAATGTATATGGGAATTGATAGAAAAACAGGCTTCGGAGCAAAGTCCTCAATCCCGTTAACGACCATAACGCCCAAAACGCCCGTACGTATAGACGCCAGAACAGCCTGTTTAGAGTGAGTCGAATTTTTTACCCTCACGTGTTCTTCAAATTTTCTCGACCTATGGGAGATCAGCAGCAGTCACCCTCAGTCACTATTATTGTTACTAAACAAAGAAGTGAAACAACGGACAGTTTCGGGCGTTATGATGTTTAGACTGATACACGATTTTTGCATCATGGCCGTTAAACTGCTACTGTCAAATATGAGCCAGTTGATGGACCTACTTTTGAACTAAAGGTTTGCTATAGATGCACACCAGCACCTTGTGGAATTTACGCCAAATCGCATACGAGCTATAATTTGGGATAGAGAGATCCAAACTGGAATTGATTAAAAGTTATTTACTAAGTGGCTAATGTGTGTCTAATTCTGTCAAATAGAGAGGTTTTTCAAAATAATATTATGAAGTTTTCTTATTTCTGAGGAAATATGCATGTCTGTTATTATGCAGCATTACAAGCAGTAATAAAATTAAAAAAATAATTAAAAAATTTCAAATACCATCTTATTTGTCGTTTTAAAAGACTTTTCAGGATAGTAAAACGTGAGATCTTTCTCGCCAGCAAGAAATTATGTTCCATATCGTGACCATCTCTTAAATACAGTAGATCATGGAAATAATGCAAATATAAGTTTTGTTTGGATACATTGCCCAGACAAACGTTTCGCGTTTTGATCCATCTAATACCCTATTTCATCGCCCCACGTTTGAGTGGCGCGTACGAATGAGATAACCGATTGGCATTTGCAGGGAAGAAATAAATAAAACTGATTCATTCAACCAGATAGCCACGCCCTGATTCATGACGACTCAAATGTTTTTCTTCGAAATATATACTGTATATAGCAGAAGGTACTCAGTTAACATCTCTGATGATATTCCAAATGTCTAACCCAATTATTAAAATCATTATAATCCATTCAGAACTCGTGTTTCATCTGACGTCTAGCCCGAAAGATTACAGCACATCAGCACACATTCCAGCACTGCGTGGAGTTGCGGCACATTCTGTGAAACCGACTTTCATCCAAAAATAATCTGAAGGTTATACCTTTCACTTTAAAAAGTTAAACACTATTGTTATTCATATTGGATTAAAGCAGTAGCTTTCACATGTTCTGTTGAACGTACAATATCCTCGGGAAACTACTCTTGACCATCTGTCAGGGTGTTAGAGTGTCACGTAGGTATACATAGAAGTATTATTATTTTCGCTAAATTTTCAAAATCCAAATTTTTTTGAACTTTTGTATGCAGATTTCGATTTTCTTACAAACACCTTTAAACAAAGATTCGATTCAGAGTGGTTAAAACGGAACCGTATTTTCCTAGTACGGGTATGTAGGACATTCTGTACTTAAAATCGGCACTCGCAGAATCAATATTTTCTGTACTTGATAAATTCGAAAAACACACTAAGTCCTCTTCCTCGGTTCATTCCTTAAAATTCTTCCAGTCCACCACATATTGGGTAGGATTAAGGGAGAGCGAAACATATTATAATTCCATAAGTACTGGATTGCGATCCAAGATGAAAGTGGAAAGCTGTCAAAGTGAGCAAATTTTATTTACGTTTCTCAAAACCACAAACTTTGTTGTATCCAGTTGATTATACACATGGCTTGGAAAAAACGTTCGTATATGAAAACCACCAGTGTATAATTTTCACTTAAAATCGTTTTGGCAAATGTATGCCCGTATCGGTCACTGATACAAAAAATTCAAAATTTGTACTAAGAGTTCCATATCCCCATAACAATATTTGGGGAATTGCAAGAGCAAATGGAACTGATATTATAACTGTATATATTTGTGCGGCATCTTATAAACATATGCTATTATTAAGTAACCTCTGGCTGCTGGAAACATATCTCCATGAGATAGAACGGTAATTTATGGCGCAATCGAAAACTGAGCGCTTTGCAAGAGACTTTTGATAAAAACAGAGACACAACTTCTAAGATTTGTAGAGTAGCTGTGACAACAAAAGTAATTTGGAATATAGAAACTACTCCTCCCAGAAAAACATGTTTCAGAAGAAAAGGCATAGTCAAAACGGTACTGCGTTACGAAATTAGAAAAGACAAATTTCTTCCTTCTTAATGAACTGGCATTCCAGCACAGAAATGAAGCCATCTGCTCATCTCGACAAGCACGAAGCTAGAAAATATGATGACTGGCCTGACCGCTTGTGTCTTCTTATTTCTGCATTGTTTGTGACTACGTCATATATATGAAAACATACACGAAGAGAAACATGTGTCCGGATAATTTCGATTATACCGTGTATATACAAATATGCCTGTTTTTGGATGCAGTTTCAATGTTTTAATTTCCTTTTATTTCAATCATACTGGAATCTTCGAAATACGAATTTTTAATAAATTGTTACTTTCGGTAGATTTCTTTTCCCGAAACTATTATCTCATGAAAGTTATTAACAGTAATCCTTGAAATTTCGTATGCAATAACATCACTGTGTTGCATTTTGAATTCATAACGATGTGCGAATGATTATTCTATCCAAATTTCCAATCCGTTCGATGGTTTTAACTGATACCAATTTCAAAATTTGTACAAATGAGGGAGGAAATGGATAGAGGTGAAGAACACAGAGAAAATGCGTGAGCTGAGGAATACTGATCAAGCTTATTAAAGGGAACAGCTTTTTCAGTCATGGATAATGTGTGGTCGTTAGAGATATTGTAGAATTTTATACATCGGTTCTACTTACATTTTCATACTCATTTTTCAAATGCTCTCATAATTGACTTGAAATAAAAAACGTAATTTTTGTTTAAAAACAAAAAAATAGTTATAGCTCTAGACAAATTTATTTGATAAATACCAAGGGAAAATCCTTGTAAAATTCACATAGCGTATTGTTAAAATGGTTACTCGCTATGTTAAACTCTTAAAATTATGTTCAGTTACCAGATAAATGTAGAAATTCATATTTATCATGCAGAAAATAAACTCTTAAAATTATGTTCAGTTTCTAGATAAATATAGAAATTCATATTTGTCATGCAGAAAGTGTTTGAACTTTTAAAGTGATTTCTGTAAACAACGAACACATCCAAATTATTTCTGAAATGGTTCGTGAAAGTTTTAAAAGGACTTTCTTTCTATCGATTTAATACTACGATCAAATGGCGTTAGATCGTTTTGTATTATAATTTATTTTGCATTGCCAAGCATTAAACCATTCATATCCAAGCACTTGAGAATTCTGATATCCAATTTAATCCGTGTTAAATGGCAGGGATAAATATGATCACTAGCGCAAATTGCATAGGAAGAGTTTATATTAAATTATTTTACTTATTAGGAACATTTTTGACAAAGTATATTTAGTTTTAAAGACACGCTGCTGTATGCATCTTTTCTTTTTTTTTCTTACTTAGTTTTGTAAGAACCGCGTTTCTCTCACTTAAGAGTAAAAGAAATATTTAAATCCAGAAAACACTTTAACTGTCACTAATACATTCAAAAAACATTTGTTAATTATATAATTAGAATATCTTAATTTCGTATCCTCGGTGTTTGGCGTGGATCTGAGAAAGAGCCTTTGCAAACCTGGTGGACCAGTGGTTCTTAATTACTTTTCAATAGTAGTCTCTTTTTTACATGTGGAAGAAGGCTAGAGGGTGTAAATACTTAATTATGTAACTGTAAGTTACATATCATATTGACACTCATATAAAGATTTTTATTTTAAAAATATATGGAAGGTAAAGTGAAAACACAAAATAAACCACTCGTTGGGCGCAAATGAAGAAAATAGATCAAATTTCAGAGGCAAGGTACTTGCATTAATGTAAAATTAGAAACATAATATTTTAAATTTAGTCTTGAAGAAATTAATAAGGGTAATGAAGGGGATGCACTGTTTACATTCTGAAGTACATGCTGTAGTTGACAAAAATAAATAAAAAAAAATGTTTATTCTGTTTTATATTATAAATATTGATAAACGTTCTTTGTTTTTTTCACCTTTGGATTTGTTTCGTTTCTTTTGGGTGTAATATTTTACCGCGGACCAGGCTGACATCTCTAATGTGCCGCATTACTTCCGCGGGCCGCTTTATGCGTCCAGGTTTCTTCATTTACGTCACAGTGTAGATGATACAGATAACCAAATCGTTAGTTGCACTGGTGCTCATATAATGGACACGACCTGTGCTACAGCCATTAACAGGATCGAAAGGTACATGATCTAAGAACAGCCTCGAGGAGTGCATTGCAACTCGTAATGGATTACATTTCACGTTAAGAGTGCATACGTTTCCTGCTAAATCCCTCGTGAACTTTGTTATTAAGATTGCACTGGCCTCTTCTCTGATTTACTTGTATTATCAAAACCCTTTTTTTTAATTTTAACACCGGTTCATGCAGAATACCTCGTTCTAAAATTTCAATTCTTTCTCTCTGCTGCAAAAACCATCCTCGGTACAGCCAAAAATTTCACTTGGCAATGATCCACACTTATTTAAACATTCTTGCTATTTCACACTTAAATATGTGTTTATCTCATTTTATATCATCACAGATGTGGTAGTATACTACGGCTTTTCAATATTTCCTACCAACTTAAGAATTTTGAATATTATGTGTCTAATTTTCTTCATTACAGAGCACAATCAAGACTCGCAACTACTTGCTGTTGAATTCCACATAAAATAAATGCGTGCACTGCCCCGAGCTTCTCCGTTATCCAACACTTAGTATCCGCCAACAAAAAAGCGATAATGAAAGTCTATGAGGAACAACTATTTTTGGTTATATTTTCAATGGTTTTGACGATAGGTTCAATTTTTACAGTAAGGAATATACCTTTTACGGTTTCTGTATTTCAAGATACTTCCTGTGTTTTATATATATGAAAAGTTTGCAAAATTTTAACGACTTCGATTTTGATGATATTAAAAAAAATGAATAGGAAAACTTAACATTCTTTCTGAGAAATGCATTGTTAAAAAACGTTCCTTAGAAATTCATAAAAAACAGATTTTGTTATTCTTCAATTTTCAAATTAAAGAGATTGTTTTAGAGTTTTCTGGATGAAATGCGTAACAAACTCACAAGAAAAAGTGGTCTTATTAAAACAAGCACTCAAAAATAGTTTTTGAGTAAAAAAACAACAACAGAAAAAATGTATCAAAGAAGGACTCGAAGTTCATCTGGCTTTTGTAGTTTTCAATGCGAGTCCATTCCTCCGTCCTTGCGTTTCTTCCTCACATCTGCCAACATGCTTCATATCTTCAGTGGTGTCGCCTCATACGCAACTGGAACGAACAAAAATGAGGAGTACCGTGTTGTTAAGTGGCGAATCGTATTTTTCTTGGTCACCACGACGGTACAGCTGGCTGCCGTCATCCAGTTGTCAAGATCGCCACCCAGTGGGTTGGACATCGCCACAATGCTCCAGAACCTGATGCGTTGGGTGGGGTACTATTAGTCGGACACCTCGGTCAGAAGTAATCATCATAAAGGTATCTCTTACTATCCACAATATGTTGCAACATTCTGAATAAAGTTACTTTCCGATTTGTTTATCAGAACGATTTTTGGGAAGTTTTTGTCCTGCATATCGAGTAGGCAATCAAGCTAATATGCTCATAATATTTATTACTGATAACCACTTTATAGATTGCATCTCTCCATTACAAAAGGTCACGGTCTACCTGTGGGGTTGTAATAAAACGTTTTACTTGAGCCTGCCTTTCTCAAAATGCACTCGTCCTTTGGAAGGTACAGGATCTTTTTACTCTTGTAGATCAGCCGTGTTTTGCTATTTTGAACTGGGCTACAGCGGGAAGGATGTGGCTCATCACCGTGAACGGACGGTCTTAGACAAGAAGAGGCTAAGTGATCATAGAACGTATATTACCATTCACTTGTCCCTGGAGATGGTGAGAACCAATGCTCAAGGAGGCTATTCTTCCATAGTGGAATGTACTACATCTCTCATGCCTATTAGCCCCTACTATTATTATTATTATCATTATTATTTCATTTATAGCAATTGCATTTGTAGCATGGGGCGTTTGTCACTACGGACAAGAAGTCAAATTAAGACATAGTCGATTAAGGTTTCAAATCGCCGTACGACATAAATACATGTATCGAGAATCACTGCCTTCAGATTTTGGGCCTTATGTGTTTTAGTTTTAAAGATACAAGCTGAGTTGTAAGAGTCTGAGGAATTAGACCAGTTAAAGAGATAATTAGTGGACGTATATGAACTGTTTTTAGCTTTCACATTTGTTTTATCTATGCAGCCCGTCCCGAATCCTTGCAGTTTTTGTTGAATATGTATTTTAACTATTACATCCAGCGGTACCTACACTGACGGAAAAAAATCCCAACACCAAGAAGGCGTTGTGTTAGATAAACGACAGTTGGTAGGCGGTGATAGTACATCTGTAAGATGACGTCGATGTAAATTTCGCGCTCAGCGCATACGTGTGGCGCTAGTAGCGACCCTCGGAACATACAAAGCAGGTTTGCTGTAAATACGCGCTGTAACGTTCGTGAGCGTTAGTTATCTTTCAGATTCGACGTAGTGTGTTGATGTTGTTAGTCAAGAATGCCTTTAAGAAGACGAAGAAGCCATTATCAACAGCTCACGGAATTTGAACGAGGTCGTGTAATAGGGCTACGAGAAGGTGGATTTTCTTTCCGCAATATTGCAGAACGACTTGGAAGGAATGTAGCCACTGTGCATGATTGTTGGCAGCAGTGGTCAAGAAAAGATACTGCCTCAAGAAGAACGGGTTCCGGCCAGCCACGTGGCACTACTCAGGGAAGACCGCCGTGTACGGCGTATGGCCGTGGCACATCGTACTGCGTCTGCGGCAGCAATTCGAGCTGCAGTTGCCACCACAGTGACACAACGAACTGTTACAAATCGGTTACTTGAAGGACAGCTCCGAGCCAGACGCCCTGTAGCGCGCATTTCACTTACTCCAAACCACTGCCGTTTGCGACGTCATTGGTGTCAAACTAGAGCTCATTGGAGGACGGAGTGGAGATCTGTTGTGTTTTCTGATGAAAGCCGGTTCTGCCTGGGTGCCAGTGATGGCCGTGTGTTGGTTAGAAGAAGGCCAGGTGAGCGCCTGCAAGCAACCTGTCTTCGGTCGAGACACACTGGACCTACACCTGGAGTTATGGTCTGGGGAGCAATTTCCTATGACAGCAGGAGCACTCTCGTGGTTATCCCACGCACCCTGACGGCACAGTTGTACGTCGGTCTGGTGATTCAACCTGTTGTGCTGCCATTCATGAACGGCATTCCAGGGGGCGTTTTCCAACAGGATAACGCTCGCCCGCTTACCGCTGTTGTAACCCAACATGCTCTACAGAGTGTCGACATGTTGACGTGGCCTGCTACATCACCAGATCTGACACCAATCGAGCACGTATGGGACATCATTGGACGACAACTCCAGCGTCACCCCAATCAGCATTAACCGTCCCTGTATTGACCGACCAAGTGCAACAGGCATGGAACTCCATCCCTGAAACTGACATCCAGCACCTGTACGACACATTGCATGAACGTTTGCGTGTTTGCATTCAACATTCTGACGGTTACACCGGTTATTAATGTACCAGCATTTCACATTTAAAATGTCTCTTCTCGCGCTTACATTAAGCTGTGATCTTGAAACCTTAATCGATTAAATATGTTACTTGTACAAATGTATTGCCGCCATTTCATTTCTCTACAACTATTTTTTCGTGGTGTTGGGATTTTTTTCCGCCAGTGTATTTGTTAGTTTTGATTGTTTCCATCCGCCTTTTTGTAATGAAGCATTACACCTTTACAATTGGTAGTGTAAGTTATTTCTGACTTGATCTACCTAATGGCATAGTGGGGGTTGATATTTATATTATGTACTTCTGATCCTAATAGTTCTGCGTCGTGGTTTATTTGTCGATGATGCGTCTTTGCAAAATATTATGTCGCAACATACAATCGACGTTTGCTGACGTGGTGTATTCCCCGCAGATGTGTTCATTGGTCTAAATGCACATACTACACTTTCTGCATTTGTCATTTTCCAGACCCTCCCTAATAATATGTTTTCTGTAAAACCATTTTGCAATCACTTTGTGCTGAATAGCCATCATAATTCCAATAGTCTATCCGTATCATTTTCATCGCTCAGAAACTGGTTTGTGGCTTTCTTGTCAACTTCCGGCCTGCTTAAATGTTTTGGATGAGCCCCATGAAGCTCCTTTGGTTTCCATTTTTTGAATCTGCTCTTCTATAATTTTAATGGAGTGATCTCCTTGTCTGCGGCACATATGAGATCTTATTAACATATCATATCTTATCAACATATTATTATAATTGCATTTGGAGTGAAAATATGTCCGCAGTGAGCAAATTTGCACATCGTGAATGCGTTTTGTGTCAATAATGCCTAATCCTCCTTCATCTTGTGGAGCACAATGTGCTCTGCAGCTGCCTTTGGATGCATATGTTCAATGTTTGGTCATACTTGATCTCACAATTCTGTTAATTTCCTCAAGATATGTTTTGGCTATGTGCTGATGCCAAAAGGATAAGTCAGAACTGGGATCACAACGGTAATAATAGCTTTCCCTTATTACCTATTTTCAGGTATATTTTCAAGATCGTTTTAAGTCCATGCTGGAACTTATCTTTCAAACTCTTTTTAATTTGCTGTGCTGATCTCAGGTGCTTGTTAACATTCATTTTCTGCATTAAAATTTTTAGTTATTTCACTATTGTCTACAGAGATACCTTCAGGTTTAACCAGTATTTTTCCTACCTTACGCATCCGCTTATTTCTGTCAAACCAAAGTCTACATGAATCCATGTGTTAAATATCGCAGTAATATGTTGAAGCTTATACAGTGGCATTTTGGAATTGCTGTTTTCTTGAAGTCATACATGTAAAATAAATGATTAAATATGTGGCTTCGTGTGCTCGACCCGTTTAAAGTGAACCCATATTGCGTGCTGCATAATATGTGACTGAAAGGATTAATGTCTATGCAAAACCAAAGTGCACTAAGAGAGCCCTTTTGAAAAGTATCTCTCTTGATTCTGATATTCCTGGAATTGCTCATTTTCGTTCCATCTGATATATAAAAATTTGTTTGCCGCTGTGTTACGCTCACTACTTTGTGTTACTCTCAGTTCTAAAGGAATATTTTCTCTATGCATCAGAACTGGATACGACGTTAACCCGAGTATGTTCCCTTGTGGCAAGACAGGAAACCACAGGATAGTACACGGCACGCTCGGAAGCTCCATATACTTATGCAAGAGAACCCCATGTTTACAGAAAATCAAAGGGTTCCGTTTATCTGCGTGTCAAATAAGATCATGACTCAAGATGAAAAGAAGCTCCTAGAACGGGACCCCAAGTACAGTTTACCTACAAAACCAGCCATCAAACGTATCGTCCCTGAACTTGAAGCAGTGATCAGAAGTTTACCGACTCCTGATCAAGAAACGATCAGGCATCAGGCAGCACATCTTCTAAACTCAAGTCTAAGACAAGGTATAAACCGGGATTAAAAATGCTCAAAAGTTTTAGGTATGCCAAAACCGTCCTAATTAGCCTTACAGAAAATCGGGTCAATTAGCAATTATGAACAAGACAGATTATAACCCAAATCTCTTAGAGTTTATAAATGAATCAGGCTCATTAAAGCAAAAGGCTGATCCCAAGAATGCTCTATCTAGCAAGGTTAGATCGAACACTAAGTAGCAGCCCTCGCACAACGAAGTCAAGCAAGCTGCTAAAATAAAGCCAGGACCTTCCATCCGGAAATTTTTTGTAAGATTAAAACATCACAAACCGGGGATGAACGTAAGTGCTATAGCAGGCGAAAGAGAATATCCCACTTATTCACCTGAGAAACACATGACGGCGTTCTTAAAACCATTTTTACTAAAATCTAAGCGTTTTCTAAACTCCACCGCAGATTTCATTAAAACAATAGCTTATCTAAAAATAGACAAGACTCATATCGTGGGTTCCTTTGATGTCGTTCTCTTTGTACCTAAGTATCCCAGTAAGTGAAACGTGCGATAACTTAGAAGACCTAATAATGAAATCTAACAGGCACTCTCCAGAAATAGTGCAAGAATTAAGGAAAACATTATACCTGGTCACCAACAACAACGATTTTTGCTTTGACGAACTAATACATAAACAGAACAGGGAAGTACCCATGGGATCACCGATCTCCGGAATCCAAGCAGAAGCTATACTACGATCTATGGAGGACAATGTATTTTCAAGCTGTGCCTCAAAACCAGAAGCCTAATTCAGACATGTGGATGACATCTTTGTTGTCTGGCAACACGGAAAACAAAGTCTAATGAAGTTCCACGAGGAAATGAACTTCTTCCACCAGTCCATCGCTTTTACCTATGAAAAGGAAAACAACCGAATTTTGCACTTCTTAAACGTTCTTCTTACCAGGAAAGGAGATTGCCAACAACACACGGAAATGTTCTACAAACCATCAGCGGTTGCTAACGTCATCCTCCCCAACTCTTTCTGCCCGATACCGTACAAAATTGCTGTTTTCAGATCATGCTTCAGAACAGCGTTTATTAATATTTCGAGCATAGAAGCCAAAGACAAAGAAATAACAGACGTAGTCAAAATGAGATTTTCAGCTGGGTTTTCCAACCAAACACTAGAATCAATATTACGGCTGGTTCGAATGTCTAAACCAAGGACTCCTAAAACCACAAACAAAAATAATTTAAGATATTGGAGGTCCTAACATATTACTCTGTGTTATCCTTCAAGTTCAAAAACATCTTTAAAAAACATGTCGTAAATGTGGCTTTTATGTCTCCTGTGTCTGTATACGACACTGTATCTACAAGCAAACAGCACATAAATAAAAAAATCAGCGGGTGTTTATGACATATCGCTGATTTATCCAGATGACAGGACAAAGCCATACCTTAGGTTAACTAAATGATCCCTCCAAATAAGGACAAAGAAACATAAAAGTGATGTTAAGGACAAAAAACTACTACCGCTTTGTTCAAGGAAGTCATACAAATCGGAGCAACCCCACTTTGGAGCATGATGAAATGAATAACACCCTATACAAGCAATGTTGGCACAGCCACACATGAAAGTCTCGAGATCATGACCCATTTACACCTATGCAACGAAAACTTGTTGTTTGAGATATCCGATGTCTAGAGGAATCTCCAGAACAAGAGTCAAAGAAACAACAAGTAACTGCTATCCATGCCGCATTATCACGTTTGAAACATGCAGTCCACACGTGTGTACATCTAAGTACGGCCCTCAATGCTAAATGGAGTGGTTTGGTTCTAAAATAACAAATTTTTGAATTGTAACAACATTGTAAGTTGTTATCTCTAAGAAGGCTTTGAAAGCTTAGCCCAGGCGAAACCCCTCCTCGGTGTAACGCGAAAGCTCGGCTTAATTGGTGTATTAGTTTTACGCAATTAAAAATACATGTTTCAGTTTATAAATGGTGTAGAGCCTTTGCTAATCTCAATCAATAAAGATATTTTACCGCTAATGCAGTTGGTACGAAAGGTTTGGTCTTATGTTCAGCCACCGCCCAATCTATCATGGTCAATTATGGTTTTATTGGGATGTTCTGCTAGGCGGTTAAATGATGGCCTCAAACAATATATATTTCGACTTTTGACGCTTGTCATTCACTTCAATTTTTCAATGAAACTACAGTTTGGTTTTTCATTGACAACAACCAAATTCCGTCGAATACAGGACAGCGTATTTGTTATATATCACGAGTAACAGGGAAGCCATGATGCGATAGTTACAATAGAGTAAAAAAGTAAACAAGTAAAATGACGCAGCCTCCCTTTTGTGCAGAATGCTCTTTTCCAGGACTCCGTTTGTCCTGTGCACGCCGTTCACATAAGGGGAAAAATAAAATGGGAATTTCCTTTGAATATGATTAAGACTCAAATTCGTAGTCATCATAATGCAGCAAATGAACCTGTATTCCTTGCAAGGGCTTAGTAAAGGAACATTTCTTTGCATCACAACACTGCGCAGAAGTAGAATTGAAGTTGTAATAAATTCTGAATGGAATCGTGACTACAGAGTCGTTGTAACAAGAACAGATTTCCACTGAATGATATAAACCACACTGCTCAAACTAATTTGGGAAGTATGTACCTTCGGCGAAATTCTGATTGTCAGTCGCATTATATCTTACTGAAAGGTGAAAAACGCAAGTCTGATGCGTCGTAAATATTGAATCATACATATCCTTATGCAAATTAGTGTCGGTAACGACATAATTCATAAATATAGACTAAGATAAAAACGGAGGTATCCCGGGAATTCTGTTATTCAAACGGGGGTATCGCGACATTTCGTTCTTTGAAATATTCGGTTCGAACGATGTCTCAACAGCATGATTTGATGTAATACAAGAGTCAAGGAAAGCTATTAGCAGTCTGGGAGTAGGTCAGTCACGGCAGTTGTAGCAGAAACTAGAGAAATGTCTTTTCCCTACCGTTACCACTATTCAAAGAATGATAGGTAAAT